>CANSGD010001168.1:0-380541 GCA_947645195.1 Patellifolia procumbens
AGGCCTTCATTAATTCCATGTCTAGAGCTTATATCCGGATGGTCTGCCTTATGAGGTCGGCTCTGTTCTGGGTGCTCAAACGTGAAATGGAAGGACCAGGAGGTCTGCTGCCAGCTGGTAAGACGTGGTGGTCTTCAAGGCAGACCTGCGTACAATTTACCCCTGGACTGAGCACTTGTTAGTTACAATGTACTGGGTACATCGAGTCGGGTCTGACGCTCTGCTCTTCGCGGACGGGGTCGCTCTCTGGATGACTGTTCATCTTTTTCTCCAGAGTGCCTCTATTTTTTCCTGCCCATTCTGGATGGCGCGTGTTAGGTGCAAGAGTCATTAATTCCTTTAATTATTGTGCCCTTGGGTTTCCCAAGGGATGGAATGATGAGCAATTATTGTTGGCGGGGTGTAGCGGGCCTATTTATAGGGCCGAATCGAGCATTTCTAAAACTTTTCCATTCCCGGTCCTTTCGAACTCCTTGCGGTTAGTGTTCTTTGCTGTCCTTCGTGGATTTCCCTTTTGCCCTAGTAATTTTCGTGCGATTTTCATCGATTTTCCCAAGATTTTCCTGTTTCAAATTTCGATTTTGTAGTGGTGGCATTCTCTAGTTGCCGTTCTACCCTCTGATTCTTTGTTTCTCAGCATCATCTACTTTCAAAGAGGTGGAACCCTCTGGTATGAACTCATCTTTGGTTTTCTTTCCCTTGATGATTGAGAAAGGTAGATCTTTTTGTTGATAGATCTTTCTTTTCCCTTTGCGCGATTCTCTGGTTGTGCTCTTGGAATGATGGTTTGTTCCCCTTTATTGCTTGATGGTTTTGTTTTTCTGGTCGTTTGTTCGTTTTTGTGCGTTAGCGTGGTTCGCGTTTCCGTTCTGCCATTCTGAGAGGCCCTGTTCTGCCTCTTCAGCTGGGTTCTGCTCTGCCTCTCTGATTTGGTTTTGCTTGCTGTTTTCGATTAGGATAGGTCTTTTCATTCATGATAATGTGTTGTCTATTTGTTGGGCCTTGAGTCAGGCGCTTCTGGTGTTTGTTTTAGTGTCTTCTTCCATCTGCTGCTCTACCTATTGAGAGCATTACGAGTGTAGCTGTTGGGTCATGCTGGTCTAGGAAAATGTCCTTTTTACCTGCCTTATATGTCCGAAGGTTTTTGTATTTGTTTTTCTTCGTTTTCTGCAAGAAAAGATCCTATGTCAGTCGTCTTTGACCCTTATATATCATACGTATCCTGGGCCTCAGGCTTGTGGCTCAGTCTCTAGGTCTGAGGTGCCAGACTACTCTTGCTTCTGGATTTTGGTCTGATGTCCTTATGCTATTCCTGCTTTGTTGTGCGTAATGTCTTCCTCAAAAGCCGAGCCCTCTCGCGGAAAGAGAAGGCGTCTTCTGAGTCAGACGAGGTTTATCAGGAGGAGACTCGATCTCCCTTCTTGAGGCTGGACCTCCCGCGCTGTAAGGATGAGATGGTCTCTGGGGAGTGGGTCATCTTTAACCCTTGGGACGGGTTGCGCCGAGAGACCTTGGGTCCTGACTCCACCAGGTTCCCAAAGGACCACGTTTTTAAGACTCCCCAGCGTAGAATAAAATGGGAGTACAGCGACGGTGAGATGCGGCTTACTGCTCTGTACGATAATAAGGGTAAGTCGTATCTTGCCAGGTAGGTGGCTGACGCCTTTTCTAGGAGCTATGCTGGTCTCCACATTTATGGTCCGCGGAGATTAATCGTTCCGCGGATCCTGGGTAGTAGTTCAAGGCTTCAGAGCCTAATAGATGCACGTGAAGGGTATACTGCCGTATACACGAAATAATTGGAGTTTGGGCTGTGGTTCTCGCTCCACTGGTTCTTTGGAGTAGGTGCTTTGGGGAGTACCGGATGGCACTCTTCTAGGTGAACCCTCAAATTTCCGAAGAAATTATTCAGGATCACCAAGGTCTGTGAGGCCTTGGATTTCCCCTTGACCATAAAGGTGTTTTTTGTGTGCCTATTCTCCTTCAAGAGGGGTGGAGAAGGCAGTTGGGTTATTTCTCGGGTTCGGTCCGGGCCCAATTCCTGACAGTCTTCCCTGTTGACATGACTCTGAAGGATCGGGGGACAGCTTTCTTGCCAGGGTGCTGACGCAGCCGGGGCATCCTTATGAGTTCAAGCGCCCTCTGCGCCCTGTGAAGCCTCGGAGCAGCAGCAATTGGACCCTGAATGCGTTCTGAACTGGGATGAACGGGTAGCATATTACTTCTGAACGACAGGGTCCTCTGATGGGAAGCAGGCCCTCCCTAGGTTGGCTGCCACATCACCATGTGATGTGCCAGAATGCCTTTCTGAGGATAGGCAAGCTGTCGCCGGCCTATAAAACTGGTAAGTGTTCTGCCTTCTGTTACTTTTATGGACTTATATTCTGCCCTATTATGCGCCTATGGCACTCATTGTTTATGGTGTCTGCAGCTCCGTGCAGAAGGAAGGTCCGCCTTCTTATTGGTGGTTCTGAGCCCGCGGTTGCTCTGCCCCCTGGTACTTTGTCTCCTTTTTTATGTCTTCATGATTGCTGATGCTCTTTCTGTTTAATGCAGAGACTGTGGGGTCTTCTCTCCCTGTGGAGCTGGGTCTGAGCTGAGGTCCCCTGGACGTCGCAGGTATCGTCCGGTGCCGAGCCCGGGGCCTTATTCCGTTCCAGACTTCGTCAGAGAAATCTCGAACACTCCTCTGGACCATCCTGTCTTCCGGGTTGCCGCCCAGAGTCGTGGATAAACACACGGGGGGTGGTTCGAGCGGTGGGTGGTCCATCTACGACCATCACTGAGATCGAGGTCTCTGATGATAAAGAGGAGGAAGATGATACCCCTTTGAGGGTCCACCGCCATTGGTGTTCGGAGGGCCCTCCTGCCGACGACGACGAGGACATTGCGGAGGAACCAGCGCAGGGGTCAGGGTCCCCCCCGACTGTCGAGCCTCTTTAGCAGCTCCCTCCTCCTGCTTCCCCAGAACTGTCGTGCAGACAGGTAACCTTTCTGCCAGGTCTTGGTATACAATCTTAATTCTTTGCTTATACGTTATCTTATTGTTCTGACTTGCTCTGTTCTGCTTTTTTCAGATCTGCACGTGGTAGAGGAGGCTCCGATGGAGGAGGTTCCGATTTTTTCTTCTGATGACCAGGTTGTTGGTCATCAGCCCTTGTGGAGGGTCGGCGGTGTCAGGTACGTTTTGCTTTGTCGCCTTCTGTTTTTCCTTCTTTTGCTTTCAACACCAATCTGATATTTCTGGTTTATCATACCCTGTTGGGCAGAGTGTAACTGCGTCTGTCCCCGTCCAACAGGAGGAGATGCTGGAGTCTTTGAGCATGAGAGGGTGGAACAGGGAGCTCCACCTTCTCCCCTGCTGTGGAGACCATAGTGTCTCCTCCTTCTCGAAGCCTACTCCTCCTGGGAGGAAGTTTGCCCCTCCTCCCAGGGGTTTCAAGGGAGCAGACTATTGCTCTGACTCCTGAGCAGGTGGCTCGCCTGGTTAGTGATCTCTTCCTTTTTTCTGTTCTATCTTCTGTCTTTCTTATTTTTCTATCTTCTGTTGTTCACAGATTCTTTGTTGCTATTTCAGCGTGAGTTGCGAGCCAAGAAGGCGCAGGCTGTTGGGGCTCCTCAGACCCTTGCCCAACTTGCAGACCAGTCTGAGGTCCCTGCAGAGCCGATCCGGGAGCCGGCAGCGTCTGAGTCTGTTCCTCTGTCCTCTTCGCATTCCCAGAAGAGGCCTGCAGAGGGACAGGATCATGGGGAGGGGCCCCTAAAGAAGAAGGCTCGCCTTCCTGCTGACCCTGCCCAGGTTGTTGACGTCGAGGTCGAGCGAACCGCCACAGGTGCGTTTCCTTTGCCTGGTATGAATTCCGACTCTTTCCCTTCTGTGGATGTCACTAATCTTTCGTTTGGTTCAGGTTCTTTGCTGTTCATTTTCTTTGATTCCCTGGTTCCAGGCCAGGTATTCTTTGAAGTATCCTCTTCTGATCAGACTCTCAAGGTTGTTCTTCGACTGATGCAGTCTTCGGTGTTGTGGCCTGGGGCCTTATGGAAAGCACAGAACTCTGCCATGTTGGGGCCTAGGCTCCTCTTCTTTGTTAGGGGTGGTCTTTGCCATTTGCTATCGTCTCTGTTTGTTAGAAAAATCTTAGCCCTGGGCAGGCTGAGGTTGCTGTAGTTGTTATACTTCTCTTGGGCCTTAGTCGGTTAACTTCTCTTCTGCTTCCTTCTGCTTCTCTCTGCCCCTGTTCTGGTGGGGCCGGTGGCCTCCAAAATTCAGTCTGCCACCCATGAAGGGTTGTTCGTTCTGCCTGGTCTCTTACTTGGCAGGTTTGCCTGCTCCAGGTGTCGAGGATTTGTTGAGTCCTCGACAGCGATGTACTTTTCTGCCAGGGCCAGGGCTTCGCTAAGCTCCTTCATGGTGACCCATTTCAGGTCGTCCCTGAACTTGCTAGTGTGAGGCAGAGCGTTACTCAGAGCGTGCAGAGCCAGCTTCTGTTCTAGGTCTGGGATGTGCACCAGCTCCTTGTTGAATCTTCCGATGAAGTCTCGCAGACTCTCGCTGGGACTCTGTTTTAGCAGCAGCAACTCGTGAGTGGATTTACTCCTCCTGCTCCCACTGACAAAATGCTCTTTGAACCTCTTTTTCAGCTCGTCAAAGTTGGCTATGGTGCCTTGTGGGATGGTTCTGAACCAGGTCGAGGCTATCCCTGCCAGGGTGGCAGGGAAGTGTCTGCACCAGGTAGCTTCATTGTAGTTTCCCAGCTCCTTGTGGGTTTCGAAAGCTGCCACATGCTCCTGTGGGTCCCCTTCCCCCTCAAACTTGAGTTTTGGTGGAAGCTTAGCCTTTGACACTCTGGCTGCAATGATCTCAGGTGTGAAGGGAGATTTGGAGGGGGACCTAATCTCCTCTGCTGGTGAGGGCCAGAGAAGGTATGGGCCCAACTCTGTTGGACATGATTCCTCTGAGGTCTGAGGAGGTCCCATTGTCGCCGGACCCTATCTTTCATCGCTCTGAACTCATCAAGTGCTAGTGGCCCTTCCTCAGCTATTGGTCCTAGCCTCTGGCTAACGTGTCTTCTGATGGGTCTGCCTCAGTGCATGGACAGGGCTTCTTCAGCTCCTGTACTATGCATGGGCCTTACCAGGGGACGTTGTTGTGCTATGCCCCCTGGATTTCCTCTGCAGACAGATCTCTGACTGGAGCTTGCCCAATGTTCTGTAGGCATTAGTTCACTAAAGAAGTCGGGGTGTTCTTCTTGCATTCCCTCAGTATTCCACTCATCCTCTTGCCAACCTCTTCGAATGTGCCCTGATCCAAAGCGGATGGACAGGCCATACTCTGATGTGTAGGGGTTGGAGTGATGGCTCTCTTGTTGTACCCACACAGGGGTTCCTCTGTAGCTGCCTCCTCTTCAGATGACAGTTGCAGGTGTCTTCGAACTGAATCATTGGTTCTAGTTCTTTTCCTCCTCTGAGATGGCTGGCTTCCAATGTTTTGTATGTACTGCTGAGCAGACTGTAGTACATTGATGGTTGCTTGGAGTGCTTCAGCGGTGGGCATGACCAAGGAGCTGCTTGGTTGCCTAGTTTCCTGAGTGTGGGTAGCAGGGCTACCCCTTCTTGTTGACCTGGTGGTCGTTTCTCTTGATGGAGAGTAGCTCTCATCTTCTGAGCTGTGGGAATCGGATGTTGTTGAGTAAGGAACCACCATTGCGAAGTTGTAGATTGGGATTTTCTACTCTTCCTCTCCTTCTAGCGCCAAATTGTTTATGTCCAGGACAGCTATATTGAATGTGGTGGTGGATACTTGGTGGAACGTGGCTCCCAAGCTTCGTGGTGGTGGTTACCTGCAAAACAGGGAGAACCTCGGGGGTTGTTCCGAGGTTCGCCTCTCCGATGCCTAAGTCAGCCCAAGATGAACACAAGGTCTCTAGTTGAGAGAAAACGAGTACCAAGTGCAAGTATTTTGTGAGTGTTTGATAGTCGTACCTTACTCATGCATGGGCATGAGTATTTATATAAGACATGGGCTTGTGATTGACCTAATAAAGTGAGTTGGCTCCTTTTGGAAGTGGGCCAAGGTAATAAGGCCTTCATAATTCCCTGTCTAGAGCTTATGTCCGGAGTGGTCTGCCTGTGAGGTCTGCTCTGTTCTGGGTGCTGTGACGTGAAATGATAGGACCAGGAGGTCTGCTACCAGCTGGCAAGATGTGGTGGTCTGCTAGGCAAACCCCATACAGAATTCATACAACATCTACAATAAGGTTTGTGCATATCCATATCATAAACTTCTCCAAAGTTGCATAAGACGCCAAGGTTTGGAAGGATTGATTTCAATGATGGGTTGTCATATTCTTCTTGGCAGATTGTATCATCGATATTTCAAAAGAGAATAAATGCTTAATTTGGTAATTGACAATTAGACATAGCCAATCAGATGCCGTGTAGCACTTTAGTTAGTCCTCTAAACTACATGCTAACAAAAATACAAATGAGGATTGTCGTAATGAAGATGAACCTTCACCAAATTTTTGGTTTATTTGTTTATTTCGCAAGTCAATCTACGATCTAAGATAAGAAGGTCATTGGAGCACTCGGTAAATTGTAACAGGTGGGTTTGCTTTTACGTGCATTGTCAATTTTCGACTTTTATTGATTCACAACTTCATAAACACATTATCCTAAGGAATGTAATGTCATCATGTTTTTATTAATGACATTTTTGTAAATAATGACAATTTTAATGTATAAAGGATATATATATATGTATATATAGTGGTGGTATACAGTGATAAAACCCCCTATAAAAGAACATCAACTTATATTAGAACACTTCAAAATTTAGAACATAAATATATTTTTTAGAACATGTTAGACTAATCATCATGTGTACATATATACATGCTCTAAATTTTCAAACTAATATCCTAAATTCTTTCGAATATGTTCTAAACCTTCAAGATCAAGCATGTTCTAGATTATACCAAGTGTTGCTCCAAGGTATTTCAAGTGTGTTCAAAATTATTTCTAGTTTTTTCTAATTATTTCAAACATGTCCCACCAATAATTTAAAATATACCCTAAATTATTTCAAACATGGTCTAAATTATTTCAAGTACGTTATTGTGAATGGTTGAAAGTTATATTTTACATTAATGCTTTAGGGCCTAATAAATAGGCGTGAGAAGTACAGAAGATTTACAAGTATAGCAACATTTACAAAAGAAAAGATATTGACTAAATATAAATAATCCTATCTTATAATAGCTAAAGATAATATCATGAGATATATACACATGGGATATCACATATCAGTTAGCATGATGATGATTGATTTGCTTAGCTAGAGTTTGATATGCTGTGATCTCCATCAGTTATAACTGTTTCAAGTATTTTTATGGCATTTCAAGGAAAATTTTAAAATGTACATTATTATTTAAAACACATCAAATGTATAATAAGTATTGAGCTCTGTATATTCATCTTGATATCTCAATTGGAAATCAATAATCAAGAATCAATTATATTAGTTCCATAATGAGTATTTCGTGAAATGAGTTAAGGAGAGAGAAGTCAGGATTCTAGTGTGGAGGCAATTGGTGAACTACTGGATGACTGCTTTTTCGGACTAAAGACTGCGTTTTTTGAAAAATGTATACCGCATATGCCCTTTTTAGGCACAAATTTCAAAAATCAGGCTTGTTATTAGTACTTGTTTCTTAAGGATCCTCAAATTCATGACCATAAATAGCGTACAGCACTGTTCATTTTTCGAAAAACGTCGTCTTTAGTCCGAAAAAAGTCATCTCGAAGTGCATACCCGAAATCCGGCCTGTTGGTACTCGTTTCATAAGTTTCTCAAAATTCGTGCCCATAGAGGGCATACAACAGTATTAGTTTTTTTCGAAAAACGTCGTCTTTAGTCCGAGAAACACATCTCGAAGTACGTGCCCGACAACCCGACTTATTGGTACTCATTTCATAGGGATTTTTGATATTCGCGTCTTTAAAAGGCGTTTGGCTGTGTTCGTTTTTCAAAAAAAATGTCATCTTCAGTATGAAAATTGTGATTAAATATTGCCTCGTAAATTTGTGTCCATTATCATGTCATATTTCAAAAATATATATTTTAAAATTTTATAAAATTGAATAAAAAAGAATTTGAAATGTTAACTATGATTTGATCGGTCAAACTAGCGATTAGTAGGGTAATTAGTGAATATGGCAGCAAGTTACTTAGAGATTAGTGTTTATAGGAAGGAGCTGATAAGAAAAAATTATAAGGCTATAACTAGCAAAACGACCTAATCAATAGGTTGTACTCCCTCTATTTTTTTAAAATGCACATTTTTTCATTTTAGGGTGTTGTTTTTAATTGGTACATTTCTACCTATTCCTATAAATTGAAGGTTGGCCCACCTAATTATTACACTTCTATTCTACTTTTTCTTTCCTTCTCTCTACCTTTATCACTTTTTCCTTACTTTTACAATCCTTCTCTCTTACTTTGCACTTTTTCCTTGGTTCGCGCGTAAAAGCAAATGTACGTATTAAAAAAAACGGAGGTAGTAATTCACAAAAAGAATATAATAATATGTAACAAAATGGTTAAATAATTAACTACATTGAACTTTAAACTGAACTGTTTAAAAGTGAATTGAACTGAAATGAATTGAACTAAACTTATAAAAGTTAAATTAAACTGAAATAAACCGTATTGCATTAAACTAAATTGAATTAAAAAAAAAGCCGAAAAAAACACGCACTTAGTATTTGATCTTAAAAGAACCCTATATCTCATTCATCTCTTGATTTGTGCATAAAATGCAGGATATCGGGTGATTGGCTCGATCAACACCTAATATATGCCTCTTATGCTTTTCCAGGCAATAACAACCCACGTGATGTCGCATGCAGATTTGGCCACACCTTCCACTTGCTAGGAACATCAACTTTGACTATCTCATTGTAAAGGAGGGTTTTTTAGGTTGGTTGTTTTATAGCTAGCTAAATACAAATACAGCGCCATTGTTTTTAAGTATGTAATGAGCACCAAACTTGGCTTGGTCTAGTGGTAAAGGTTTGATCTCATGACTTGAAGGTCATGGGATCAAATCCCACTAGAGGTATTTGGGGTGGGGATCCCCTTACCATTCCCCCCTGCTCTCAAATGTCGGGCTCCGCAAACACCAGATCAAGAAACTGTACTAGTTGAGATCTGCCCAGGGGTCCACCACATTACCTCCCAAAATAAAAGTACGTAATGAGCGACATATTATGGTCACATAAACAGGATTCCAACCCAATATTTAAGCAGCTTTTAGGAGAAATACTATATGCAATTTCACATGGGTAAAAAAAGGAAGGATAACATATAAAAAGGGAGGATAACAGATAACTCCTCCGTTTTTTTTAATGATACACTTGTTTTTTCACGCTTATCAAGGAAGCGATTTAAGGGTGTAAACGATTGAATTTTTCGATGAAATTTTAACACAAATAACATAGAGTCTCATTCTTGCGTGTATTAAAATTTCATCGAAACATTTACTCGTTTACACCCTTAAAGCGCTTCATTGATAAGCGCGAAAAAACAAGTGTATCGCCTAAAAAAACGGAGGAAGTATATACGTGTGGTGGACTACTCTACCTATTAACAATTGATTTTACCATGAAATCTCGTTTGAGCTTAAGTGTACTCAGATTTTCCTCTAATACAAGCCTAGATATATAGACCTAATAGGGGTTGTTTGACCTCATCTTTGTAATGATTCATATCATGATATGCAGTTGTCACACATTAGATCATCATGATGTGTCTAATGATCCTTAATTAACCATTAGATTGGTAAGAATCATTAACTGATATGCATGCAATTAGTTACTAACTAATATCCATCTCTTCACCACTAACAACTTCAATTTGTGAAATTAAGCCATATTATTTGATGACTATATTCTGTAGTATTATATAAGCTAAGGGAGGAGGTTGTGGTATCCACATGATATTACCATTATACCCGAAGACAATTTTGAGTTACAATGAAGCAAAGTGTCAGTAAAAGAAGTGCAAAAACTGACACATTTTAACTATTTTGATCGTATTTTTTTAGAAAATTGATAATCAAGAAAATCTAGTTGAGTTGGAAAACAGATTCAAGGGATTTTCAATGATAGGTCGCACACCCCAAACAAACATCTGGTTTATCACATACAACCTTTGTAAGTTGACAAAATTGCGCCAATTGTCCGCGCGATTTTCAATGAGCATTAAGCCCTGGATATAGGGTTAACTCTTGCTCAAATTGCTCAATTATCAACCTAAGCATTGATAGTTATTTGAACCCATTTGATTGGTATAAGCATGGTGGATCGAACTAATGACCCAAATCTATTTATTATTTATTACTTTATCCCGAATTTACTCTGCCTTCAATAGTGCTAGTGAGTAGTTCACCTATTTTCTCTTTAATTTTATCTGAAGTAGCTTTTTAGTAAACATTGACTGTGAAAACCCATCTCCTTATGTAATTGATCCGTACTTAGGAAGTCTATGCTAACAACAGACATCGTTCACTTGTACTTCCTCCGTTTTTTTTAATGACTCCACTTTTCTTTCTAGGAAGTTTAAAATTAATGGCTACACTTCTCCCTTTTTCCCTTATTAATAACTTTTCTCTCTATCTCTCTCCTACCACTTTTTCTTACACACTTTTACTCACTCACCAAAGTTTTAGTGCGTTTTTGGTGCTCCCCGGAGCACCGAGCACCGTGCTCCTGGATGACGTCGCCATCTCCGGCACTGACGTCATCTCCGGCGCACAGACACGGAGCACATAAAAAAATTATATAAAAAAAACAGAAGAGCGAAACAGAGAAAGAGCATGGTGACATGAATGACATAACATATCATGAACAGAGCATATACTTGAGCTTAAAAGAACAAACAAATAAACTTAACAATAAATAACAAACGAATGTATTTTTAAAAACAAAAATCTTATTTAAAGAAGAAATAATTAAAATGATAAAAATATTATAATTAATGCAATAAAAAACAACTTATAAAAAATATGAAAATAGGGAAAATAAAATAAAATAAAATAAAAACAAAATAAAAAATTGTGCAAATATTTAAAGAGCATAATGCATTAAATACAAGAACATAAAAGCAAAACTGGCAAACCTTGTTTTGAAAAGAGCATGTAATTATTACCAAAAGAGCATTTGGACAGTTTTTAAGAAAAGACCCTTAACCTTTAATTCACTTCATATAAATACACATTTTACTCCTCTTTTTTACCATTTTACCATCCTCTTCACCAAAAGAGAGAGAGAGCAAAACAACAAAACCACTCCCTCCATAACCATTTTCATCAGAAAAACCGTTCAACTACTTCACAAACCACAATTCAAAGATCAAACACTCCAAACAAACAATCATAATCACACATTCATCATGAGGACCAAAAATTTGGCAAAACATTTGTCAAATGAAGAAGACATGCATCTGGATACAACAAAGACAACACCACGAAAACCTAGGTATTTTTTTTCAAATCAACAAATGAAAATTTCATATATGAATGTCATTGAAGTTGCATCACACACTCAAACATACTGATTTTATGCTTGCATTTGGCATTAAACCTTCATATCCAAAGGAAAAGGAGGCACCAACTCCTGAAGTGCAACAGAGACACAAACCAGTACAAAGGTAATTTCATTTCTTCAATGTCTCCTTTGTAGATCAGAATCATGGATGAAGTTTCACAAAATAAGGTCTGGAATTGCCAAATCGAGAGGAAAATTAGTTAGGGTTCTAGAGAGAGAAATGAAAAAAAGAGGAAAATGGAAGTGAGAGGGAAAATTGAAATCAGAAAACATAATATTTGGCTTTTATAGAAAATGACAAGTAGAGTAATAAATTGCTTTAAAAGTAATGGTGGACCAGATGCATTTGAAATTGTGAAAAATGTTTAAACAAAACAAGGAACACAGATCTCAATGTTCCTCTATGCACCTTGTTTAACAAATATGCTCCATGAAACACAACAGAATGCTCTATGAATTGTCAACAAAAATGTTTCATAAACTTTTGCTAATTGTTCTTTAGTATACTAGACAATACAAAATGTTACTCTCAACAGAAAACATGTAAAATTCAACTTTCAAATAAAATATTGAAAAGGACTACTTATCTAAAAAATTTGTATACAGTTATTATTCCATTAAACATGATAATTTAGTAATTGTTCTCCTAGATTGAGTTATATGTTATGTGAGATATAAATATAGATCCATTAGTAAATGAAATGAAAAACTATGGTAATTTTGTTTTATCAAATGGATGCAAATTTGAGTAAGTATGTGGAGTGAATGAATGTTATGGATAATGGAAATGGGGAACTTGAAACTTAATTAGTTGTTCATAATTAACTAAGAAACATATTAATTAGAGAAGAGTAAGTTGCAAAAAAAAGCTTGCTCTTAGATATGACTGTATATGATCTCTTACTAAACAGATTAATGTTATGCTAAGGATTACAATATGTTATGCAAATCAAATGACATATATGTTGTTTTGACACTTCAGCCCATGTTTCTTTCCCTTTAATTATGTTATGTTCTAGTAACAATACCTTCATGCTCTTTTAATTATAGATACTTGACTTGTATAAAATGAAGAATAAAATATGTCCCATTTGAGTAAACCTAATGCTCTATAGTTCTTTGTAATGTTGTTCTTTTTTACTTCAGTTAATGCTCTAACAAAAGAAGAAATCATAATTTTTCTTTTGTTATAGTTAATTGAATTATGCTGTACTAGAAATTTTTCATAAATAATGAGATAGATGTTCTAGTAACAATACCTTCATGCTCTTTTAATCATAGACACTTGGCTTGTATAAAATGAAGAATAGAATATGTCCCATTTGAGTAAACCTAATGCTCTATATTGTCTTTGTATAAAAATATAGGTTCTTTGTAACTTTGCTTAATGCTCTTTCAATAATTGTTCTTTGAAACTGCAAAATGGAAAATGAATATGAACTTTTCATAAAGTTCCACCTTCCACAAATAATGTTCTTTCAGATTACATAATATGCTCTTTGGAAATGAATCATATCTTACAAAAAATTGCATTAAATTGACACTTACAGGCGTAGATTCAAGACTGTTGCTCAAAAAGGAAAGAACAAAAACAATGAACCTGAAGAATCTAGCGCTGCAAGTGAAGAGGAATCTGATGATCAAAGTGATGCAGAAACCGAGAAGAAAAAACCAGCCACAAGGAAGCGTAAGGCAGAACAGAGTACAAAACAGCAACCAAAACAGAAAAAAAAGACTGAAACTGACATTCAAGTTAGACGAGAAGAACAAGTAGATGAGAAACCTCCATTGCATACACTACATCCAGTACCGGAAGACAAACCAAGTATTAAAATCGGGTGCGATTCTTTGCTGACAAGAGTTACAATCAACAACTTCATCATATTGGCAAAGGCCATAAAGCAAGACATCACAAAACTGCAAGCTGTCATAGACATAGGTTTCGGCGTTGTTTTAGACATAGAGAATGTCAATCGTCATGACAGCAGGTTTGCGGCCAAGCTAGTAAAGGCATTTGATCATAAAAGTTTGACCATTTCACTGAAGAATGGCAAAATTGACATCGATGAGAAAGATGTTCACCTTGTGTTTGGTCTACCATATGGAGGACAAACAGTTTACTACAAGAAAGAAGAAGACGAGTGTGAAGAATCTAGACAGGCTTCTTATGATAAATGGAAAAATTTTGAAGAAAAATGGAAGAAGAAACATTTGAAAAACAAGTTAAACAACAAGGCTATTTGCCAAGACCTGGAAGTCAGAAAGTTTGACGACTATTGGATTTGGGATTTCTGATTGGTGGCTGTGAACTCATTGCTTATATCAACATCAAATAAGCAATTGAAATTTAGTTTCTTGAGGTCTTGCATCGATGCAGGAAACAAACATATAATATAAGGGAAGAAGGGGGTGGACACCAAAATTAAGATTAAGAAAAATAATTAAATAAATCAAGGAAATAATTAAGTTTTATTTCCAAACTTAGCCATAAGTAGTTAGCAAAAAAATGTTTAAAGTTTCAAATTAAATATCTAAAAATCTACAAAGTAAAAACAATATAAAAAAATATCAATGATTATATTTTCTTGACATCTATAAATAGACACCCACTTTGCTATAGTTTTATATAATTTTAAATTTTTTTTATTTTCAAATATACGAGTAATTGATTGCTCATGAGTGAAGGTGCATTTGATCAAATTGATCCTGGAACATAATAAAGTTTTTTATGATTCGTGAGAATAGGATAGAGGCTAGGAGTGGGATGATGTATTTTTTTACTTAGTGATGGTGCTAATGACATCTTTCATTAATCTTTTGTAAAAAAAATTCTTTTTTTGGCATTTTGTTTTTAAGGCTATGTTCTTTTCAACTTATTTAAGCACTCTATTGCTTATTTCAGAAATGACCAGGTCAGATCAGAAAAATTCAAATCAGATCAGACCAGATCAGAAAAGTTCAGATCAGATCAGATCAGATCAGAAAAGTTTAGATCATATCAGAAAATAATAAGAACAAAAAACAACTATAATAAGTTCAAATCAGATCAAATCAGAAAAAATTCAGATCAAATCAGATAAGATAAGAAAAATTCAGAGCAGATCAGAAAAGTTCAGATCAGATCAGATCAGAAAAATTCAGATTAGATCAGATGAAAAGAACGGACCATTGCTAATCTATTCTATAATATTTATTACTCTTTTTTATGTATTTAAATTATTTCACTATTTAAACTCATTTGAAATTACGATTACACTCTCTAAAAAAACACAATAATTACAACTTAACGGTTTTTTTAAATATGTATACACTTCATTGGAGAAATTACAGTATAGTTTCTCCCAAATCATTACATATTACTCTTTCGAACGAGGCACGCATCGCTTGCATATAAGGAGTAATTTCTATTAATTTTCCTTGTTCAAAGATATTTCTAATTGTTCTTGTAAATCGAAAACTAAAATCTAACTTGTATTATTTGCTATCATGAAGGTGGATGAGATCAAAAGGATGCGTGTTCAGTATTGTGTTGACATTCCCTTACATGAAACAAACAAGAAGGCAGCTGAAATCTTGCAAAAGGCACGACACTATGCAACATTGGAGCACACAAAATGAAAAGACAAAAAAGAAGAAAGGATGCAATCATATACAAGAGCAAGACACATCATTTTACACATTAGCTATTCTACAAACTTATTTCAGTTACATAATCTACTTAATAGATTTGTTAGTTGTTAAGAATATTCTGTTATTGGGACCAAAGTATGTTTTTTTTCTGATTAAACAACTTATATGTTCTGTTAAACATACTATAATGTTCTTTTATATTAGACATATCATATAGTTTTTCAATGTTCTTTTCCACATAATGCCGTGTTATATTGATAATAGTCATATGATAGTTGAAAACTCTAATATGTTCTTTGTTAAATAATATATTTTTTTTTTCATAAAAGATGTTGATATCACTTGGTTATATGTTCGTTTGATTAGATTTGTATGTGTTTTTAAAAAATTAAATGTTCTTTTTAAAATTGAAGTATTTTCTTTTAAATAATATAAAGTTTTGAAAAGAAACACAAATAACGTTACATCAAAAGATAAACAATACGTTTAGAAAACAAAATACAAAATAAAAGTCGGAACAAAAACGAGGCATAATTCAATACCTAAAACATTTAGAAATAGAATTTCGTACAAATTAATATCCCAAAATAATGAAAAGATACATATTAACTAAAAATTCAATGTGTGTACTACATTATAATAAAAATGTAACTCAATCGTCACACAAAATCGAAACTCCAAAATAATCATCAGGAACGCAAACATTAAGGGCTGCATCGCTATCCATTGGATGAACAAAACTACCTCCAACCGGTAAATCATCGGGTAGCTGCAAAAAATAAAACAAACAATAAAAAACCATTAAACAAAAAAAGCAAAATGTTCTCTTATTAAAAAACATCATGTTCTTTCTAAATTCTAATAAGGTTCTTTCTGAAAATAAAAAATGTTCTTTAATTAAAGAGTAACATACTTTTATTAAACTGATCCTGTTATTTTAAAATTATACTAATTTTCTGTTTAACAAAGACAAATGTTATTCATCAAAACATAATATGTCCTTTGGTACACAACTTAATTCTCTTTCAAAATTATCAGAGATTATACCTGTAATGAAACTTGAGCTTGACTCTTCATTAGTGTGTTAGCTGCCTCTTTCTTCTTCTTCCATCCCTTCACTTTATTTTCTTTCTTCTCAATGATAGACTTGGGTCGTAAGTTTCTATCGCCTTTTGCCCTCTTAGACACAGGATCTTTCACATTCAACAAAGATTCTTTGGGAACATATGAGGGCTTCTCTACCTCAGTTGGAAATTTGTAACTATCAACATTGCCTATGTACTTTTCCACTTCCCTTTTCAAATCAGCATAAGCAACATCCACAAGGCTCCTAGCAACAAGATCACCTTGGCAAGCATGAATCAAACGGATGAAGTCAATAGACATCTGACTTCTCCAAACCGTCTTTGTACATATACTAGACCCAACTGAAATACTACTACCAGCACTCATCCGCCTACCCAAAGCATCTTTCCTCCATCTTGAAAGAATGTATCTCTCAGGAATCTCATTGACACAATTTAAATGAAAGACCCGTAGAGAATGAGAATAAAGAATACCCATATCGGTAATCATCTTACATGTGCATTCTATTCTTTTCTCATCCTCATAAAACAAAACCTGGTGTTTTATTACACCACAATCTGTTCTCCATACTCTGTAATGCTTCAACAAGCTGTTATCTTCCAATAACTCATGATCACATGAAGTACCGGTAATAAATTCTTCCTCAAATAAACATGCTATAGTATTTGTATACACCTTCCTAGCATGCATAAGCAACTTCACTCTCTTAAAGGCAAAATATCGTTTGCCATGAGCAGATCTAAAATCACACTTGTTTTCCCTACTCCTCCATTCACCAATAACATCAACAAAACTAGAATAAAAATCAGATAACCCACTAGTTTTATTAAGCCTATGTGATATACTCTTATTAGTAGTCTCACGACGTTGGGATGATATCACACCACCCGAGAAAACATCTTTGGAATATGTTGCGCACCATTTGTGTCTCAATTCTTAAATCATGTTCAACCATTTATTATCAGCACACTTGTACACTACTAGCAGCCTATACAAAAAACAACAGAAAATATAGCTTGAATTAACAGAACATAATAATTGAAACAAAAAGAACATAATTGTTAAACTGGTAGAACATTAACCTCTGATGATATAAATGACACAGACACCTCAAATTTTTTTCAAACAGAAAATTTAATGCAATACAGTTTAGACATGAAGAGCTAATATAAAGAGCATCTAATGTAATTTAGCAAATCATTGAAAAATAGAGAAGATATTTACCTGGACCAATAATGTTCAAATTCAGCTACAGTATCAGTATACTTTAGTGCATAGCTGAAAGCCTTTTGAAACCCATCCTTCAATCTCAATGATGGAATGTTCTTCTTAGAGTTCTCAGTAATGTGCCAAGTACAAAGACGATAACAAATATTAGGCCAAACAATTCCAATTGCCGCCGCCATAGAAGCACACTGATCAGTCATAATACATTTTGATTCCAACCCTCCCATAGACTTCGTAAAGGTCTTAAACAGCCATACAAAGGACTCAATTCTTTCATTCAGTAAGAAGCCCATACCAAATATCACATTATTGGCATGATTGTTTATGCCAACAAATGGTCCACAAATCATACCGTATTTATTCGCATGGTAGGTCGTATCAAACCCCAACGAATCTCCAAAAACCTCAAAGTCCCTACGCATCCTACTATCTTGAAAAAAAAACTCACCAAATGCCCTCCACTATCAAGCTCCATATCATAGTAAAAATCACTTTGCTCAACTTGTCTTTGTGAAAACATGTTGAGCAAATTCCGTGTGTCACAACCATCAAAGAAAGCCGCCTTATCTCGAGCAAGGGCATTGTACACATCAGATTTTGTAAATCCTAGATTAGGGGAACCACCAGCTTCCTTACTCAATACCCTAATACAATCAGACACGCCAACCCCTCCACTCTTTAAGTCTTTAATACTACTCAATTGCTCCCGACCAACTTTCCGATGGGATCTAATAAGATGTCGTTGATCCAACGCAACCATGTCATGACTATGACACATCTCATGAAAACCCAAAGTATGTCTACCTTCACGATCCACGTGGCAGCGAATCATAGCCTTACATCCACACCTATAATCATACTTATTGTATGTATTCTTGCTTGCCAACACATCATTCTTAAAACCTTCAGATGAACAAACATACTCTCTACTACAAATGGAATTATCAACTCTCCTCCTAACCTTACCAACACGAACACCAAAACCATGGCTAAAAGCATACTTATTATAAGCATGATGAGCTTCTAACTCACTCATGTACACCACATTAACCAACACAGATAACTCAGCCTCCTTATACACAGTTACTGTAAACAGAATATGTAAAGAACAAAATCAATAAATTGAAAGAACATAATGACGGTATTGAAACAACATAATGAATAACTTACCAGAACAACATGAATAACATGGCACAACAAAATCAAGAACAAATGAAATCATGATTCAGTGCAAACATATGACAGAACAACAATCAACCATTAAGGACAACTTCCCAAAAAAACACAAATCAAAACAAATAACTTGCAACAACATACAAAATTAATACAAAGAACATCATGTTCCAAAAACATCTTGCATAGCTGAAACTAAAATCAATAAAATTTGTAGAACATTATGCATAACTTCAGAAAACATCTGAACTAATTCGAACATCAGTATTGCAGACATACTAATATAAACGCAAATAATCAAAAAATGGCAAAATCAACAATCAAACATACATCGAAATTTAGTACAAAATCATAATTGAAGACAAATTAAAGCAAAAGTACCTGTCGATTTCGAACCTGCACTACCAGAATCAGATGAATTCTGCTCTCCAACTCCAATTGAAGCATCATGCATAGCTGAAACTACAATCAAAATACAAAATAGGATCGAAATTTAATAATTATTGAACAAAATTAAACAATCACAGCAAAAAGATGAACAAATTATATGGAAAAACCCTAAAACATAATCAATTATGAAATAATGAAAAAATACCTAGAAATTGAACACCTTCAGAGGTCGAAACATCTGTAACAACAAGATCCATTAGAGAAGCACGAATTTTTTTGCTGATTTGAAGCTCTCACAAACGAGCAACAATGGCTGCTGCTGGAAGAAAGTAGAGAGAGAAGAGAGGGAGAGGAGAGAGACGGCCCAAAATTTGAGACACAGAGAAATTATGGCGTAAATTTTTGTTGCATTTAGGTCTTTTATACTGCCACGTAGGCAGGAGCATGGAGCATGGTGCTCCTAGGAGTACAGAAAAATTTTCACCAAAGTTTTGCCTAGGAGTCCGTGAAATGAGAAGTGTAGCGATTAAAAAAATGGAGGAAATAGTATATTTTAAAACACGTCAAATCTAACCCTTTTTCCCTCTCGTTCCTCCTTGCATTACCAAGATTCGACAAGGCTCTTGCCCATCCTAATACGATTCGAGAGCGAGGCCATAACCAGACTCAAGCTTCCATATAGGAGGTAAGGTAAACGACTAATGACCAACCGAAAATCTAATGAGTGAGAAAGGGGTGTTTTCATTAAAGTTATAATTATACTCTCTATTTTAATATTTTTGTGTTTTCGTCTCTATTTCTTTGACCAGTAAATTTCTTCATACATGGATACATATCATCTATTCACGGCCCTAGTCCAGCTTCACGGTGAAGTTAGGTAAATGACAATATTAAACTGTGAAAATAATACTGCTACACTACACATAGTATGTATTAGGGTAATTTGGTAATTAAACTCTTAGTAGATTCTGTAAAGATATTTTGTATCTCTATATATATGATGCCAGGCAACCTAAACAGGTAGCCAATCATTATTCTCAATACTCGTTCTTGGTATCAAGAGCCTAGGTTTATTTTCCGCACAAAACCTAAGTTTTTTTTTTTATCCGAAACCCTAGCCACTTTTGCTCGGCGTTTCTCCGGCGATCATCCACCATGTCCGCCGCCCAAACCACCAGCACTGCCGACACTTCTGTTGTCAGTCCTCAAACGCCGTTTCATCAGCGTTCTTCCGTCGTTGCCCCGCCGACGACCGACGTGCGCCACATCCAGACGCACGTGGCTCCGTTTCACGGCAGCCCGTACAGCGGCTCCTTTGCAGCCGCCCCCATCACTGCCGCCGCAACCAGTGGTGGCTACGCCTCCTCAGGCCAGTGGTCGCTTCCGCCACCACCCGCACTCCTAGGCGCGTCCACTTCTCTCCCCGCCAGCCCTAGTTTGTTGCGCTCCATGTCCCGAAATCCTCTCGATTTCCCACCGGGTTTTGGCCCTCCTCCGAGTGGTGGCAGCAGCCACCCACTCCCCTTTTCCGTGCCGTTTGTTCCTTCGTCTCTTCCGTCCGCGACTTCTTTTGCCCATCAAGATATCACCCGATATGTTACCATCAAATTAGCATCACCCGAAGATTATCTCATGTGGAAAACTCAGGTGACATGTTTTCTTTCCACGCATCAATTACTTGGTATTGTAGAAGGTTCAATTCCTGTTCCTTCTCCTACTTATGTTGATAATTTAGGTCAATCGTTGCCTAATCCACAGTTTTATGAGTATATGAGACTTGATCAGCAAATTAAATTGTGGTTATATGCATCGATTTCTCGTGATATTATGTTGGATGTGCATGAGTTACGTACTGCTGTTGAGATTTGGAATAGGTTACAGACACGTTTTCTGCATGCTAGTATGGCCCGTTCTATGGAGTTAAAAGGTCGACTTAGTCATATGAAAAAAACTGATCAGCAGTCTATGGAAGTGTTTTTGCGTGATATTAAAATAATTGTTGATTCCTTAGCTGCTATTCAGTGTCCTGTCTCTCAGTATGATTTGGTTCAGTATACCTTGACCGCTCTCGATCGGGATCGTGATTATGATGCTCTTGTTACTATTTTGTCTCAATTTCAAACGTCTTTGTCGTATGATGATCTTCGCCCTAAGCTTCTTCAGCATGAGCAACGCATTAAAGCTATGCGTGCTTATGCCGAGACGCCTACAGCTCATCAGGCCTTAGTTGCTGTTCAGTCTGGCCCTTCGGGTTCACAATCATCCTCTTCGGGTGGTTCGAATTCTAAAGGTCAAGGGGGTGGTAAGAACAAAAACAGGAACAACAATCGTAACAAGGGTGGTCGTGGTAACAATGGAGGACGCGGCAATGGAGGACAGGGTGGTCGTGGCAATGCAGGCCGCAATAATGGTATGGGTAATTTTCATGATGATTCGTATGTTAATTATTCTTGTGCCAATTATGTTGCTAATGATTTGTCTTCAGCAGGAAGTAATCCATCTAACGGCAATTTAGCCAATACTCCTTCTTCCGATACTTGTGGTCTTTGTTGGTATCCAGGTCATCAAGCAGCCTATTGCCCTCAACGATTTAATCATAGCTTTGTACCTTCTTCTCCTGATGGTGTCACACGTGCCCTAGCTGCACTGTCTGTTGGTGGTGAAACAAATGACTCCGTTTGGTATCCAGATTCTGGAGCCGCCTCTCACATGACCTCCCAGGATGGTAAGCTATCTAACACTCTTCCTTACACTGGTTCGAGTTCTATTGTTGTTGGTGATGGCACACGACTTCCCATTAATAAACTTGGTAATTTGCTTCTGTCTTCCCCTAGTCGCCCCCTTCGCCTCACGAAGGTGTGTCATGTTCCCCAGTTAAAACATAATCTGATGTCTGTTCAAAAGTTATGTCAGGATAATTCTTGCATAGTTTGTTTTGACGAGTCTTCTGTTTGTGTTAAGGACAAGACCACGGGGGCAGTTCTCTTGCGGGGAATCAGTAGGAATGGTGTCTACCCTCTTCAGCCTTCGTTCCTAGAGTCAGAGTCGTCTTCTCGAGTTTGTTCAGAGTCTTCCCGAGCCTGTCCAGAGTCGTCTGTCCCTGCCCTCCTAGCCACCAAGGAGTCTGGAGATGTTTGGCATTCTCGCCTTGGTCATCCTTCTGCTAGAGTTTTAGGAAGTTTACGTTCACAAAACTTGATTTCATGTAATTCTAAGTTTCATGATGATTGTGTTCATTGCAAAGTAGGAAAGATACATCGTTTGCCTTTTGAGTCTGTGACTCATCGTGCCCCCTATCCCTTATATTTGATACATAGTGATCTTTGGCAATCGCCAGTTAAATCTAATCAGTTTTTTCAGTATTATGTGGTTTTTGTTGATGATTATTCACGTTTTTCTTGGCTATATCCACTTACACTGAAATCTGATGTCTATTCGACCTTCTTAGTTTTTCAGAAACTTGTTGAGAACTTATTTAATTCCAAAATTAAATTTTTCCAAAGTGATGGTGGACGTGAATTTGATAACACTCCTTTACTACAACATTTCTGTGATTCGGGAATTTATTTTCGAAAGTCTTGTGCTCGGACTCAAGCGCAGAATGGTGTTGCAGAAAGGAAACATCGAACTATTATTGAGATGGCCCGCACTATGCTTATTCAATCTGAATTGCCATCTCGATATTGGTTTGATGCGTGTTATACGGCGGTTTATACGATAAATCGTCTTCCTAGCTCGGTTTTGCAGGGTTCATCCCCGTTTGCTAAGCTTTTTCATCGTCCCCCTTCTTATGAGTTCTTGAAATGTTTTGGTTGTGCCTGTTTTCCGTTGTTTTTAGATCCTAAAATCAATAAATTACAGGCTAAGTCGATTCAATGTGTTTTCATTGGCTATGCGTCAAATTATAAGGGCTATCGATGTCTTGATCCTCTTTCTGGCAAAGTTTATACAAGTCGTCATGTGTTGTTTAGTGAACGTAAATTTCCCTATCGTTCTCTTGTGTCTAGCACACCCATTGTTTCGCCTATGACTGAGTCTCTTGACCCCTTAGGTTGGATCCCGAGTCTTCCTTTGTCTAGTGACCCTCGGCATGTGTCCTCGAGTCTCCCTTCCCCCGAGCCCGCAGCATTACGGGAGCACATGCAGCAACCCGCTGCCTGCTCACAGAATGCATGCAAGCCCGGGCCTCTACCCTGCGCCCCCGCAGCACCCACGCCCAGCAGCAGCGTGCCGCTGCCGAGGCTCCCCCCCACTACTGCCTGTACGCAGCAGTCCTCGCCCAGCAGCAGCGTGCAGCTGCCGAGCCTCCCCCCACTTCTATTAGTCCGCAGCAGCCCCCTGCGTCCGCGGGAGGTCTGCTGCCCCCTTCCCCGTCACACGTCTCCTCTCTTCATGGGTGTGACGTACCCTCCCCGTCTAGTCTTGAGTTGTCCCCGTCTCCTATCGTCCCTCCCCCTAGGCGTCCTAGAAAGTCGTCTAAGTGTGTCGCTCCTACTAATGTTCATACCATGACCACGCGTCTAAAAGACGGAATCATTTCAACTAGGAATTTATTGGATTTAAAAACCAATGTTGTTGAGTCTGAACCGTCTAATTTTAAGCAAGCGTCTAAAGATTCACGTTGGCAACAAGCCATGCGTGATGAGTATGAAGCATTAATTAAGAATGATACATGGGAACTTGTGCCTCGCAACAACAATAGAAACGCTCTTGGTTGTAAGTAGGTGTATAAGATTAAATATCATTCTGACGGTTCTGTGGAGCGGTTTAAGGCCAGGCTTGTTGTTTTTGGTAATCATCAGCAGGCAGGTATTGACTACTTTGAAACCTTTAGTCCTGTAATTAAGCCTACTACTGTTCGCTTAGTTCTTACTCTTGCTGCTACTTTTAAATGGCCTATTCGTCAACTCGATGTCAAAAATGCTTTCCTTCATGGTTTCCTCAATGAGGAAGTCTATATGCGTCAGCCTCCTGGTTTTGAACACCTTTCTCAACCACATTATGTTTGTCGGTTACGAAAATCCATTTATGGTTTGAAGCAAGCTCCTCGAGCTTGGTTCTCTCGTTTCAGCAATTTTCTTCTCTCTATTGGTTTCAAGTGCAGCAGTTGTGACACCTCTATGTTCACTCTCAAACACAGTAGTCATATTATCATTCTCTTGCTATATGTTGATGATATTGTGCTTACAGGTAGTAGTTCCTCTTTGCTTCAGAAATTTATCAGTGTTCTCTCTGCTCAATTTGCTATGAAGGATTTGGGTGATTTGCATTACTTCTTAGGCATTCAGGTTTTACGTACTCCTCCGGGTTTGCTTTTGTCTCAAAACAAATATGTAGTTGATCTTCTTCAGAAATTTCATCTTCATACTGTCAAACCCGTACGTACTCCTGTTGTCTCTCGTGTCACTCTTTCTCTTTTAGATGGTGAACTTCTTGCTGATCCCACAGATTATCGTAGTATGGTTGGTGCTTTGCAATATTTGACTATGACTCGTCCTGATATTGCCTATGCTGTTAATTCGGTTTCTCAATTTATGCATGCGCCTCGTACTACTCACCTTCATGCTGTGAAAAGAATTTTCAGGTATCTGCAGGGAACTTCTGATTATGGGCTATTTCTTCATAGTACTGGCTCTCCTACTGTGACTGTTGCCTATTCTGATGCTGATTGGGCCGGGTGTCCTGACACTAGGCGTTCTACTACTGGCTATGCTGTCTTCCTAGGGAAGAATTTGATCTCCTGGCGTTCTAAGAAGCAACCTACTGTTTCGAAGTCTTCTACTGAAGCTGAGTATCGTGCTGTTGCCTACACTGCGGCTGAAACAATTTGGATTCGTCAATTGTTAGCTGATTTAGGGTATTTTCATCGTCGGCCTACCATTCTCTATTGTGACAATGTTTCCGCTATGTATCTTACTGCCAATCCTGTTCATCATGATCGTAGTAAGCATATTGATGTTGATTATCATTTTGTTCATGAGATGGTTGCTAAAGGTGGACTTCAGGTCAAGCACGTTCCGACACAGTTGCAGGTTGCTGATATTTTTACTAAGGGTCTTTCTTCTGAGTTGTTTTGTAAACATCGTTCCAATCTATCCGTGATTCCTCCCCGTAAAGATTGTGGGGGTGTATTAGGGTAATTTGGTAATTAGACTCTTAGTAGATTCTGTAAAGATATTTTGTATCTCTATATATATGATGCCAGGCAACCTAAACAGGTAGCCAATCATTATTCTCAATACTCGTTCAATATGAGACCCAAAAGATATATTCTTTTCCATAGTTAGAATTTTATACAATTGATTTAGTATTCACGTGATTTCATACAAGTAAAACTTACTTTAAAGAGATTAGATTCTGATCATCCGGAATACATTATACAACATGACAAAAGTTATTCATATATAACAGGGTTACTTCTGTAAGGGAGGGCTCCATTGATTTCCGTTTTACTAGCAGAAAGTATTCGTCAACTCAAAATGGCAGTTTATGAGTTTTCCTATCTCGATGTGAGATTGTCAAAAAGAAGAAATTTTCATTGTATATTTAAGGATTTCTTTTGCTCATCTGGTTATTTGAAATTCTACTTAAGTTGTGAACTTTGTTTACTAGAGTTTTCAAAAGAGCGATAATTAGCAAGAACATAATCTTTAATGTAGAGTGTTCATAAATACTCAGAGTATGTGATAAAAATTGCTTAGTTTAAGGGATATTCTAATTTGTGACCTTGGCACAATAACTATATTTTCTACATATTCATGGATTTGGGATCACGATATGCAACCCAAGTTACCCAACCCAACTACACCGCAAATTAGATGGTGCAGGGAGGAGCACCATGAGTATGGTGCTCCATGCCCACGTCATTATGTATGTCAGCATGTTCGCAGTACATAGGACTGTTGCTAGTGTATAAAATGCTCGCAATGTACATAGGACTTTTGCTAGTGTACAAAAAAAACTCTCATTGTACATTAACTCCCAAATGTACATCAGATTTATTTATTTTTCTCTCTCGGCCTCCATAATTGGACATTTTGAATTCATTTCCCTAAAAAATTTCACTCCAAATGTTCCCATTAACTTTTGCATATGTTCTTTTATATAACTTTATTGTTCATTGTAAGTATTAAACATGCTCATTTATTTATTTCAAATGTTTCATTGTATAATGATACTCAATTTCAAAAAAAAAAAGTTCCAATTAACTTTGACACAAAAACTTAATAGGTGAACATACAGGTTTAGACAATATACATGTGTATACAATTAGTGAACATATGAATTATGGTATTGTACACATGTGTAAAATGAGTGAACATTGGTAATTGTACAATAGCTTACATGTAAATGTACAAAGCATCATATTTGAGTGTACATATATCAAATAATTGATACTTGGACATATATATAATGACATTTGCAAGATAGAGAATACAAGGATATTATTATTTGACATATATCCACTCATATATGTCTTTTGTACACTTACATGTATGCTATTGTACAATTACCAATGTTCACTCGCTTTACACATGTGTATAATATCATATTCATATGTTCACTAATTGTATACACATGTACATTGTCTAAACCTATAATTGATTCGTACACTTACATGTAAGCTATTGTACAATTATCAATATTTACTTGTTTTACACATGCTGTGTACAATATCATAATTCATATGTTCACTAATTGTATACACATGTACATTGGTGGAGTACGGGGAAGTGGAAAGAAAAATGACAGTGCACCCACCCCTTTGCGTTTAATGGTGAACAGTAACTAGTCAAATCAATTACTTTTTGATTTTTATTTTGTACATTGACGGACACTCAATGTACACTGAGCAGCCAGACCAACTTAAATATCCGTGTTTTGTTCTACTTTTACTGCGTTTTTGACAAGGAGCATCATGCTCATAGTGCTCCCTTGTGCACTATCTACTTATTGCAACTACACAAGTAAGGCCTAAAGAGGAACACTACAAATAAAACTGTATTTTGCGACGGAAAAATTCCGTAGCAAACATCAAAAATCCGTTGCAAAATGTGTATTTGCTACGGAAATATTCCGTAGCAAAAGTGGGCGTAGCAAACTGAATTTTGCTACGGAGGAAGAAGATCCGTAGCAAAATTTGCTACGGATAGAAAATCCGTAGCAAAACTTTAATCCGTAGCAAAACTTTGCTACGGATAGAAAATCCGTAGCAAACCATATTTCATAGCAAAAACTGTTACGGTTTTTTTCTACCCCATCTTGACCCACTCCCCCATAAATCCCATCGAAATGCCATTAGTAAGAATCGAAACCGAGACAATGCTGTGGAAAGTGAAGTATCTCCCAATTGAGCTATATATGATGCACATACTCATAGTTGGCTTATGTTCTATATATTTCTTCTTAATATTACGTTGTAATCCGTAGCAAATTTTGCAACGGATATAATTTTTCGTAGCTCGTAGCAAACTTTGCTACGGAATCGTAATCCGTAGCAAATTTTGCAACGGAATTCAATTCCGTAGCAAAGTTTGCAACGGAATGTGTTCCGTAGCAAAGTTTGAAACGGAGTACAATTCCGTTGCAAAATTTGCTACGGATTTCAATCTACCACAAAAAATCCGTAGCAAAAACTCTTTTTTTTTGTAGTGGAAGGGGAAATCACCAATCCCGAAATTTTTGACCCCAGAAACTTATAATTGCAAGATACAAATACATACCATTCTGTTAAACAATACTTGTTTTTTTATATTAACCAGACACCAAGACTTGTTCTTTTCGGTTGAAAATAACTACACTGAGCGGAGCTAAACTGAAGAAGTGATTGAACTGAACAGATCATGAATATCGAAATGTGAGAGTAAGAGAGTATTATGCAGAGCTCAACTAAACTGGAAATAACTGAATAGCGTTGAGTAAAACTGAAGTAAACTGCATTGAATTGAACTGAACTGAGAATAAGTTGGCAAAAACAGACCTTACACCATCACTAATTATATTATGATGATAGCTTAAACAGTATTCATGCGTTAGTCAACAGGTTTCCTGATAATTGGGCGTATCAAATGAAATACATAAATGGCAAAGGATGACAACACCTAATTCTTTATTTGTTTTGGCTGAGCTTGCAGCCAAGCAATACTAGCAAATTACCTATGCAAATTGTATATGATTACCCATATCTTAAACTTAGCTATTGTGTTTCACACGACATCGTAACTACTCCCTCCGTAACGAATTACTTGCAACAATTGGTACTATTTGTGAGAGGTAAAATATTTTATTGTTGCAAGTAATTCGTTATGGAGGGAGTAGAAAACTTATTAATTTTCTACCCAAGATTTTACAAGCATTATATGATAATATGATATTACAATATTATACATGATTAGCAGTTGGCACCTAGCTGTAGAAAGCGAAAACAGGTATCTTGAGGCTATATAAAGGGGTAGTGTGCGTTACCATTTGGCATAACAAAATCCTTCACATAATAGTGAAAATATGGGAAAGTTAGGAGGAATGGCCCCTCTCATGGCCACTCTACTAGTAACTTTGGTCTCCCTTACCATGCCTTCAATAATCTCAGCTGATTACAAGTATGCCTCTCCTCCACCCCCATCCCCTTATTATTACACCTCGCCACCACCTCCGAGCCACCATGAGAAACCCAAGGAACACTATCCACCCCCACACCACGAAAAGCCTAAAGAACACTACCCGCCTCCACACTACGATGAGCCTAAGAAACACTACCCGCCACCACACTATGAGAAGCCTAAGGAACACTATCCCCCTCCACATTATGATGAGCCTAAGAAACACAACCCGCCTCCACACCATGACGAGCCTAAGAAACATTACCCGCCACCACACTATGAGAAGCCTAAGGAACACTATCCCCCTCCACATTATGATGAGCCTAAGAAACACTATCCCCCTCCACACCATGATGAGCCTAAGGAACACTATCCCCCTCCACACCATGATGAGCCTAAGAAACACTATCCCCCTCCACACCATGATGAGCCTAAGAAACATTACCCTCCGACACAGCATGACAAGCCTAAGGAACACTACCGGCCTCCACACCATGATGAGCCTAAGAAATACTACCCGCCTCCGCACCATGATGAACCTAAGAAACATTACCCACCACCACAACACGAGAAGCCCAAGGAGCACTACCCTCCTCCCCACTATGACGAGCCTAAGAAACATTACCCACCACAACATCATGAGAAGCCTAAGGAGCATTTTCCACCATCATCTCCCGTCTACAAGTCACCCCCTCACTATTATTCACCACCTTCTCCAGTATACAAATCGCCTCCCAAGTATTATCCGCCTCAAACCCCAGTTTACAAGTCACCACCTTCGTCTCCAATATACAAGTCTCCTCCCAAATACTATCCACCATCAACCCCGGTTTACAAGTCTCCTCCACACTACTATTGGCCTCCTACTCCTACGTACAAGTCCCCACCCCCAAAGTCTCCAATTTACAAGTCTCCACCTAAGTACACTCCACCATCAACCCCGGTTTACAAGTCCCCTCCTCACTATTACTCACCCCCTACTCCTATATACAAACCACCACAATCTCCCGACTACAAGTCTCCTCCTAAATACGACTACCCACCACCGACTCCTGTATACAAGTCGCCACCAGTTCACAAGTACCCAAGTCCAAGCCCGGTGTACAAGTCCCCACCACCAGTGTACAAGTCTCCTCCGCACTACTACACCACACCTCATCCAATCTACAAATCTCCACCAATTCACAAATATTATCAACCTCCAAAGCCTCCTGTTTATAAGTCTCCTCCACATTACTATGTACCAACACACCCACCTCACCACCCAATCTTCTCGACTCCACCGAAGCCGCAACCGCACCCTCAACCCCATCCTCACCTTAAGCCCGTGCCCGTCTATTATTCACCCTCTCCTCCATATGTGTACACTTCTCCCCCACCTCCTTACCACCATTAGCCTCATCAGTTTACTCTTTTTAAGAGTATTCACAAGGTAATGCTACATTAGCTTATAATGTAGTTTTACTGATCATTTATTACTTGTGTGCAATTACTCTCTTGTCCGACATCCATGTTTTTCTACTTTTCTTAATGTTCTTAAAATGATATGGCTCCTTTTTTTTCCCTACTTTTTTCTAAAATGGTATTGCTCTTAAATGGATGTTTCGTGTTACTTGCTACGTTTCCTTCTTTAGGAGTAGGTATAATTACAATATTAGTCTATAACTCATATAAAAATATCAATATTTCTCTTTATTTTTCTCCTATTCCCACACGTTTAACTGCCAAACATATGCCATTTTCCCATTACTAAAGTCTCGACCTCCTCTTCTAAATTCTAGTGCACAAGTAAATGTAGCAAATAAATAATGACTTTAAAAGTACAATATGGAAGTTTTGCCTAATGTATGCTCGGAAGCACCTATTAAGCTATGAGTAAATTCTATTCGGCACCTTAATTGTTAAATTTAAAGAAAAAGCCCAAACAGGATGCATATGATTACGGGCATGAGGAGAAAGCTATTAGTTTCGTGTTTTTTATATTAGTTAAGTATGAATATTAATATATTGATTGATTTAAAATGATATTATCATCAACATCTAGTTGTTGACTTTTTGTGTACCCATCAACATACATTAATTTGCTATATAGATTATTTTTTATAGTAATTTAATTACATCAAAATAGATATACTACATTCACATGCTTTGCAGGTTAGGTATAAAAGATTCTTCAACATTTAAAACGGAGAGTATTTAGCTCACTAGTCATTTGTTCACTACTTATGATTATGACTCGTGTTCCTCCTCGGTCCTCAATTTGCATGTTAAGCATTCCCAACTTTTCTATTTACAATGAGTAAACCCTAACTATAAAAACACAGTAGAATTACAATTTAAAGAAAGAAAGTGCTTCCCTATATTTCATGGCTAACTCATGTCGCCTTATTTGACGGTTTACCTTTGAAAGGATACAACTTTGTAATCCTTGTAGTGGATGTTTGATTTCAAAAGTAGCCCTCATATAATAAATGTACCACAAATGATGTATTTGAGACATGTAATGAGATAATAACAATGAAATGCTCATTAATTCGCAGGTAAAAGGCAGCTAGCTAATGGAATTGAAGCAAGAGTGCCTAATTTTCAAGTGTGATTAGTACGTGAATTGTAACAATAAACGCGTTCTTAGGTGGAGATTTAGTTCCTTGTTTTCTTGTATTTCTTGTGTCGTATTGATGTGTTGTATTGATCTGAATTCCAACTTTATCGACTTAAGCGTCGTTAAATAATATGTTTGTCAGTTCAAGCTATAATCTTATATATTTCCTTTGTTTGAAATCCAGTTTAGTTTGGATTGACGGTTAGAGATATTAGGAAAATATCTTCTTTTTCTAATGTTTCTAACAATGACGAGGAAAAGTAATACTTCCTAAAGAGTAAAGAGAATAGACCAGGAATAGATCCCAAACTATGAGAACAAAACGAACGATACAATTATTTCTAAGGTTATCAGGTAAAAGCATTTTAAGCTGGGGTTGTAACGATGTGACATTTTTTTATTTCAAATGGGGGATTAAGCTCATAAACATTTTTTATAATCATATAACCTTTTACTACTTGAATTAATTTGTGATAGAAAAGAAAACCACAATCATTTTGAGCGAATATAATTATTTAATCTCTTACTACTTCAATACATAATGCTGAAGTTTTGAAGTGCATCAATGAAGAATCATATTTGGCTAACATTTGAAATAAAAGTTTAGGTGTTTTACATGGCTTGAATTGCGGTCTTAAAATTAGTAACTTCTCAATTTAAGGTGGCAGCTTTCAATCTTTGTTTTTTTCCCAATTTTTACATTGTTTATCTCACTCAATTTTATATCGTTGTTTATCTTCTTCATCTACTTCAATCCATTAAGCCAAAATTTAATTTTAGTTTTGCATAAGTTTATATTCATCTTTCCACTTGTTTATTTCTTTACAAAATGGCCTTACCTTGGTCTCAGAGTGACTGAGGATATGAAGTTAGAAAGATAAACACTTACGACAGTGTCAATCATTGCTTTAATGTCTTTGTCTTCATTGGCTCTACTTTCCTCTTCAGAATCATAAGAGGAACTTGATGTGGAGCTTATAGGCATTTCAAAGGGGTTGATAGAGAAATTGGATAAGTCGAAAAAGGATTTAAGAAATCAGTAAGGTTAGAACGGGAAACTGCAATGAGGTTTTTAGGTCGGGTCGAGGTTGCTTAACGGACATGGCAACATTTTTCCTTCCACTTAGGAAGCTTAACAAGTTGTCTCTTTCCACTAAAGAAGCTTCACAAGTTGTTTACAACAATGCTTAGACAAAAATTGTCTTCCCTCACTTATTCTCGTAGATGAGGCGAGCATCATTGTAACACCCCGAAAATTCTTTCTGTTATAAAATATTGTTTTCCAACTAAACTTAGAGAATTATCAAAGCGTATCGCCCTTGTGAAAATGTATCGGCCTAATCAGAAATTTGTAGGAAAAAACATTTAAATAAATACTTAATCAAATACTTAAATTATAACCAATGTCAAAACATTATCCAAACTTCAAATTTGGTTTAAAACAAACATAAAAAAAACTTTAAATAAATTATACATAGAGTAACTCAAACATCAAAATATATAAAACGAAGCAATGGTTAAGAGAAAATAATCTCTCATCATCATCTCCAAATGAGTATGAATGCATCGAGTCTTCAAACCTTTAGGCAAATACTCGATTGATAAATTGCTCGGCAATAAAGGGTTATAATAGGATCAATAGGCACAACTATGATCGACACACGGAAAAGTCAGGTGATTTAGCAAAGGTGAGTACATACATAACAACACAAAACATGTAAACCTAGCATGATACTAATAAGCATTAAAATATCAATGTACTAATTTAAAATAAAATTTGGCACGGTGATCAATTCGGCCCCAAGAAAAGCTATGGGCTACCACCATGTACTCCAACTCATTTTAGTCCAAACTTTAAACATGCATAAGTCTAAAAATATTGCTATTCACTTTCACTTTAAGTATTAATATCTAATTCGATGTTGGACCCTTATCAAAAGACAACCAACAATTAAACATGAATACAACAATTTCAGTTTTTATCTTAGGCTTCAAACAATCCAACTGACCAAAAATTAATCCATAATTTATTGTGTCTGAAGATAAACGTACAACCTACTCTACAAAGCTCTCGGTCTTTGCAAAACTGAACTTATTAGATCTTATTAAACCTTATTCGACTTTATTAGAGTTTTTTTTTTGGTTGGAAGGAGCAATATATTAAATTACGTTAAACTGTTACAACTATTGTTCAAACAGATAACTATAGAATTCTGGTTGGCTTGTCGAGCCCTGCTAACAATATCCAAAAGTAAAGCGATGTTAATATTACAATCATTGTTCACAAAAGGGGAGGAGAACACGGTTACGTACTTCTTGTCAATAAAATTTTGTTCTCTTACCCATTTAGCCAAACTGTCCGCATCTTGCAAACACCTCCTTCCAACCTTTGCCAGCTCCTGCGTCCTACTCCTCCCAGAGTGATCCCTGCATACATTAGCCAAATTGCAATAACAGTCCTTAATGAAAGGTGGATGTGTTATATGTTCCACTGCTATCTTAGAGTTAGAAAACAAGTGGACATCATATAAATTATGTTCTACTATCCAGTCTAAAGCTTGCAAAACTGCCATGAACTCTGCAGTGGTAGCATCTGGGGCTTTTGTTTTTCTGAAGAAGGCCTTTGTATTCTTGTTGTTGTCATCTCTATAAATCCCTGCTAGTCCTGCTTGGAGGGTTCTTGGGCAGAAAGAGGCATCTACTTTAACCATGCAGTGGTTACAACTTATTTGACCTTATTAGATGAGACCTTTTTTATAAAAAAAAATAGGAATTCATTCATTGATTCGAACATTTACAATAGAAGTCAATACTAGCAAATACATATTAAAATGAAATAAATAAAATTCTAACATAGCAAAACCCCAATAGTTGAGGAGATCTAACACTTCTGAATTCCCTCGTCTCTCATATCATTGTCTGTTGCAGCCTTCTACAAAAGGGGTCTATTAATCTATTGTACTTTTCAAGTAGAACCGAATTCAAATCAACTGATTGTAAATGAAGTATTGATGTCTGTTGCAACCCCGCACAAAATCGGATCAGCAAAAGGACCCTTCAGAATCACACAAATAACAAAAAATAAAGTCCCCAAACTCTCATATGGAGAGTGTTAAAACCCAATATATGGGCAGATATAACCCAATAGATTGGTAGAAAAACTCTCCATTAGAGAGAAACTGAAATTTATTAACAACGGTAACATTAAATTAATTAAGCAAAGGAGAAAAGGGGCTTACCACCGACTAAAAGGGTGGCGGTAGCCCCTAGATCAAAACTAGGGTTTTGTGGGAGAGAAGAGAACCTTATTAGATGAGACCTTATTAGACCTTTTTCGACATTATTAGTCATTATTAGACCTTATTAGACATCATCTAAACTTATAAGGACTTAAAATAAGTTAAAAAGAACGGACCCTAGGATCGACTCAGTTCAATTGTCTCCGAATCATATATTCAAAACCACGCCAATACCACCACCACCATCAACCAATCCATCATCACCCACCATCCGACATCAACAACTTCAACAACAATTCTCCATCAAATTCGGAACCGCAAAAGCTATCTCAAGTATGCGCCTTCACCAACCTTGGCTCAATTATTCGTCTCCTCCATGAATGGGTTTGTAGGGTGGCAACAGGGGGTAAAGGAGATTGAATTTACAGGCCTTTGCTTGTGGTGGTTGGAATGGGAGAGAGAGAGAAGGAGAAGGAGCGTGCGTGAGAGGAAAACAAAGGAGAGAAGAATCGTGTATGTTGGAGAAGGTATTAGATAGTCGTCTTACCATAGTATTTGGTCAGACGGTCTAAATCAACACTTTCACTTTAAACTATTGACATCATAAGTTCCTCTTTTTATCCCAGTTCTCATATCAATCCCAAGTTAAATTTATTTTTAACTAATCAATAAAACAAGTTCCATAAACTGAGTTGTCTTTGCCGAATACAATTAGTATAGTGGTACCATTAAACACCTGACAATTTATTTTTGGTATACCTGGGTGCACGTTGCGCGGTGTTGATGTCACCGTTTCAGACCTGACATTATCACCGCTACACAAGAAGGGCACACAAAGATAACTACAATAGCTATCAGAACGAACATACAGTGCGGTTTGATGTAGAACAAAACATTACAAAAACATTTACGTAAAACAAAAAGAACAAAATACGAAATTTCAAAAAAATAACATACTCTTTTTATAAAGAACAAAATACGAAACTTCAAAGAACAACATAGTTTTTCTGTAAAGAACAAAATAGGAAATTTCAAATAACATATAGAAAATAAAACTCTAACAATTCAAAAGAAAATAGGAAAAATTGCTTATAATAATGCAACCTTTTGGCGATTCGCAAATAATAATGCAACCTTTCGATTATTCTGGAACAATGCAACATTTATACCCCATTTATTTTAAATGAGTAAGAACCGGCTATAACCTGAAGCATGGGTAAATTGGGACACGTGTTGCCTAATAATTAGCTCTCAATACAATTTTTATATAAAAAATATAAACAAAAAGATAAAAAATAAAAACACATAAACCCCATCCCCCACCCCACGTAAACCCTCCCCCTCTCTCCTCCCCCCACCCACATCCCACCTCCTCCCTTTCCCAGCCAACGAAATCACCGCCGGCTGAAATCTCCCCCCTCACCGCCGGCTACAATCTCTCCTTCACCGTCGGATTCAATTATTCCTCCTCTTATTCCTCTTCTCTTCTCCCTTTTTTGAGTTTCACTGGTTTTTATATTGGTCGTGGTTTGATGTTGTGCGGTCTTGGTGGCTTTAATCGTGGTGATTTTATGGTGGTTTCGTTGTGGTTTCGTGGTGATTTCGTGGTGAGGTGCGTTTGCGGTGGTTTCAAGTGGTGCTTGGTGTTGGCTGGGGTTTGGTGTTATGGTTGTGGGTTGGATTTCAGCTTGGTGATGGAGACAAATCTGTCAAACTATCCCAATCGATTACCAAATGTCTAAGACTGGCTAAATTTTTGAAACCTCTTGGCAACCTCTTAAGGCTTTTGAAATCAGAAAGATTTAGTGTTTGCAGATTCTCTAACCTTGTTGTGACCTCAAGAACACATTTGATGTGATTCCCTGCGAGATTAAGGTATCTTAGATGAGTCTACATCTCTATGGAACTTGGCAGCGTCTCAATCCCCCCGTTTTCCAAGCTCAAAACACATACAGACCGGAACTGCGAAATCAACTCATAAGAATTAGCTTGTGTTCTATCAAAGAATCCGAGCAGTGACCGCATCTTCTTAGAAACAGACAACGATGGTGGATCTTCCCTTCCATCAAGATTTACATGTATAAGTCCATCCGTGATATGCAGCAAAGACTTACTACCTAACAACATATACTCATCATCAGCTATGTGTTAGGTCAAATCATGCACCGAGTCATGTATTTTGCACATTTTAACATTTCCTCTACCATCTTGAGAATCTTGAAAAAAGTTTCTCCCTAACAATTCCGGAAAGTACTGAGCTCCAATGTCTCTGTTTAATGGAATTGGGTGGGGAAGGGGAAGGAGACTGTGGCAGGGAAGAGGGGGAGGGGGTGGTCTGGATTTTTTATAGTGGTTGTGGGGGTGGGTCGTGGTGGGGTTGTTTGGGTGTGGGTAGAGGTGGCCATTGGGCGGGTTAGCCCTGACCCAACCCTGAACCGATCTGGCGAAAAACCAATCCGGCCCTAAACCGGAAAAAATCAACCCTGAACCGGCCCGGCCCGGTCAAGGAACTGGTTCGCTTCAGGTTCATGTTTTCAAATTTCAGAACCGGTCCCGAACCGATCCTAACCCTGAACCGACCCCGACCCTAACCCTACCCATAAACCAGCCTGCTCTTGAACCGGTCCTTGAACCGGCCCATTCTTAAATTTTTCCTTGAACTGTCACTAAAACCCTATACCATAAATTTAAATTTTAAACCGTAACCTTATACCATGTAACCTAAACCTTATACCCTGATTAAAATCTTAAAAATATGATTATTCTTATGAATGACTAGTGGACTGGTGAAGTATAAATTAAGATTAAGATTTTGATAAATGAAATATAATATGATTATGATCTATAATCTATGAAATTGAACTATGGTTATGATAAATAAACTTTAAAATATAGTTATGATTAATAAACTATAAACTATATTTATGATGATTAATAAACTATAATATAGGATTATGATTATGATTCTTGATTATTTGTTAATGGGAGTTGCGATTGGTGAAATTTCTATATAAAATTAGTATTTGATTTACTCTAAGAATTATTATTTCTAAGAATTATCCTTTTTAAATAATAAAAATATGATTTTTACTTAAGGTGCATTTCCAATATGAAAAAAAATTGTATTAAAAAAAAGTTGTATAAAAAAATGAAATAACCTAAACCGGCACTGAACCAGCCCTAAACCGACACTAAATCTAGCCATGAACCGACCCGGACCTTGGCACTGAACCGGTCCTGAACCGGCACTGAACCGTTCCTGAACCGCCCACGAATCGGTTCAGGTTCAGAAAAACATAACCCTGACCCAGCCCTGAACCGGCCTGGGGTGGTCTTAGGACTGGATCAGGGTCAAGTTTTTATAAACCGACCCGTATATAACCCAGCACTGAATCGGCACAACCCGGCCCGTGGCCACGTCTAGGTGTGGGTAAGGGGTGGCAATGGGTGGGGAAGGGGAGGTTTTAATTAGTTTTTTAAATCTTTAATTAAGATTTTAATTGGAATTAAGAGTTTTAGTTAAAAATTTACCACTTATTCAAGTTACCTGTTAATTTGCCTATTTAAAATAAATGGGGTGTACAGGTTACATTATTCCATAATGATCGAAAGGTTGCATTATTATTTGCGAATCGCCAAAAGGTTGCATTATTAGAATCAATTTTTCCATAAAATAATCATAATATATCCAATTTCAAGTTACCCACAAAGTCCTCGGTCTTTCCTAAGTAATAAAAAAAAATTATAAGGAAAATAACATGAAAAGTTCACTATCCAATTATAAAACACATTTATTAATCCCTCATATGAATTAATAAATAAATATATCTTTCCAAAGATGCTTGAATCAAACATTCATTCAGTCATATAGTAAATAAACATAGGGAATTAGCATGCTTGACAGCATGTAATTCCATAACTCAAAGCCACATATGAACCATAAAAAAAGTTTCATACACATGATAGTACACAAATCATAATCTAAGGATATGATGTTAGTCTAACACATAAGGACATGTACGTACCTTGTGTACACAAAATAAGAGACCGCTTTAGGAACTCCAAAGAATCACTCAAAGAATATTCTCCGCCTATCAAATATCAAAACATTCACGTATTAATACACTAATAAATTTACAGCAATTATAAATTACTTTTAAATGCTCTTAAACTTGTTTTATACTCTTTTGAACACCTAAGTTCCAACCTTTAATATTCTTTAGTATAATACTACAAAAGTAGTCTTTTAAAACCTTAAAAATAAACAATTTAATGTTCAAATCTCACTTTAAACATAAATTATTAAATTTCAAATAACTTTAAATTAATATTTAAAAAAAATCATAAATTTATCAACTAAAACAATAAAGTTATTAACTTTATTTATGAGGTAATTAGGGAGTTTTGAGGCACATACTTCATATACTTCATTTACGAGAAGGATTGATTTGTGAAGGTGGGAGAAGGTTTTAGGAATGTGATTTTTTTTAGGATAATTAGGGAGCTTTGTGTTATATTCTGGGAGTTCTGAGGGTATTTTAGTGGATAATGTATTGGATTTTGTCAGATAATTTGTGGAAAAACTTAGGGATAATTTTGCTTATCTATCCCTATGTTTTATTGATTTTGCGGGAAATTTTGTGTATTCAGATGATAATTTTAAGGTGCATTTTGCAGGTTATGGGACATATTTTTCTTACTTTTATACTTAGGCTTGGTACTACTGCTACCATAATTGTGGTTGTTGATAATGTTTTGGAATTTTTAAGGGAAGCACCTTCAAGCTAAACTTAAAATTAAGAGCAAATTAACAAAATAATGAAAGATACAATAAAATGAGAGTTTTCTAAACGTGCTCAAAATATAGCAAAATAGATGTCTATTTATAAATGATGAAACCATGAAATTTGGTAATTTTTTCTTTTTACTCTTTATTTTTTTATTTGCGAGATATTCACCGTGGAAATATTTGAGTCGCAAATAAAAAGACAATTGACAGTTTAATGAGAAAGCGCCATGTGGCTTGACGCGTGTCAAAGCTGCAAATGGCTACTCCTTTTTTGGGTTTTTGTGTTAAAGATGACAGCTTTCCTTCTTTTTCCCTTTGCCATATCATTTGTGTTGAGATTTTTTTTGTTCTTTTCCCTTTCTTTTATTGCCACGCCACATCAACCAAGCTGAGAATTCTTGGTTCAGTTAGAATTTTTCAATAATCTCAACTATTGAGATTTCTTTATCTCACCATTTAGTGTTCTTCTTGTTCTCTATGCAATTGTGATTTTTTGAGATGCCCATTAAAGATGCTCTTACTCTAGTCTCCTATTCACTAGTTACTGCCCTTAACTGTCATACCCGAGTGACCAACAAGCTAAAAAAGGAAGTAAATCTAGCTAGTCGAATAGAGGCAAAGCCGACGAGGCCAAGTATGTTGTCCGCAATAGCAGACTAAACCATAAATCAACATACCAGTAGGTGTATAATTTAAATTAGTGAAAAGTTTACATTAGCTGATCTCATATTTATGTTTAATTGTTTATTAGTATTTTGTGTGAATTGTGAATTGCAATTGAAATATTTGGTTGAGTTTTAAATTTGAAATAAGAATATGAAAAAAGGCATAGATAAGTCTGAAAGTATGCAACTTTTTTAGCTTGGATTGTATGACAGCGAATATCAAACTATGTTTTAAGATTGTAAAAATTGTAACATTGCCTATCTATTATTTTTGTGTGCACCCCAGGATTTTCAGGCTCCGCCACTTGTTTATATGTTAACAATGTGCATGATCTCCCTAAGACCATCAGCCATCTTTATGTTCATTAAAAGCAAGTGCAACACCCCAGTACAAAGAAACAAAAAGAATCTTGATGTACTACTGACTAGGGTAGAAGAAAGATACTTTCTCCGTTTCTTTTTAACTGCAACGATTGGACATTTTTTCTCTCTACTTTATGTCAAATCGTTGCAGTTAAAAAGAAACGGAGGAAGATATAGAACCAGCTTTGAATTCTAAAGGTTGGACACGCCCGTCATGAGGATGAAAGATGAGGGAAGGGTGAGATGACGGAAGGAGCACGAATATGATGGTGGAGAGAGTAGAGGAGTCTTTCCCTATCTTAAAGAGCCAATCAAAAGACCCCTCGATGTGTTCATGGTGATTGGTGAATTATAGCTATTAATCTAGAAAGAAAGAAAAAAGCACAAAATTTGGCAATATGGGTTAACAACATCCTGCCGAATACTGCCTAAAACATGACAGGTGCCAGAAATTACAATACATGATGCTCCAATCAAGTGTTGTCAAATAATTAAACTCCGTTTCTTCCCTTCGTCTCCTCCATAATGCTAATGACCTCTAAGTCCAGATAAGGCAGAACATAGAGCCCTAAAACACGGGCAAAAGCAACCTCCAAAATTGGAGAATTGTGTTTGGCAAGTAATTATAAACTTTAACTTTAATCGGATGCTTGCCCCATCTCAATTCCTAATGCCTCCCACGAGAACCAGCACCAGACCGGGGACCGGGGTGTCTCGAGAACTGTATGCGCAGATAGCCAGAATCTCGATCATCTTCATCCATCTTGTAACCTGTCAGGATTTATAAAGCAGCCTATAAAATTTAGTCATTATCAATAATGCAGTGCATCAATCAACCCCCCCCCCCCCCACTGAAACACATTTCACTAACATTTTGACCATTCTCCTACACTATGAAAAACATGTTATGTGCAGTAGCTAGTATGAATTACTCGAAAACTGGCTACTTAAATATTTGAGGAAAGCTACTAGAGAAAAAGTTCAATGAGACATTACCTTGCAAGGCACTTAAAGCTGTAGCAGCACAAGCCGCGTCAATAAAATCCACAAAACAGAGGATGAGAGGATCACCTCCACGCTGCATAACAGTAAGCATTCTTTAATTACATTTTGGCTACCAAAATATAAACATAAGTAGATCCACAACAGAAGTCACCAGATGTAAAACACAGTGAAGCGCAACGAATAGATATCACACCAACGGTGCTGTATAAAGCATCCCATTAAGAGCCAAATCTTGGACCCCTCATGTTCATTACAGCTGAGTGATTGTTCACACCCAATATATCACATCCCATTTCTTTACCGATAACCACAATAACACTTCGACGTTCACTACTAACCTTCCAATCAACATATTATTCAAAATTGTGAAAGTTGAGCAGTGGACTTTGAACTTTTGAAGCTCAAAATAGCAATCTTAAAGGGCAATTGAAGCAGCAAAAGGTCTTACATACATACCTTCTCCACCACAGGTGACAAACCATCAAGGAAATAGTGGGCCAAAAACGAATGAGAAAATACAAACATTGGATGAAGAACACGAAGATGAAGTCTACTGCTCACTTACATGTTTGGACTCCTTGGTCACCAGTCGTACTTCTTTATACCCCACAAAAGGACGAAAGATATCTAGACTAGTTAAGAAACTTGTCAAATGAAACTCATTTATGAAGTCATCGATGACATTAACTTAATCTCGTCAGCACATGAAAAAAAGGATACGAGCTACTTCTCTTTTAGTGCTATTCGGAGGAAGCCCCTCAACATATAGAGTGTTTGAAGCATCGGAAGGAAGAGGCACAGTTTCACGTACAGGTCTGGCCATTGTATCGACAAGCAGTTGACCCGCATATCCAACATCTCGCCCATTTGGTCCTGCATCCGGGGCAATGGATCCAGGGCGGCCCAGTAGGGACGGTTCTCCCACTGAGATACCCCTTCCCAAAGCTGCTCCAGAAAACGCAGTAGCTTCTCCAGGATAGGATGGAACGTCCTTCACGACCAAAAAAAAGAAGGAAAATGAAGAAAAAAAGGGATAAACACAGGCGCGTAATTCGACAACTAGACAGATAGGCCAAACACGGAAAAAAATATCCAAATAGGATCGAAAGGACTACCGTTCTTTGGAGATAGCGGTCATAGGCTGACCCTAATGTTTGTGAGTCCTTTGCAAGCCTCGGTCCTCCTCGGTCATCATCTCGTATAGCATAGTCACGCATATCAAGCGCAGGATTTACCCGTGGAGTCAAATCTGTTTGACCAGGATCAAAACGTTTATTGAACAGAAATCACGGGACTTAATCAGTAACGTAAAGTATGAGTAGATATAACGTGTATCCATCATCACGGTATGCCTAACGGAAAGAAGGTAATACCAGCTTTACAGCATAATAAGCCACATTTAAGTTCAGTGATCAAACTCCCCAACTCAAGACCAATAAATTCAAAACATGTATCAAATTTCTTACCTGAATAAGAGCATCACATCGATTAAGTTTAAGACGCACTTTCATACGATTACAATTATGTAATTCTAACAGTGATAGTGTCACTGTCCTTTTGGCAGTCAGCTAACTGGTTATTTCATTTGGCTGGTTTGACCAACCCGCTATTTGCATTGGTGGCATCAGGTTTTAATACTGATATTTAGTAATTAGCTATTGATAGTTAATCTAAGCAACACAAGTAACCTTTTGGATGAAGGAACGTCAATTCTTTATATGGGATAGAAAATCTGACAAGTCAGTTTACGAAACACAATATTGGCTGTTTTGACATGCCCGTAGCCGGTCTTAAAACTGGCACAAATCATTTACCAAACATAGCCAATTGCAAAAGCTGATTATTATTGACGAGAAAAGTTAATCCTACAATTTGAGAGAGTATTAAGAAATAGATAAGATAACAATAAAAGCTGAAATCGCATAATATGGAGACTTATTTATTGACAAAAAAGAGAAGCTAAATGGTGTCAAATCATTACTCCAGTGCCTCGGGGTGCGGGGTAGATAGAGTGAGATTGGAACCAAACTGTTCAATTTAAAAAGCAAAGGAGGGAAGCATGGTGAACCTCACCCCCAGAACTAACCACCAATAAGTGCTGTTTAGCAGATAAAGTAAACTAGAAAAAGTAGGCATACTCACACAAAACCTATCTACTCACACACAGGTACTCGTGTTGGATAGTGGAAGCAATTGCCTTTCTAAGTAAGTGTCTAACTTGTTTATTTAATGATAATATTTTTTGACTTTGACCTAAAAATGAAGTGTCGAAATATCCACATGTTGGGGTATCGGATCACAGTGGTACTTGGGTAAAATGAAGAGCCCGACTAACAAGCCAAAACCAACAATATAATTATTAAAAAAGGATTGCCCCTGTTATGGATGGAGAACTTAACAACACTACATAGAGCTTGGGTAAACATTTCAAAGATGGAGGATACAACTGGGGGCAAAGAAAATAAGGGGAATTCAAGCCTCTTGATTCAATAGGCACGCTAAAGCCATAAGTTCACAATAGACAAGATAGCTTTGATTGACGGCAAAGGGGGGCTATCCAACATAAGTACTTTCGAGAGAGAAGGAAGGCGAGTCAATTTGCAAGAGAACAAAATATCATCTTCTTACATTGTATCCCCCCTTTTTCTCCTAATTGTGTGGCCTAAGACCACCCTGCATAATCATACACCGACATACTAAATAATTATTTATCGGCTGGTTGATTGAAGATGTCAACTTCAATCCACCGACTTATCTAAAACATATTAGATAGAAAAGAATACTGACTCACTTTTGGCATGCGTGAAACGGACCTTTTGTGTGACTAATACATTCATTAAATATCTATAAACATATTTGGATAGGATTATATATTTGTGATTTCTCCCCACCAAAAGCATTTATCATTACAAACAACCAACATTGGAGCATGTTTGATACGACATGAGCTTTTAAAGGAAAAAAGAACTTCTTCAGGGAACATCAATACAAAAATAAGGAACTTTTATCTAGGTTAATGGCGTATATATCAATTTGATTATTTGTCGAAAAGACATAGCAAGCTCCAGCACAAGTCTTAAGAGCCGTGTGTCACTCAAATGATTAGTTTTAAAAGGCGTGATATCCACCGAGGCGCAAAGTGTCCCCGGAGCCTAGGCGCGAGGCACGAGGGTACATTAGCTAGACCGGCTCCAATTAATGTGCAAATTCAATGCTCAATCATATCAACAAGTTACCATCATCTACATAGACATCATCAACCAAGCATAGAAATCCAACTATTTTAGCCCGTGTGAAGAACAGATTCTTTTGCATTAATTTCTTACCAACCAGTAGGTAGAAGGAAAGGATGAGGAGTAAAATGTTTTCTTTTGAGGTGGAGGATTAGGGGGAGAGATTATTTTGAAGTTTTAAAAGCCCTTTTTGGAAGTTTCTTCAGGAGTCAAACTATTTTAGCCCGTGTGAAGAACAGATTTTTCCATTGATTTTCTTACTAACCAGTAGTTAGAAGGAAAAGATGAGGAGTAAAATGTTTTCTTTTGAGGTGGAGGATTAGGGGAGAGATTATTTTGATGTTTTAAAAGCCCTTTTTAGAAGTTTTCTTCAGGAGTCAAGAGTCATAGTCGTTCATAAAATAGAACATATCAATTATTTCCAATTGTTTAGGAGTAATTGCATGGCAAACTTTTAGTTGATTGTTTGTATAGATAAACATGCAAAAATGAAGATATCCACGTACACAAATAGTTTGGGGTTCAATAATATGTGTGATAAAAAATGTTCCCTGAAAAAGACTGTAGATATCCTAGATTATGCCCCCACACACAAGGATAATTCCCACCGGCATGAAATTTACATAACAATCCAACATTTGTATCTTATCTCAAATTGTTGTTCATAGTGCTGAAACAAAATTGAACTCTTTATCTATTAATCTATAAAAGTTACTAAATTAATTTTTTAAAAGTTTTGCCAAAAGAAATGCACAACACCACCCAAAAAAAGGAACGTTGGTGTCATATGGTGTGAGCACATCAGCAAAGTCCAAAGTTGAGTCCATACATGATACATGTCAGACTAAACTTAGACTCAAATTCCTGAGTCCAAAACATTCAGAGTCCAACTATCTTTTTAGTATACAGATATATGCTCCATAGCCTCCATTGCAGAAAGTAAATAAAGTATTCATTTTAAAAAGTCCAATTTTTGTGGTGCTTGAATATTGCTCCCAACACTTTCTTTTACAGCTCTAACCTCTAATAGCGGGTAAATGAAAAGCTTTTTGATATGGTTGGATTGTGCACTAAACCTAATCCTACATATTTTCTTACCCTCAACTGTAAGTGTCCTTCTTTCTCTTTCTAATTCTTCTCTCGTCACTCAAACATTCATCAGTAGAAAGTATTCATTCTCCTTCTCTCCATTATTCTCCGCTTGCAAGTAAATGAGATCTAGAACTCTTTTGAAAGAGATGTTATTAGTTATTAGTTGTTATATTATAATTAATAGTTTAAAGTTATTCCCAATCCATCATTTGCTTTGAAAAATATCAATTGCCCCAAAATGGCTTTCTTTTAATGAAAAATGGGCCTAAAGTACTACAATAAAGTATCATTACTAAAATTTGAACTCCACTAGACTAGATTAGATTAAGACCAAGAGAAAAGTTTGGACTCAAGTGGTCTCGGGAAAATTTTGGACTCGAGTTTGGACTCGGATTCCTCAATTCCATTCAACGTATACCCCTAGTCACGTCAGAAAAGTCACAATACTTTGTAATCTTTATTGTGAAATCTTCCACGTCATTCCAAATCAAGATTTCGCATCTTTTACTCCTTTTGTTCTTTAAAGTTCGAAACTCTTTTCATTTTATCTTATTCCATAAGTTGGTTAAACTTTCTCTTTCATCCATTTTTCACAATGTTTCATGACTCAATCCGTCCCCCATTATAGATGCAATATTTCCAAATGAAACTCTGAATTTAAATGCAACAATTTTATTTTAGGTATGGATCCACTGATTTTATAATATTTCTCACACTATAGCTATACCTGACCGGCTGACCTCCTTTTTAAATGACCTCCTTTTTAGATATTTCTGAAATATATTAAAGTTACACTTCACGCTACACTCCACCCAACCCCGTAAGGACCCACATTTACAACCAATAACAAAATAAATTAGTAAAATTTATGTCCCACTTTATCCACTACCTAAAACTTTATGCGTAAAGGTGTATCTACATTTAAGTGCATGCTTGGGATATGCTTGGGATGGGGGTAATGTATTAAGGGGGAAATAAAAATCGAACATAGGAAAACTAAGGATTTAGAGGTGATAATAGAAGGATAGAATGGTTGTGGAGAAGATAATATGGTGCTGGTAGGGAGGAAATGGAAAAAGAGGGGAACTATTACCCTTATTATGGAGGTAATACTTACCTAGAGGTGGTGGTGGGTAATTATTACTCCCATAATGAGGGTAATAGTTCCCCTCTTTCTTTCATTTCCCTCCTACCAACACCACATTATCCTCTCCACCACCACTTTATCCCCTCTATCATCACCTTTAAACACCCTAGTTTTCCTATATTTGACTTTTATTACCCTTTAATAAATTACCCCCATCCCAAGCATGCCCTAAATAGGGATAAAGAGAGTTATTTTTATTTTGACCTAACACCACTTCATCTCACTACTTATTATTCATCATAAAAAGAAAAGTCACTATTTAGTTTTTTTATGTACCCTCATAAAACTATCATCCTCATCCACTTACCCTTATTTCACCCCATACACTACCTCTCACCTCTTACCATAACGTGTTCAAATAGTAGTTGTGACCAGCTTTTAAAAATGGAGGAGGCAAGTTATATTTCAAAACGTAGTGTTTAAAACATCATATTCTTATTAAAAGAAAAAAAAAGTGAGATTATAAATAATTATAGTGAATAAAATATGAGTATAAAGTGTTCAAATCTGTGAATTCAATATAATCGGTAAGTCCAGTAGCTTAATGATGGATTATAACGACTCTAAGTGATAACCTATCTCTAGAAGTCTACAACAGATATCACAATGTAATCTTCAAACATTGTAAGCATAACGGCCTTTGATTTGATAGCATGAAACAGAACCACAACTAGTCAACTAGTCGCTCCCCTTGCAACCCATTTGGAAGATGACCACTGCCTAATCCCATTTAGCTAAAACTCTAGTTAATATACCTTCAGACACTCCTTCCCTTCATTCTCTCTTTCTGTATCCTTGTCCCCCTCCTTGGCTCTCATCCTCAATTCACCAGAACAATAGTCCAACATTACGAAATTCACTACAAGTATTTGTAACAGTTTGCATGGTGGAGGAAAAGAAACTAAGCATGCTTGTTAAGACACAATCAGCTACTGTAAGAAACAGGCTATTCTTCCAAGAGCCCTGTGAAGTGTCCATAACAATCTCCATGCTAAGAGAAAAAAATAACAGAACTCTGATAGAGCTTCCACAAGCACATTCAACCTAAGAAAAGATAAGCCATATACAATTGAAACAACTAACAAGGCAAGACTACAAATATGCTTCAATTTTTGCTCTCTTCAACCTGCACTTACTTAGTCACTATTGCCACAACAATCTGACTGCATATTCTTTATCTGCAAACAAATACGATGTACACCCTTGCTCCTTAACCCCTTCAAATCAACAGTAGGAAACTACATTATGTAGAAACCTTTCCAGAATTCCAATCAGAGTTCAGGCTGTTAGCGGTTAACCTTCCTGGCCACCAAAGGAATGCTCTTCACCTGGCCAATTCACTCATCTGTTTCCCGAAATGCAAAGATGCATCTCTTTCCTATGAATGAAACACAAACTAAAGATGCCCTTCTCAATATCAAGTAAAAAGATAGACACCCTCGCTAAAACTAAAAACGTATAGAGCTGTTTCAACTCTTCCTTCTCTGAATGGCACATAACCTACACACACTTTAAACATTTTGGGTCTTATTTGACACTTGGACCACAGACCATGATGCTTAGACTTGTATTAATTCAACAATACACATGCGGAAGGCACATAGCACATTTACATTCACCAAACATGGGTCCCATCCGAAAGACTATAAAGGCATTAATTTACAAAATAATTCTTGGAAAAAAAAAGCCTTAGGCTAACCTGCATAACCATAAAATGACTTCCTTGGTCTCCTTGAGCAACTCAAAAATTATATATTTGCTTGCACGTGACACATATCAACTTCCTCACATCTTAGGCTAATGTTTAAAAACCAGTGTTACCTAACTCACAGAGAGGATAAAGGGAATGCAATTATCTAGTTGGCTGGTTTTGGTTCATTGGGGAAAGGGGATTTGTTTGGATAAGAGGAATCGTACATATTTTTGTATGATATTATTATACTCTCTCTGCCTCTCTGGCCAATTTACTTGCTACAAATTCCCCAAACTACTTCTTACATACCCTTTCTTGGAAAACGTTTCTCCGTACTTTTTCTTTAAGGTTGGACCCTGAAACTACCAACTTACATCCTATATGTTGATTTCTCACCAAACTCTCAACCACATAAAAAGAACCATGAAGGCAAGAGTGGCATTTTTCTCCTCTATGCAAGCCAATTGATGTGCTCTTCTCTTCTTCGAGCACTCCTTGTCTACAGCGTGATAGAAAAAGGTCCAGCCAAGACGCACGCACGCAACTAAGCAAAAGTAGCTAACTTGACCTTTACTTTTAACTAACGTCAGCTATTGCCACAACAATCTGAATGCATATTCTTTATCTGCAGGCAAATATGGTTTATACCCTTGCTCCTTAACCCCTTCAAATCAACAGCAGGAAACTACATTATGCAGAAACCTTTACAGAATTCCAATCAGCAAAAAAACACAAAGCTTCAGAGTTCAGGCTGTTAAAAGCTGTTAAAAGTTAAACTTTCTGGCTACCCAAAGGAATGCTCTTCAGCTGCCCAATTCAATCATCTGCTTCCCAAACTGCAAAGAGGCATCTCTTTCCTATCAATGAAACACAACTAAAGATACCCTTCTCACTATTAAGGAAAAAGATAGACGCCCTCACTAGAACTAATCACGTATAGAGCTTTTCAGTCAATTCCTCCCTCTCTGCATGGCACATAACCAACACACACTTTAACATTTTGGGTCAAGTTAAGATCCTTGCTTCGCTTTGAGATCAAACGACATAATTTCTAAAAGATGGAAACCTCTTAGCAATAGCACAATCCACTCTCCCTCTCACTTGCATGAGCACGCAAACTTAGAGGAGAGGACAAATGACAAAGAACAGCATGGCATAGTCATCGTCTCCTTCATGATACACTGAAAACTTTCTTTAAATAAGATATAATTAATGATTATTAAGTAAAACAATATTGATAGCTTTAAAATCTTTATAACATCAACGACTTTGTACATGTACAGGAACATATTATTTGGCCACGAACTAAGTATCTATTACAGAATTACAAGGACTTGATTAGACGATCTATCCAACAAGTATCTATTACAGAATTAAAAGGAACGATCGATCCAACAAGTATCTATTAAGAATTGCAAAGACTTATATTAGCCGATATATCCAATTAGAACATGGATAGACCGTATGAAACAATAGTTAAACATTAAAGTTTTAACTTCAAAATTAAAGGTTTAAAAACATTAACACTTTATGATTATAAGCTAAACCTTATATGATGAGGTTTTAAGTTAAAAACATATCTTGTTTTAAGTTAAAACCCTTTTACTTCTATCATGGTCTAATCATAACCATAAGCATATGGATACACCGTGTAGTGCAAGATTTACCACTAGAGAGGTGGAAACTAACACAAAAATAGAAAGAAGAAAAAAAACAAGAAACAACCATCCTCTACAAACCAAACTAGTTCTCAAAGTTACTTTTGGCCTTATTCTCCTTTGTCTCCCTCGGACCCTTCACTCTACTACCAAATTATCATCTCCATGTTCTTCAACATCATTCAGCGTTATTGGCTCAATAGGATTTGAAAGTCCTCATACATCCATAGCTTCCAATAAAATTTCTATTTCTTCGAAAAAAAATGTTCTTGTACTATGAGTAACACAGCCACCACCCAACTAAATGCAATGTGTAGTCACACTAAATAAGGGTTTGGTCTCTTCATCACTAATGAGTTGACTGAAAAACGCTCAACACAACTGAACCAAAAGGAATAGTGAAATTGCGGGAGTCAAAGTAAGGTGAACTGAAAATAAGCTTAGGAGAACAGGCCTCAGCTATTGAAAATAAGGAAAAAAAAAAGCATGATAAGATGGCATTCCCTGAACAAGTCTCCAAGGTATTATATTTGATATTTGACACTTAGACTAAAGACCATTACGTGGATACAGGAATTCTTTTAAAAAAAAAGCCGCAGGCTAACCTCCATAACCATAAACTGACCTCCTTGATCTCCCTTGGGCAACCCAAAACTAATATCTTTGCTTGCACGAGACACATATCAACTTCCTCACATCTTATGCTGATGTTTAAAAACCAGTGTTACCTAACTCACCGAGAGGATACAGGAATGCAATTTTCTAGTTGGCTGGTTTTAATTCATAGGGGAAAGGGAGTTTGTTTGGATAAAAAGACTCATACATATTCATGAATGATATTATTATACTCCCTTTGTCCAATTTACTTGCTACAAATTCCTTTTCCTGGATGTCCCAAATTACTTACCTTCTCTTGGAAAACATTTCTCCATACTTTTTCTTTAAGGTTGGACCCCCAAATCACCAACTTACATCCTTTATGTTGACTTCTCATGAAACTCTCAACCACATAAAAAGAACCACGAAGGCAAGAGTGCCATTTTCTTCCTCTATGCAAGCCAATTGATGTGCTCTTCTATTCTTCGAGCACCCCTTGTCTACCCCTTGATAGAAAAAGGTCCAGCAAAGATGCACGCAACGCACGCAACTAAGCATAAGCAGCTAACTTAACCTTTACTGTTAACTAACGTCAACTAGCTTGATTTTCACGCACGCAACTAAGCATAAGCTCACCTTCAATGCAAGTTTTCACCATCTAGACTATCATGAGTGTCGTGGGATTTAATCCAGTACGGATTCAACATCTTGGTTATTCTTTTTTGAATGAACATTGCCCTAACGCAAGAAGAATTGTCTCCATTCTCTAACGGAAGAGGAGGGGACACCAATTAGAATTCCTAATTGATAGGCATAATCCTCTCTATAACTAATTGTTTCTTACAGTTTTTATATTTGACGGAAAAAAAGACCCTAGACAAACTACTGGATGTTTCGCACTCATCGCGTGCATTCAAATCTAGTAATTTCAAACTCAAAAAGAATATAAGGTCCACCTCGACCACCAGATTAAGATAATATAAAGAATGGGAAATGAAATCCCCGGATTGGTAAAACCTAAGGGTTGTTCATCCAATTTTCTAACAAATCCAGTAAGGGTTAGGAGATTTAGAGGAGAATTGAAGGAAAAGTAAGAGAGCGAGAGTAAGGGAGTACCATATTCGTTGCGAGGTCGCTTGAGCAAGCCAGAAGAGGAGTACAAAGCAGCAGCCTGAGCCTGAGCCTGAGCCTGAGCCTGTGCCTGTGCCTGTGCGTGCGCCTGTGCCTGAGCGTGTGCCTGAATTTGAGCCTGTGCCTGAATTTGAGCCTGTGCCTGAGCCTGACGAGCCCAATCTGCCATTTTTGCTTTTACGAAAGCTTGTCGATTCGCAGAGTTGGGGAACTTGGTATGAGTGACGTGAAATAACTGTGGAGGGGGAGTTTTAGAGGAAACCTAATTTTGGATTAGCGCTTCCCCCTTCTCTCTGTCGCTCTGTAGTCTCCTTTGCAGCACTACTATGTATTGTATTGTTTCTCTAAACAAATCGCTAATAAAAGGCAATAGTGATCGATAGGTGATGTTCTCAAATCTGGATAGAGATGGCATTCAGGATGGCTCAGCCAAGCCCACTTAGGTCAATTTAGTAGCTGGATTGAATGGACTAGAACCGCCTGGATTCGTAACCGATTCAACTTAGTCGTCTCCAACACGTAGTTTTACTCTGTATTAGGTCAAGAAAATTGAATCCAACCCCTAATAGCTCACCTACCAAATCCATGTAAACTGGCCTATCCAACCCATTTGGTAAAACCCGATCAAGCCTGAACTAAAAACATTGTAAAATTTGTTTGCATCTAGATCTGTCGTAACTCTCCCTAACCTAGCCCCACTCAAAGCAACAACTTCGGTTCAATTCCCCAACCCAGCCCGCCAATCAACTCTAGGTTGTAGCACAACCCGTACCTAGGGCTATTCAAAAACCGGTTTGGGCTTGAAAATAGACCGGATTGGACTTGAGCTAACCAGCCCGGTCTCCAATTTTCCAAGTTCTATTTTCCAGTTCAATCCATTTTTCGAGTTTGGACCGGACCTTGTTTTGCCTTTACTTACAAATTATATATCTTATGTCACAAAAAAATTAAGTACTTTTTTTCCTAATATGTTTAGACACGTACCAATGATTAGGCAAAATGACCAATAATTAATGTTTGTGGTACAAAATGATTTTTTCCTTAAAATTTCCCCTTATTTAAACCACATAAAACACAAACCATTATATTTCGTATATATTTTTTGTTTTATCCTTATAATCAATCTGGTCTAGGACTTGGACAGGTTTTGTCAGTTCGGGCCGGTCATGTCCAAACTATAATCGGTTCGGTCTCGGTTTTAAATTTTGAAATATTCGGGTTACTATCGATCAGCACTGAACCGGCAAATACCCCTACATGCACCGAGTTAAAACCCCAACCCAACCCCCTCAAATGTCTTCACTTGCCTAAATTTGATCTTGGACCACAATCTAACAAGGGTATAATGGTAATTTTGTGTTACTAAATTATTATTTTTCTTGGGAAATTATATGAAGTAACCCTGAATTTTAGGTGTTTTTCTTATGTAACTCATATTTGCACCCTTTATCCATGACCTCTGAACATGGATTTTAGCATTAAAGTTAACTAAATCCATAACTCTGACAACATAAGTCGACTTGGATTACCTGATATTTGACTTTAATGGTTTGGTAGTTAGGTTATGCTAGTTTTAACCTATTTAAACCCCTCGCCAATGATTTGTAATTCATCTTCATTCCACTTCATTTTCGACGTCATTTTTAACCTTGTTCATCTTTAATCAAGTTTATCAACCCAAAAAAACCATGTCCCCCATTTTTTTTCAAAAATGACCCAAAACTTTTAAAAAAATTATCTCAATGCATAACCCTTGGGAAGGCTGAAGTGCATATTTCAGAGCCTAGGGATAACGCTAATATGCTCTATTACAGGTGCAAAGTTTGCAACTATTAGTAGTAACATCTCTAGTTATGCATCAAAGGTTAAAGATCTATGAACAACCTAACTGAAGATGGAGGAGAACAAGAAATAGGGGGCTTGGATCGTGAAATTGTTGTGATTCAAAGACAAGTTTATGTCTAAGAGGAAGGTTGAGGAGGTCTCTTTTCAATTAGGTTAGGTTGGAGATCAAAAGTTATGAGTGGAGCCTTTTTATGCTTTTGGTACTTTTGTTACTTATATTAGGAAGGCCTAATGAGCTCATGGTAGTAGATTTAGATAGCTATTTTGTAATGTTTTTTAAATGAATGAAAATGAAGTTTTTGGAGAAAAAACGATCGAATCATTGAGATGAAATTTGATTAACTTACCAAAATTTTACACAGGGCATATGGATTGATTTGTTTAACTTGCCAAATGTTGACTAACCAAGATAGAGACTTTATCTATGATCGAGCTCAATAATGTCGAATTGGACGCTAAAACTACATAGTAAATTATGTAACTGTTTTCCTTCTGTCAGCCGAGTAATTTTGCTCGTAACATGAATGAAAGGTGAGGTAGGACCTCAAATTCCCACGTTCTACCGTACGTTATGCCAATATGTCTCATCCCAACTCTAGCTGAGAAGTTTAGTCACCCTTTCTTTTGAACCTAACTATTGGGAAAAAAAGAGATAATACATATTGTACATATCATGTATCAATCTTAGGATCACTCTATAGATAATTAAATTCTCTGTGACCTCCCACTGTTCACGACATTCATTTCTTGCTGAAAAAAGTCCCAAAGCAACAATATCAAATCTAGGCAAGTACTAACTAACAAATACTAGATTATATGCGTGCTTACGCACGTGATACTTATATCAAATTATTTTATTTTTACTTTGAATATGTACCTTTGCAATGCCATTGAGTAACTTATTTTCCTTTTCATTAACCATTAATGAGAACTATTAAGCAAATAAAAAAGAAAATTTAATTAATGTAATATTTCTTAGTAATCTTCATTAAATAATATTAGAAGATTATTACTACTTGCTTACCTTTCCAAATGATTTATATTTTTTTTCAAATAGCTAACTCATTAATGGTTGTCGAAAAGGAAAAAAATCAGTTTAACATTGAAAGGTACATATTCAAATTAACTAAAATCTACCAAATCCATTTTTTTTTCATGCTTGGGACGAATTTTGAGAAAATGGGCTTCAACTTAAGCAAGAAAATAGTTTATCTCTCTTCAAGTTCCTTTTTATCAATTTCCATTTAAATTTTGTTGTTGAGGTAAAATTTACGTAATCCATTTTTTCTGAAATTTGGGGCTTCGATCTAGTTAAGAGGTTAGTCTTTCACTTTCATTAAATCTAATTGGAAAAATTGACCAGGATAATCCAAACTATGCTCGTTCCGCCAAGAATAATCCCTACTAAGCTTTATTCCTGTATAATCCCAACTATTAGGGAGGTCCGCCACAAATGCCCCCAGATGACTTGCTACCGATTAACAAGGTAAATTTTTTTATTATTCTTTTTTTTATTTTCTACTCCCACCCCCAAATCACACCACCACCACATCAGCCACCCCCTCCCCTCCTTATCCTCCCCCATTTCCAAACCCTCCCAATCACCCCTTCCCCCTAATTCTAGTGCCCACCCTAAGACCACCTCCCCTTCCTTTTCCTTCCTAAACACCACAAATCATCACCCTAAACATGACCACCTCATAAATCGTCAATCTAAACCCTAACCACCGCCAAATCGTCACCCTAAACACCCCAATTCGAAGTTGGGTGGGTTTATTCGAAGGTGAGTGGGTTTTCGAAGCATGGGTTGCGTCATTTTCGAAGCTGGTTTGGGTTTATTCGAAGGTGGTTGGTGTTTTCTAAGGGGTTGGGAGTGGTGGCGGGGGAGGGTTTTCGAAGGTGTTGGGGTTGGGTTTAATTTTCGAAGCTGGGTTCGGTTGTCGAAAGGGCTGGGAGTGGTGGCGAAGGAGGGTTTACAAAGGTGGTGGGCTGGGTTTAATTTTCAAAGGTGGTCGACAATGGTGGCGTTGTGCTGTGGCAGGGTGTTGGGTCCGTAGCAGGGGAGGGGGAACGGGGTTGTAGGGGTGGTTTAATTATGAGGTTGTAGGGGTCGGGTTGGGGCTGGTAGCTAAGTGATCGGAGGTTCGGGGCTACGAGTGGTGGCGAGGGCAGGGGATGGGAGGTTGGTAGAGCTGGTAGGATGGGGAAGGAGGGGGCAATTTTAAAAAAAAGTAAAATAAATAACAATTACAAACAACCAATTAAAGCATGACACGTGGCATATTAACCTGTTAAACAGGTTTCCTTCAGGTCACGGACCATTTGTGGCGGACCTCCCCAATAGTTGGGATTATACAGGAATAAAGCTTAGTAGGGATTATTCTTGGCGGAACGAGCATAGTTTGGATTATCCTGGTCAATTTTTCCAATCTATTTTTTTTATATTTTCGTCTGGTTTTTGTTGCTATGAGTAAAATTTACCTAGTCGGATTTTTATATAATTTAAGATAAGGTAGAGGATTTAGGGTTTCTATCTTTGATTCATGAGAAACAAAGAGATAACCGAGAGAGTTATGGGGATTAAGAAGGCCAATCAGGTATTAGAAAGGAAAATTCCCAACGGTGACCTTTAGGTCTCCGGAATTCCCAGTGGTAGAAATTCCAAAATAACTTTTCCGTTGGTAGCCTTTGACACGGTCGTTGCACGTGCCAAATTAAATACCTAACTTAGCCTAATATAGGGCAAGAAAAGGTCGAATCCACGGGGAAAAAAGGATTAGTCAAGGTTTGAAAGCGATTAAGCGAGCTAAGCCTATTTTTGGGGGTTTTTTGATGTTAATGATAAACTAAGAAACTATGAACGAATTAGCTAACGATAAAACTAAATGATTAAGTTTAAACTATAATAGGAAAGCACTAGGGATAGGGGGATCACTAGTTAACTATTAGCTAACCTATTAGTCAAGCCAAGGGGATTCAATAGGCTCAATTAAGGGACCAATTCACTCAAATGTTTCCTAATTACTCTCTCGAGCTAATTTGGAGGACCTTATCGAGTTATTTCACCTATTCTCATGGTAAATTCACTCAATTAGGTATTTCCACAACCCATAGTGATTCAATTAAAGATCCTAGGTAGTCAACACCTATTCTCATGGTGAAGTCAACTCTTTCACGAGCCTAAGGTTAATCAAAAGCTTCATTTCTCAATCCTTCAATTTTGATCCTCAAATCAAGTTTAAAAGGTGATCAATCAATTAAACATGGCATTAATTTAAGTTAGACAGCCTAATTTCATCTAAGTCTAACCCCCTAGCTTGAATTTTGAGGTCAATTAGTAATAACCTGGGTCATCCCCTTCCCCTAGTTAGGAAACTACTCTAAATCCATAAAAAAAAAAAAGTGAAATAATAAGCTTGATGCATTAATGGAGGTTCAACAATGGTGGAAAGCATAGAAATCAACTATTAAGCAACTAATCACTACTAATCAAATGCTAAACCAAAATAAACAACTATTAAAGAAAATAAGGAGTAAGGGGAAGAACAAATACTCAATAGAAGATGATGAAATCACTAATTTTCCATTCATATCAATCCAAAAAGCTTGAAGTTCAATCCAAGATCCACTTTAAAAACTCTCTCTAATGAGAACTAATTAATTTAGAAGATAAAAGCTTTTTCTTCTAATTATTACAAAATGGGTTTTTATACCCAAAGTAGTAAGGGCAAAGAAGTAAAAGCGGAAAATACGAAGACGCACGAAGGAAAATGGAGCGACACGCTCCAGGCCACGTGGACCTAGGTGATCATGAGTTGACCTCAAAAATCTAGATCTAAAACCAGAGACAGAAATCTATAAATAAATAAAAAAAACCTTGAATTTTTCCCTTTTTCGCCAAAATACTTGTCATTGTTGTTGCATTCTTGAGAATCTCACCAAAAAACTTGGACTTTGCTCCATCTTTAAGAGAAAAATCATTTTTGTTTTTAGGTTGGGATTATGATTTAGATTTGAGAATAAGAAAATCTGAGAGTAGAGAAGTGAGAGTGGAGAAGTGAGGATGAAGTGAGAGAAAGGGAGTGGGGGTGGCTAGCAAAATGTGGGGAGGTTATTTAGGGTTTTTGGTTTTTATATTGGGTGGGTAAAGGGCGATTAGTTGGATGCAATTATTTGTATACCGACTGGAGAACGGTAGGTAAGGGCTTTAGGTGGTCGGTATTTTCCGACTGGTTTTGAGGCGGTAGTAAAAGTCTTAGTGGGTCGGTAATATTGAAATTTGCGACCGTAAATATTGCAGTTGGTACATTCAGTAGGTAAAAGCGCGATTTCTTGTAGTGATGCTTCAAACAAGTCAAAAAGGTAAGGGGGAGGGGGGAGAAAAGAAAGGAAAATAGAAAGAAAAATAAGAAAGAAAAAGGGAAAAACTATTTACAGAGAGGAATTGAGGTGTCTAGTAAATAACACATCAACGATCGCAACGACTTGTCATATGCAACCGCACACAATTCCGAAAAGACCAAATAGGCAATAGCAAGAAGCCAATCATGCACAAAGTAATATATTACTATATGCCTAAATGGGGAGAAAAGAAAAAAGGTGGGGGAATGAAAACAAAAATCAAGAAAATAAGAAGAATCAAAACCAAAATAAAAAGAAGAAAAAGAAAAGGAAAAATTGACAAGAACAGTCCAAACTATTGGCCATCTTCTATAAACAGTCCACACTATTGATAATCCAGGAACAGTCCAAACTATGACACCCATCTTCCATAAACAGTCCCAGTTACTTGGTAACCTGTTGTAGCAGGTAAAAAAAAATTTCTTTTTTTTTGTTTTAATAACCTGATTTAACTTTAAAAAAAAAAAAAAGCCCACCCCACCACCTGCCAGCCACTCCAACCCACAACCGCCAACCACTAGCCACTCCATCCATCCCCAAAACCGCCAATCACCAGCCACTCCATCCATCCCCAAAACCGCCAACCACCAGCCACCACAAACCCGAGATCCACCCAGCTACCCCAACCACCCAACCACCTCCACAAACCTTGAAATAACCCTAACCACAGCCCCAAAACCACCCAAAAAATCCTCCACAACAACCAACCACCCCAACCCACAACCCAAACCCAATCCCTGCCACTGCCAGTGCCAGCCACCCTCACCCCTTCCCACCCCCACACCGCCACCACAATTCACCCCATTTCTCAACCCTTCTTGAACCCAAAACCAGATCATCAACCCTCACTCCCCTGCCAGAAGCCAACAACGCCATCGCCCAAAGCCACTGCTAACCATCGCCGGCCTTTCCACCGCCAGAACAACCTCAAACCAGCCCCCCCCCCCCCCAACTCGTCGGCCGTCTTCAACGCCGACAACTAATTAAAAACCCCGTCAAAACACCAGAAATCAACAACCAAGCTTTTGCGTCAGAACCCCAAGCTTTTTCTTACAAGAGAAGCTACGCCCAAAAAGAAGGTATATCGATGAGGGTGAGGAGCTTTGCGGATGCGGGAGATGGCGTCGTAGTGGCTTTCAAGACTAAAAGCGGTGAGGTCGATGAGTTCGTACCAGGGACGAGATTGTGAGAAGGTATGGCAAAAGGTGGTGTTGAGGCCGTCGTTTATGATTGGGCGTGTCGCCGGCGATGACATTGCCAGAGATTGGGGGAGAGGAATGGAGGGTGGAAAATGGGAGATCTGGTTATTGAAATGTAGAGGGGGAAAAATGGGGTGAGTGGTGGTGGCGGTGTGGCTATGAGAAAGGGTGGGGGCCTGGGGGTGGCTGGCTGGCATTGGCAGTGGCGGGGAATGGGGTGGGGAATTTTTTTTTAAGTTAATTAAAAAGGTTATTAAAACCAAAAAGAAAAATAAAAATAAAAATAAAATCAGTTTTACCTGTTGTAATAGGTTAACAGGTCATTTGGACTGTTTATGGAAGATGGGGATGATAGTTAGGACTGTTCATGGATTATCCATAGTTTGGCCTGTTTATAGAAGATGGCTAATAGTTTGGCCTGTTCTTGTCAATTTTTCCAAAAGAAAATGAAGAAAAACTATCACTACTATACACCTTTGCTCTCATGGAGTCAACAAGAACATCCGGATGGCCAAGAGAGATGGGAGACTCCTTTGAGTGATTGTGATTTGGGAATAAAAGGAAAAGAAATAGGGAAAGAAGGAATAAGATCTAGCCTCCTCGAAAAAGGGGTGTGATGGGGTCGAATAGGAATAACTTCCACACTTAAAACCTCACTCACATCACATAATTTCTCCGCATTGGCTCTTTCACAAGCTCCCTCAACCACATATTTCTCTCCTTGTTCATCATTGACATTTTCAACCACAAGCAAAATCTCTTCTCTCAAAAGGGAATCATGGTCATCGAATGATTGAGGTGGGATGGAAGAAAAGTGAAAATTGGAGTCAATCGGGGAAGAAGGGGTAAAAAGGGAATCAAGGGATTCACAAATTTCTTCACAATCCTCACCTTCCTCCTGATGAATTGGATTAAACCAAATTAGGTTTGACTCATCCTCATCATCACTACTCCAAAATCCATGAACATAAGGCACATGAGTCTCCCTAGATGCATTTTCATTCTCTTCATAGGAAGAATCACCATCATCCTTAATCAAAGACCTAGATTCGTAGACATCATTTTCACCCTCTTTTTCCTTTTCATCTCTGCTGGACTCTTCACGCTCATTCTCACATATTTGAGACCGCTCTAGGACATCTTCCTTCCACCTAGATTCAAAAGAGTCACGTCTACTCACCAACTTATTGATTTGATCAAATAACTCACAATATTGCTCTCCTCCCTTCTCATAATACTTAAGCTCCTCCAAACTAGATTCAATAAGATTAACATATTCGATAAGCATTTGAGGAATAAAATCATGCAATTTTGGCTTAGAATCAAGTAGAGAAAAGCTTTGGTTATCAACAAGGGGATAAGCGTCATCGTAAGTCCCAACATTAAGCATATGACAATTCACATCATCCCAACTAGAAGAAGGAGGGGGAGTATCATGACTAGGCATGTGAGAAATTAAATTGCTAGCAAAAGAGATTTCATTGTTATTAATGCAATCATTAGATAAATAAGAATCATAATTCATAGAATGCGTTTCATCACAACTAGGAGAAAGTGGTGGAGGCATACCTTGGTCCGGTTGAACTAACCTAAGATTTGGGCCCATGTCCCACTCATACGTGTCTTGAGCTAGCCAAATGTAATAATCCCAAGCTTCATTCAAGGAAAGTGCTTGAAATTCTCTATGATGCATATCCTCAAACACGCATCGAGTGAAATCATTCAAACCGGCATAAATTACTTCACAAACCTCCCATAGTTCACAACTATAGTTGATTGGAAGAAAATGTTGCACCCTAGTGTAATACCTCCAAATTAGCTCGTTCTCGAATTGTGGAATCAAGAAGCCTGCCATTCTCGAAAATGTGCCCCAAGATGCCATTGCTTACAAAACCATAGCTAACCAATGGGTTAGCAATAACAATAATTTCATCATTAGAGGGGGAGGGAAAAAGAAAAGGAAAAAGAAGGATAAGGGGTGACTTAGGCTCGAAAATCGACATCCAAATTAATGTCATCAGTTGCTTCCCCGGCAACGGCGCCAAAATTTGACACGGTCGTTGCACGTGCCAAATTAAGTACCTAACTTAGCCTAATATAGGGCAAGAAAAGGTCGAATCCACGGGGAAACAAGGATTAGTCAAGGTTTGAAAGCGATTAAGCGAGCTAAGCCTATTTTGGGGGTTTTTGATGTTAATGATAAACTAAGAAACTATGAACGAATTAGCTAACGATAAAACTAAATGATTAGGTTTAAACTATAATAGGAAAGCACTAGGGATAGGGGAATCACTAGTTAACTATTAGCTAACCAATTAGTCAAGCCAAGGGGATTCAATAGGGTCAATTAAGGGACCAATTCACTCAAATGTTTCCTAATTACTCCCTCGAGCTAATTAGGAAGACCTTATCGAGTTACTTCACCTATTCTCATGGTAAATTCACTCAATTAGGTATTTCCACAACCCATAGTGATTCAATTAAGGATCCTAGATAGTCAACACTTATTCTCATGGTGAAGTCAACCCATTGACCAGCCTAAGGTCAGTCAAAAGCTTCATTTCTCAATCCCTCAATTTTGATCCCCAAATCAAGTTTAAAAGGTGATCAATCAATTAAACATGGCATTAATTTAAGCTAGACAACCTAATTTCATCTAAGTCTAACCCCCTAGCTTGAAATTTGAGGTCAACTAGTAATAACCTAGGTCATCCCCTTCCCCTAGTTAGGATACTACTCTAAATCCATAAAAAAAAGGTGAAATAATAAGCTTGATGCATTAATGGAGGTTCAACAATGGTGGAAAACATTGAAATCAACTAGTAAGCAACTAATCACTACTAATCAAATGCTAAACCAAAATAAACAACTATTAAAGCAAATAAGGAGTAAAGGGAAGAAGAAATACTCAATAGAAGATGATGAAATCACTAATTTTCCATTGCAACCAATCCAAAAAGTTTGAAGTTCTATCCAAGATCCTCTTTCTCTCACTAAGTTCTACTTCTCTCTCTAAAAACTCTCTCTAATTAGAACTAATTAATTCAGAAAATAAAAGCTTTTTCTTCTAATCATTATAAAATGGGTTTTTATACACTAAGTAGTAACGACAAAGAAGCAAAAACGGAAAATACGAAGACGCACGAAGGAAAAATGGAGCGAATCCACACGACCGTGTAGACCTACTCCCATGCTCCTCAAGGGTTAGGCCTCCACCCAAAGGTCTCCAAACACCAAAATGCTCGAAATACCTGTTAGTTTGGTCTGGAAATCATCCAAAACAACTAAACGAGTAGTGAAACGATAATTTGAATCAAAGTTATCAAAACCCATGCAATGCAAGACTAAAATGCTCTATTCTACATGCAATGACACTAAAAATGAAGCATGAATAAGCACAATAAAGTGCTTATCAAACTCCCCCAAGCTAGCCCGTTTGCTTATCCTCAAGCGAACAAACGATAGACATAGGGAAAGAGTTGAATGACCCCTCAGAATAATATGCATGCCAAAATAGAGTATGTAGACCTTTCAAACATTTTCAACAACGAATGCAAAACACTATCAAGCCTCAAAGTTTATAGCACAAGGAAAAGCAACCAATTTTACCACAAGTTCTCCCCCAAGCTTGTCTCAGTCATATGGATAGTAGCTCTCACTTTAGTCATCCTCAAGGTCTCTCATGTGTTTCTAAGGTCACAATAATCGCTCAAGGCTCAATTCCGTTGATTAAATCCTACCATAGGCTTGCATATCTTCTCACTCTCCATCGCGTGAGACATAAGTTCTTTTCAAGAATCATGAGGACTTTATCGAGGTTGTAATGAAGGCTAAAGGTAAGGGTGTGGATACATTTGGGAATTTAGTGCTAAATAGGGGAAAGTGAAGCATCCTAAATTAACACCATCTAGACAAATGATAACCCGAAACCAAATAACTTTGTTGCAACAACTCAAACAACCAACAACACCTCCTACAATAGCATCTCCTAATCTCTCTTTATTAAGCACTAAGAACAAAAACCACAATTTTTTTTGTTGGGATGTTTGATGTTCCCATTTTTTTTCTTTTCCCTTTTTTTGTTTTGATAACTAATAAGGGAGAGAGATAGGAGATCAACAAGAAGTAGGGAGGAGGTGAACTCAACACAGAACGTGAGTTCAATCACAACACACATCATACAACCAACTCAAATCACTAACAAAGCACTAAGATATACCACTCTCTAATCTAGCTTCACAATCCCCTAGGTTAGGAAATCGATAATAGGCTAAAGGTGCGGTTAAACAAGAAAGCAGGCTCAGGCTCACGAGGGTGACAAAGAAGATAAGATAATGTGGGTGGCATTTGGCAATGTACTTCAAATATATATCGAACGCCTCAATCATATTCAAGATTCAAACCAGTCAATGCAATTTCAAGGAGAATCAATGTAAGTTCTAGAGAACATTCGTCAAGGAAGAGCATCACACAACAAGCAGATAAGACTGAAAAAATGTCAGTATATGAGGCTACAAAAACAAACTCTCACAAAGGGTATATCTACCAACATCGGTCGAGCCGCACAAGAGGGAGACCAATCATACCACAATCCAACAATTCCTTGGCCTACTAGAAACTATCAAAGCATTTCCTTTTTTTTAGTTTTCAGGTCATCAAGAAAAGACACATGCATACCAAGGGCGAGTTCAGACCTAAATGCAATCTATATGCACATGCAAGGATACAAAAATCTACATGGACCCTAAACATGATACAAAAGACTAAAATACAACCTAAACATGACACTAATATGCAACTAATGCAAACTATATACAACTAAAATATACATCCTCCCCCAAGCTAAACCACACGGTGTCCTCACTGTGAAAAGTCTAATGATAACACAAGCAAGGAGGGGAAAGAATCCCGACTCATTGGTCGGGAGGGGGTGGGAGCAAGAGCTACCAGGATACCAGCCACTGTGCCTACCCCAATCCTGCAAATCAGAGCGAAGCCCTCGGAACTCCGAGGTCATCGCGGAGAAACACTCCTGCAAGGATTGGTAATACTGCTGAGTAGCGGACTGGGAATCCTGTAAGGAACGAACATCAGACATGAGGGACTAAACGTCCATTCGTAAGCCGCCCATGCCCTATTGGAGGTCATCCAGCTGCTGCTCCATAAAACCAAATGCCCCTTGGGGGGCCTGTGCATCGTGTCCTCTCTCTCCTTCTTCTTCTCCTTCTCCTCCTCCATCCCCCTCTATATCGGCCTCGCCACCCTCAATGCCCCTTGGAGGCCATTCAAAATCCGGCTCGAAAATCCAGTTGGCCTGATCATATATGGGGGTTTTTGAAGGGTAACACCTCAAAAAGTCACTCTAAAATTTTCGCGTTTAACCTTCATTATTTAATTAATTTCCTTTCCGTTTTTACTATTTTTTACTTATTAAATATCATTTTTAATAGATAATTATTGAAAATCATGTTTAAAATTTATGAAAATGTTATATTTATTTTTATGATGCCAAAATAATTTTTGTGAAAATTATTTATGAAGATTGGATTTTAAATCAATTTATCTTCGGTTTTGTCCAATTGTTTGATAAAAACGATAAAAATAATTTTATTTAATAAATTTAAAACCTAATATTTTATTTAATTTCAAAAAAATATTTTGTGTTCATAAAAGTTGATTTTCTGATTTTTATGATATTTAATCATATAAACTCCAAAAGAATTATATTTTAGGCTTTTATCTTTAAAAGTTTGACCTTGGAGCCCAAGGAAACCACCTGGATGAATGTGGACTGATTTTTGGGGACAAGTTTAGCATTTTTTCTGCACAATCAACCCCTCCTTTGACCCTACTTGTAGCCCCTTTGACCCTATGGTCAAATTCCTTTATTTAACTAAGTTTTGGGCAAAAATATTTCATTACTCAACCTCCTTCCACCATTTTGGCTGCCGTGAGCTTCCCCTCTCCTCTCCTACTGATTTTCTTGCTCTCCTTAAATTTTTTAGAACTTTTGAGCTGTGAAAAAATTATTATTGAATTTACAGTGTTGTTTTCATCAATTTCCTATTTATTTCTACCAATTTCTACTCCAAATTCTAATTCCAATTTTTCGTTGGGATAACTTTAGGAGGTGAAGCAGTAGAGTTAGAGCTTGTTGAAGAGGAAGGATCTTAGCTCTTATTCTCTTATTATTCCTATTCTATTTTCCACTGAAATTGAGGTAACTAGCTTTAATCCTAGTTTAATTTTGATTACTAAGTTAATTAGAGTAAATTATATCTATTATAGTAGTAATAGTTATATTATTATTTGGTATGAATTATGTGAATTTTTGTGAATTATATTTGAATTTTCGGATTTATTATGAATTAATTAGTAATTATGAGTTGTGAATTACATATGTGTATATTTGAGTGTATAAATTATATTTATTGATTATATATGAATGCATGTAGAAAATTTGAGGTATTTGAAATGTATATGTGCTCTTGCATGTTAAAAATTAATTGGTATGGTTTTATTTGAATTATGGTAATTAAATTATTAATTGTGTAATTATTACCGAAAGTATTTTTGTGTTGTAAATTTAATCTAAGTAATGAAATATTTTCTATATGCACGAAAATTAGTTAAATTACTGATATTTATTATTTAAATTAATTATTTTATGATATTGATTAATTTACTTGGCTTGTTGTGTAAATAGGTTGAATTATTTATCGGTTAGTAAATTGTTTTATTCGAAAAACTATAAATTTTAGTTTATCCTTTTTAGTCAAAATAAAATTGATACTATTTAGATAAAACCTCCTTGTTCCGTGCCTATATTAATTTAAAACAATTTAAATTATTATTATATAATTTAATGGTTTAAATTATTATTATATAATTTAATGGTTTAAATTCAAAATTATTGTTTAATAAAAACCTAATTGTCGAAAATCCTTAGTATTTTCAGAAAAATGACAGTAAATTTTAGACCATTTTGAAAGGTTACTCGAGGTTAAATTTACTTTATGAAGTGATTTTATTATAGAGAGTTTAAGGAAGATTATTGTTTTCTTTTTTGATTAAAATAAAGTATGTAAATTGATAATTAATAAATAAATTCGTTTGATTTCTTGGAACTTTTATATTAGTTTCAAACTATATAAGTATTTTTAAACCAATGTTGTTAAGTTTACATCAAGTTGGATTAATTTCACTTATGCCAATAATACAAGGTTTGTGTATTTTGGATTTAATATAATATTCAACTTATATATTTTCAAACCAAATGTTGTTAAGTTGACATTAAGTTGGATTAGTTCCACTCATGCCAATAATACAAGATTTGTATGTCCTAGATTTAATATAATATCCAAATTATATGTCTTCAAACCAAATGTTGTTGAGTTGATATTAAGTCGGATTCGTTCCACTTATGCCAATAAATCAAGATTTGTGTATTTCGGATTTTTAAATATAATTTTATTTGAATCTCATGTTTATTATTAATATTATCTGGTTTTATCCTATTGTTGAAAGGTTCTTTACTTTGTACTGTGCTGGGTATAAAGTGTTGTTTTGAGATGATTTTTACCTTATACTGTGCTGGGTACAAGGTATTGTGTTGAGATGATTTTTACTTTGTGCTTTGCTGGGTACAAAGTAATGCTGGTATGATTTTTCTCTAGTACTGAGCTGGGTACATAGAGTTGCTGAAATGATATTTTATTGTCAAAAACCATGTACTGAGCTGGGTACATTGGTTGTTTTGTTGAGGAAGAGAAATCCTATGGGCTGAGATGGGTCTTTGGTACGAACTGTCACTCTAGTGTGAGCTAGCACTAGAGCTCAACTTGCGTACCTAGCTGGGTACGTAAGACCACATGGTTTTTAGTCGTAGTCTAGTGTTAGGTTGTGCTGAGATGGGTACGGCGCACTGAGATGGGTGCGTTGAAACTAGCACTGAGAGTTCTAGCAAAACTCAGACATAGGTGTGATCGTACACTAAGCTGGTTGTGCGTATCCTAATACTTTAACCATGTTGGATCGTGGGTTGTTTTATGTCCATCCACTTACGTTCAGTTCTCCCCTCAACGTTGTTGATGTGATGATATGTGATGATGTGACGTTGTGTGAAGTATTGAGTTATCATTTCGGAAATGTATCTAAATTTGGAAAATGAGTCTATTTTGATAAAAATTATTGCAGTCGCATTTTGAAGAAAATCATGTGAGTTATGATGTCGTTGCTGATGTTTCTGTTAGCCTGTGATTGAGCTACGAATACTATAGTTGATTTGGATTATTGTAATTAGCTTATTGAATCTTACTTAACCTGGAAGGACTACTAGTTTCTCCCCACTGATTGTGGACCCCATATATATATATATATATTTTGCAGGTAAAGAAAGCTGATGATTTGGGTGGTTTAATGGGCTAGAGTGATAGATAGGATTTTATGCTTATGTATTTATTTCGTCTTTTGTTATCATTTCTTACTTACTATCATTTCAGGATTTCATCATTATACTAGTTTTTGTGACCCGTGCAAAAATGCACGGGGAAGTAAAGTCGGTCAAATATATTAATAAGATTCAAGTAAATAATATCAATATTATTAATATTATCTTCTTTAAAGTTAATAAGAAATAATAAATTATCGATTTTGGAAAATATAAAACTTATTTTAAGTTTGAAAAGATTTTATCAGTGTGCCCATTAATTAAATAATAAGAAATTCATTTCATTTACGAAAATATAAACAAAGGTTAAGGTTAATGAATTGGAAACAAAGTTTCATAATTTGAAACTGGTAACACAAACTCTAACAAAATAAGGATGGGTAAGAGTTAAAAAGCTCGGTTTTGATTTCATGAAATTCCTCTAAAACCTTTTTTCAAAAATACATTGCCCTTTTTTATATAGATTGCTAGATTGTAGGTCAATGAAATTATACATACATAAGCATAAACTTGCCTTATGGTGAAACGACAACCATCAAATGTAGTATCTATTTAATATTATTATAAGCATATAGGTAATTTCAAGTGGAAGAACTGCCAAAAAATTTTATTAAGATTTCTTCATGGTTTTGGCAATGTTGATTGATTATTTATATATATATCTGTAGTACTATTGGTATTGTACTATGGTATTTGTTTGTTTGTTTTAGAGTGTTTTTGTTCAAATTAATGGATAGTGATGTGAAGGAGTGTGTGTGCTGAATGATGGTAATGAGTGAGGAGAGAGAGCGATTGCGTGAATGGTAGTGTAATTAGGTATGATTGGAAACTTAATTAGGCCTTTAAGAACATATTAAGTGTATACACAATGTATATGTTATTAGGGATATCGCCATTATTGGTAATAATTGTACTATATTTGGTCCGTTTAGAGTTTATATTAGGCGTTCTAATACTGAATAAGTGTTTAAATAAGACTACATACATTATGCTAGATGTCAAGAAAAGATTCCTATAAGTTTGCTAGCCTTAGATATCTACTAAATACGAAATATGGTACAACACAGACGACTTCTTCAATTTTCTCCCTTAAATTAGATAGTGTTTTTATGTGTTCATAAACTCTTTAAGATAACTAATTTTATACCAAACTCCCAAAACTTTTGTTTTAGATATTTCATTGTTTTGGCAAGGTTGACTTATTATTTATATATATCCTTAATATTCGTATTGAAAGGTTATATTTGTTTGTTTGGTTGAGGGTTTTTTGTTCTATTCAAAGGATGCAGATGTGAATGAGTGGGTGTGTTATTATATTTAACCATAATCCTGAAGAAAATAAACCTACATTATGAACACCCTCTATAACAAATTAATGCACAAATCCATATTTAGAATACCACGTAAACATATATTTTAGAATATAAGGAGTCATAAATTCCTAAACCTTAACTGATCAACGGCCGTGTAAACATTGGGATATTAGCGGTAAAATATAAAGCACTTTTGAAATTATAATAGATTATCGATTTGGGAATTTTTGAATAGAAATATTCTGCAGTTTATTAAATCTGGGCCTATTTTGACATCTTCTGAAACATATACCTACACTTGTCCACCAACTTAATCACAAAAGTTTTTTTATTAAACATAGAAGATAAGGTTTTTAAAATTAAATTATTTATAACACTATATAAATACTTTTTCGTGAAATAAGGCTTACATACTAATCACGGTAATTATTTTTGCACTGTACCAACAATCTATTTTATATAATAACTTTTTAACCAATTACATATATTAAAATTACCTACCACTATAAAGTTAAAAAATAAAGTCCTACTACACAGGTTTTAGGAAAATGGTTTTCGGTGTTTATCACATATATTAGCCTAATTCAGATTTTTATGATAGATACTAAAATGGGTTATTAGCAGTTTTCATTTTCTGGATAAATATCATTTGCGTTAGGAATTTGCGTTTCACAAACATATTCTATTTTATATATGTAACATTGGGATATTAGTGGCAAAATATAAATGAATTTGTAATGAATCAAAATTTAGAATTGGAACTTTTTGAAAAAAAAAGTCTCAATTTTAATAAATCTTGGCCTTTTTTGGTATCTTATGCATTGTATACTTGAACTTGTGCACCAAGTCAATCACATCATTTTTTTTACATAGAAGATATGGATTTATAAATTATATTATTTATAACACTATATAAATATTTGTTCGTGAAATAAGGCTTAAATGATATGAACATATATTTTAGCATCAATTCCATTATACTGTAAAGTGGCTTCTAAATAAGGATCACTATTCACTAATAAACTACACTCTGCTATTCATCATCACGCATTTTAGCATAGCCAAAAATAATGAATGTGCACAATCTTTTTTTTCAGGCTTCACTCTGAATATTAATCCTGAGATTTTTTTTGAATTGCCAATCAAAACAGTTTTCTAGAGACTTTGCATGAGTAACCTATAAATTTTAAAGAATGTATGAGGCAATTCTGTACTTGAAAAATGTTTGTATCAATTCCATTTCCTTAAACAATTGACCAGAATGTCAAAATCTTTCTCCTATAACCCCTATTACCGATATAAACAAATATCGATAATTTAGTTAATCATTTTAAAGGTTAATAGACAATATCCTCATTTTTATTTTTAGGGATATATCGAGGATTTGCTACGTACTTTTGGAATATATAATGATTTAGGGATATATCGATAATTAAGGGTATAAGGTAAATTTGTATAAACATTGGGATATTAGTGGCAAAATATAAATCATTTTTTTACGAATCAAAGTTTAGAGTTGGGATTTTTTGGAAAAAAAAAATCTCAATTTTAATAAATCTTGGCCTTTTTTGGTATCTTATGCGTTGTATACTTGAACTTGTGCACCAAGTCAATCATATCAGTTTTTTTTTTTATCATAGAAGATAATGATGTTAAAATTATATTATTTATAACAATATGTAAATATTTGTTCGTGAAATGCTACTTAAATAATATTAACATATATTTTTTCAACGTACCAACAATCTATTTTATCTAATAACTATTTTTACGTATTACAAATTATAAAGTTATCTACCATTATAAAGTTAAAAAATAAAGTTCTAACACGCAGGTTTTACAGAAATGGTTTGACGTGTTTAGCACAAGTATTAGCCTAATTGAGATTTATATGATAGATCCTTAAATGGGTTTTCATGGTAAATTTCATATGCTTTAGGAATTTCCATTTAATAGACTTATTCAATTTTATCGAGATAATATGTTCTTGGGTCTTAACAATAGTCATTAGGATTTGAAAAAGATAAATTATATAGTTATATATATATATATCTATATAATTTATCTCTTATCTCAAAGATAACAAACATGAGATTGCATTATGTAATACTGATAAACGAAAAATAAAAACATGTTGTATTTTTTTGGAAATACAAATGTAGTTACACATACCTTTTTCACCATATTGATTTGCATACTGGTTTTGTGAATGCTTTAGCTTGCGCTTTTCCCTAGCTACTCTTGTTGCTTCATTATCCATGGATCTCTTCAATCAGTGAAAACTACAAAGCTAAGTGTTTAGTCAAATAGTAAAGCAATGATCTTAGTTAACTGTTCAATCGCCATACAACTTGTGTCTGTAGTTTGTGAATGGGGTTGAAATATGTTGTGAATGGGGGCTAAAATATGCTTGATTTTATACTGTCATGAATAGATAACTATATGGTAAATGCTTTTATTATGAAATATATAATTATTTATGATAGAAAAATATCCTTATGTTATCTAAATATTTAGGAAACAATTGGTGGCTAAATATAAGAAGCCTATTTATAAGCTATAGAGATATTATAGGAAGTAGAACATTATATTGATTCATATAAAGATTGAAATAATCTATATATAACATATATACTTCGTGTTAGGTAATAAGTATAAATGTGGTCATCAAATATATTTCATTTATGTTATTTTTATTAAGATTAATCTAAGCTGTCATTTAGGTAAAAATAACAGGGATATCATATCTTTGACTTATCAATTAAAGGTATTAGACTTTTAGGAAAAGTCACAATATAGAGTGAAAACAAATCATCCCTAAATTAAAGCTATGTCACGATATGTATGGGTTTTATTGTGGATAAACCATCCGTAGGTAGGGAATATTGTAGTTGGAAAATCTTTTCCTTGATTGGAGGGTTTTTCCTAAAAATATTATAATTAACATGATTATAGTGTAGTGTCAAATAATCTAAACCCATAAATATCTCAACCGGATTTTGAGATTTTTTTCCAATAATCATTATAGCTCAACCGAATAAATGATCTCCAAATGGGGTTGAAATATGTAATTTTTATATGTAGTATTTAGTAGATAACTATATGGTATGTGCTTTTTTTATGAAAAAAATCTTTATTTTATCTGAATACTAAATAATAATTGTTGACTAGATATATAACACAAAAAATTATAAGATATATAGATATTAAAGGAAGTAATTCAAAAATTGAAATATCATATATATATAATATATATATTTCCTATTAGGTAATAACTACAAATATGGTCACCAAATATACTCCATATATGTTATTTTTATTACGATTAGGTTCAGCTATAATCTAGGGACAAATAACAGGGGTACTATATATTTTTCTTAATACGTTATAATTATAATACACGTGAAAAAAAGATCTTTTGCTTAATTAAAGGTATTATATCTTTAGGAAGTATTTAACTTAATTAAAGTATTAAATAACAAATCTTTTCCTTAATTAACTCCCGTAGTTTTTTAGGAAAAGTCACAATATAAAGTGAAAAACAAATCTTCCCTTAATTAAAAATATGTCACGATATTTATGGGTTTTATTTTGGAAAAACCATCCATAGATACTTATTTAACATATTCATACGATTCTTTTAAATAAATCTGACATAATATTGTGAAGAACTATTTGTGCTAATTTACTCAATAAAATCTATGTTATATATAAACTTAACAAACGATTTAACTCAGACAAAAAAAATTATATAATGATTGTCAAGTTCACACAACACATTATTTGTGGTGATTATTTAACAACAACATCGCTAAAATTATATTTCATTTATTGAATTTTAAATGTAATTCATTGGCATATATTGAATAAAATTAACATCATCAAGCACTAACAATTGAACTGAAAAATCACAACCTATCAATTTTGTATTAAAACCAATGATGTCTTAACAACAATTTGTTAAATTAGATACAATCCAAAAACATTAATTTCGAAACTAATAAGGCTTCTTATTCTATATTCTTCTTGGATTGTGCATGAATTTATCGGCATAAAATTGTTGGAGGTCCTCAATTGCTACTATATCATAGAAACTTTCTTCTCTTGTATTGAATGATATTTTGGCCTCCTTCTATGTTGGATGGAAACTTGTCTATCTACAAAAAAAAACTCCTTTACATTAACACAATAGGAAAGTATTTTCCTTTTCACATATTTATCTATAAGAAATTAAACGAAGTCACATTGAAAACCATAACTCATTACCTCTATCAATTTATCCATATTTAGATGCATGGCCGATATTTCTTCTTTTTTTTAATATTTCCTCCTATAGTATGAATGTATTAGAATGGCCATCATCTAAAATAATAATTACAATAATATTATTTTAATAGCTCCTTAAAAATAATATTTAAAAATACATAGCTCACTTGTATCCGTTAATATAATCTCACCCATTTGTTAATGGTGCAATGGTCTGTTGTATGCTTTATCACCAATTAATCTTCGTGAATAGTTAAATTCCTTTCAAACACTTGAACTTTAAAAGCGCATCTTTTGCCAATCATATCCATCAACTCTTTAGGCAATTGTTTCTTGTCAAAGCACTACAACAAATATAAATATTTGATCAATATTTATTTAATAAATTACGATTGATTCCAATAAAATACTATAACTACTTTTTTAATTCTTTTAATGGCATAATTAGCGTGTTAAATTTACATATCAATTTGAAATGCAAATAAAAAAAATATAAGTAAGCATTCTAATACCTTCTCTTGATGTTTTAATACATCCAGAGCAGATTTAGTTAACAACTTGCGAACCTCTTGGTTGTGCATCAAAAATGATACACTTTCAGTTTCATCTGACACAATAATCCGCAACCTAAACCTGTAAATAAGAATTTAAATACTTTATAAATAAAATTTTATTTTGTAGATATAATTATTTAGTTTTATTGAATTGATAATTAAAATAATCATTTACCTAGTATTGACAGATTCGACAATTTTATTGTCTGCTATGTATTTTAGTAGTTCGTCTTCTTTCTCCACCCTACCACCACATTCTTTGCATGAGAGGAAGAATCATCCATAATAAATGTCAATGTCCTCTATAACGCAACACAAACGACCACATATGTCTGAAATGATATAAAAAATAGTAAATGTAAATAGAAGAAATAATAATCACTGTGTGAAAAATTGAACTATAAATAAATAAGAATATAACCTGCTTGGTTTGAATTATTTCTGAAATGTTCATAATTTTCTCTTGAGTAAGATTACGAACAATGGCATTCGACGACACACTCGTAACATGGGTTTAGTATTTTGTGTCTACAAATAAAAAATTATTTATTGGTTACGCACTCAAAAACAAATAACAAAATCATTGGGACCAATACATAAAATTCTACGTGTGATAATATTACCTTTTTTTTTAAATCAGCAATTTTCCTTCACGTTAGAATTTATAAATAAACGTGTAGCATACTGATCATTAGTAACACGAAGTAAACCTGTTGACTCGTTGAATATTATTTTATAAACGATGTAGTTGGTTTGACACCATCATCTTGCTGACGAATAGTAAAATTTTGAATCCTATTAATTTGCCCTTCTTTGAGCAAAGGACCTAATGTAAGTATTAGGTCCTTAGGTAAAGTGGCTCCAATATTCTCTTCCTATAAAATATATATAACAAAAATCATTAATAAATGGACGTAAAGATATATTAATTGCTACAATTAAATAAATAGGCAAAGAAACTTTACATTCTCATCAACCAAAATCATTTCTATGCTACTGATCTCCACTAAATTCGATAGCATAGGCTTTTCCCAAAGTCTAATTATCCTAACTAAAAGAGTAGATAATGAAGATTCAAGCGTCAAAGAGTTGAACCGAACAACTTGTGGGATCATGATGCTTAGGGTGGATGTCATATAGTTGAAGAGAAAATAATATAAAATTGAGTTTTTGAGACAATATTGTGCTTAATGTTTGAATGAAATGTTAAAGTTTTTTGCATTTATTTATAACCGAAGAAATATAGGATTGTTAATGTTGGCAAATAATATTTACTGATATTATAAGCTTATTTGCCAAATTTTGAAATAATTGCCAATAAATTGAAATAATCGGTTTTGCTTATAGAAGAAGAACATTGAATTGCCAATAAATTGAAAGTAATTTCGGTAATCCTAGTTAATTAGTTTGATATCTTTACGTGAAAGTGATTATGTGTGTTTTGGAAAGATATTAATTGCCAATATTTTAGGAGGATATTAAGGAATCAAATCCCTTGCAATTAGATACCATAATTATGTAATCAACGTAAAAAGGGAAGGGAATGAGTTGTTAATTTGCATAATTTAAGGGAATGATTTTCGGTTAAAGAGTTGTTATAAATAGAAGATTATTTTCGGTATTCTAATGCAAGTATATACGGTTATTTTAGAAATAGATTATGCAAATGATTTGTTATAGAATAAATTGCTTTATTTAATGAGTCAACGTCAAAAATGGAATGGATTTGATTCCTTAATTGCCCTACTTAACCAAAAATACTAATAAAAAAAATGCTAAATCACGTACAGCTGACACGTGGATAGGAGAAGGCTAAAATGCTTGGGAATTTTTTTTTCCTTTGGATTAATCTGCTTACGACATGTGGCAAAACCTATTTTGTTTTAATGTAATATATAGATTCAATTTTATCCATGTAATATGTTCTTGGGTATTAAAATAGTCATTAGCATTTGAAAAAGATAAACTATATAGTTATTTATATATCTATATAATTTATCACTTACCTCAAAGATAACACACATGAGATCGCATTATGTAAGTCTGATAAACGAAAAATAAAAACATGTTGTATTTATTTGGAAATACAAATATAGTTACACATACCTTTTTGGCCATATTGATTTGCATGCTTGTTTTGTGAACGCTTTTGCTTGCACTTTTCCCTAGCTACTCTTGCTGCTTCATTATCCATTGATCTCTTCAATGAGTGAAAACAACAAAGCTAAGAGTTTAGTTAAATAGTATAGCAATGATCTTAGTTAACGGTTCAATCGCCATACAACTTGTGTCTGTAGTTTGTGAATGGGGTTGAAATATGTTGTGAATGGGGCTAACATATGCTTGATTTTATAATGTCATGAATAGATAACTATATGGTAAGTGCTTTTATTATGATATATATAATTATTTATGAGTAGAAAAATATCTTTATGTTATATAGATATTTAGGAAACAATTGGTGGCTGAATATAAGAAGCCTATCTATAAGCTAAAGAGATATTAAAGGAAGTAAAACATTATACTGATTCATATAAAGATTGGAATAATCTATGTAAAACATATATATTTCGTATTAGGTAATCACTATAAATATGATCATCAAATATATTCCATTTATGTTATATATAGATAAGATTAACCTAAGCTGTCATTTTTAAAAAGTAAAATCAAACGTTTTCCTAAAAGTAAAAACAAATACTTTTAGTAGATGAAATTATACTAAACATTATAATCAAACTATTATGTGCAGTAATTACACTAAACTACTTTCGTTTTAATAATGCACAGGGATATTGGATCATCCCATATGTGGACTATATAATTGCCAAATCTCATGGGTTTTGAGAAGAATAATTCTAACTTAGGAATAGATTAAGGATTTGATTATTAGGAATATAATGAATAAATAAATCTATTCCTTAATTAAAGCAATCAACCCATACGTGGTATTGAAAAGTCCACTAATTTAGGAATAGATTAAGGATTTGATTTTTATTTTTTTGAAGAGCCTTTAATTAAGGAATCAACCGAATTAAATGGGTAATTCTTACTGAAAATAAGTCATACTTAATTAGCTAATATTTAGGAAGATAATAAGAGTCAAACGCTAATTTAGGAATAGATAAAGGGACTTATTTTTGGTATATTTTATTCCTTTAATTAAGCTGTCATTTAGGTAAAAATAACAGGGTTAACATATCTTTGACTTATCAATTAAAGGTATTAGACTTTTAGGAAAAGTCAAAAAATAAAGTGAAAACAAATCATCCCTAAATTAAAGCTATGTCACGATATGTATGGGTTTTATTTTGGATAAACCATCCATAGGTAGGGAATGTCGTAGTTGGAAAATTATACTAAACATACTAAACATTATAATCAAACTATTATGTGCAGTAATTTAATATAAGCACAGATGAAAAAAAGTAGTTACTTGGATCACTTTTAAACAATATTATTTTATGAGTATGAATAAAATAAATCGATAATAGTTATTGGAAATAATTAATTATATTTAGTTATTTAATTAAAATTCATAAAAGGAGGAAAGTTGGCAATATCACTTCACACCTATTCAAAATGACGATTCACATTGGGAAGATTTTATTATATCTTTTATATTAAGTGCAATTTTGCATTAACATTTATATAGAATTAAGATATGCTTACAGTTACACAATCGAAAATAAGTAGAATGGAAAAATATTTCCTATAATTTAGGTTCTACCGTTTATGGCACCTAAAAATATTTTTTTACAGGCTATAAATATTATAAATAATGAGTTGTCAAAATTAAAATGGTTATGATGTTGTTAAGAATATTTATAGGATATTAATTTATAGAGTAAAAGCGTGTATAGACTAATCAATGAAGGCTACTTATCATCGAAAATTAAGGAGAATGGAAAAAGATTTCCTAGAATTTAGATTCTACCGTTTATGGCACCTAAAAATCTTTTTTTTTAAGGCTATCTAATATTTTAAATAATGAGTTGTCAAAATTGTCAAATCTCATGGGTTTTGAGAAGAATAATTCTAACTTAGGAATATATTAAGGAATAGATTAAGGATTTGATTTTTAGGAAGAAAATGAAAAAACAAATCTATTCCTTAATTAAAGCAATCAACCATATGTGGTTTTGTCAAGTCCACTAATTTAGGAATAGATTAAGGATTTGATTTTTTTTTTGAAGAGCCTTTAATTAAGGAATCAACCGAATTAAATGGGTAATTTTTACTGAAAATAAGCCACATAAAATGGCAGAATATTTAGGAAGATAATAAGAGTCAAACGCTAATTTAGGAATAGATAAAGGGACTTATTTTCGGAATATTTTATTCCTTTAATTAAGGAATCAAAGGCTAATTAAACAGAAATATATTTAAAAAAAAATGCAAAACAACACCAATTTGACACGTAGGTATTTTAATTGCTATATTGCATTTTAAAAAAGCAAAAAAAATCTGTTGCTGACACGTGGCTTCTATAAAGGCTAGGATGCTTGAGGGATCAAGGTTTGCTTTGGATTCATCTAGTGACGACACGTGGCGAAAACCATTTTGCTTTAATGTCATATATAGATGATGACTTGGGTTGTAAGAGGCTTATGACCTCACTTTGGATAATATTTAAAGTATGATTTTCTATTAATGAAATTAGACACCCATGTTTGAATTAGCAAGTGACACTCTGATCGACAGTAATTTCGCTACTGTTCATTATTTTATTATTTTATTTGAACGGGGCTGTTACATGAAGTGTCTAGAAGGATGGGGTACTTCTGGTTGTTGACCTTCCAAATATACCTGCCATTCGGGCCCAAGGGTGTGATCCACTGCATGGTCTGATAAGAGCTGAGGTCGAGTAAAGTGGATCCTGGGACAGCCTGAAAACCTGCACAATCAACACCATGAGACATGGCAAGTATAGTAATAATTCCCCACCACCAAAATGTCTCCGGACCCCTTACGGGCCACATCCTCTAGGTGCTCTATAAGCCAAGCCCCAAGGTTAAGTCTAGTGTCTCCCACGGTCATATGATGGAGGAAGTAGAGCTCACGGCCTGTAACCACTCCCATACTATCCCCTCTGGCGAATATGGTGCTACTAATCACCCTATGGGACACTCTGAACCCCGGACTCACAACATGGGAGGCATTGGCCGAACTAGGTATGTAGGGTGAACGGGCAGTCAATTGTTGCCAAAAGAATTGTTCGTTGTAAGACGACACCCATGCACTCTTTGGCCCGATGACCCCACCCTTTGTCCATCCAAAGGCATCATTGACCGCCCCTATGTTCATTGTGTAGGTCCGGCGGAGTAGGTTAAAGGTCATAGTCCTAGGGTTCCTACTTCCTTCCAATCTACGAACGGAAAGAGTAGAGAGGAATTCCAAGGTGAGACTTTTATAGGTGAAGGCATGCAAGTTAAGCCAATTGGTCCACCCCACACCATAAAAAAGTTGTTGAACGTCGCCTTGAACCCAAAAGGGCCGCAGCGGCATTCTCATCGTAGAATTTGGTGGGGCGAACGGTTCTCCTACTAGGTCTCATGAAGGCTCTAAGATGGTCGGGATTGGTGAAATTAATCTCAAGTGTATCGATTTGTGGAGGATAGATGGGTGCTGGAGGTGGTGGTGGTGATTGGTTGCAGAGGTTCGATGTGCTTGTTTGCCTTGCGGGGTTTCTACGGCTACTCGAGGCCATGATGAAAATGAATCACAAAGCGAATGGTAAAACAAACACGAAAATTGCAAACAAGTCCACACAACAAATCAAGAAAAACAACCACCCAAATCTAGGGTCAACTGCATTCACCAAATTCCACAATAATTCCACAACTAGAAGTTCCTCAATAAACAACAAACAACACCACTTAATCCAAACCAAATCAAGTATGAATAATCAACAAACCACAATCTACAACTAACTTCAATAATTTCAAACAAAAAGTAAGAAATCAAGAGAGGAAAGTGTATACCGCTCTAATGGTGGGAGTAAATCCCGCAAATGAACCTTGGCGATGGTAGATGATGGTGTGGAGTGAAGATTGCCTTCCAATTACAATGAAATTCGTCACCAAACACTTTCCCCAAATTGATTGGAGAAGTTAGGATTTGTGGAAAATTTTGGTTTGTGGAAGAGAAAAGGATGAATAGAGGTAGGTGATGAAGATTTGAGAGGAAAAGAGTGAGTTTGGTGGTGAATTGGTGGTGAATGAGTGAGTAATGAGGAAGACTGGAGTACAGAAGGGAGAGTTTGAGTGAGAGGGAGGGGGTTCGAAAATGAGGTGTAAAAATAATGAGGAACATTGCCCTCCTTCCCCGTGTTTAATACCGGCAGCAGCAGGGGTACACGATCGTGTCGATTTTGACACGGCCGTGTTGCCAAAATTTCCAGCAGGCAAGAACTTTTGAATTGCAGGGCTACACGGGCGTGTCGAAATCGACACGGTCGTGTAGACCTGCAGTTCTACACTCTCTCTCGTTTTTTTTTGTGCATTGCCTCCCCCTTTTTTTCTGTTTTTCTTTTCTATTTTTTTTATAATAACAGAAAAAGAGACAAAACTAAACTAAAAATAATAATAATAATAAAAAAAAAATCAAACTACCTAGTCCTAAAAAAAGAAAAATAAGAGAAATGAAAATTGAGCTAAAAGGCTTGGGTTGCCTCCCAAGAAGCGCTTCTTTAAAGTCATTAGCTTGACTAAGAGGACTCATCTCTCAATGATGATGCTCGGGTGACCCAAGTATCAAACAAACCATGAAACCAATGATGTGGTTGTCGTGGTAGAGCTTCAAGAGTTGACCATTAACCAAACAGGGACTCTCATCCCCCACAATCTCATATGCTCCATAGGGGGTGGTTTTCACTACTTCATATGGTCCCGACCACTTTGATTTAAGCTTTGTGGGAAAAAGTTTAAGCCTTGAGTTAAACAACAAGACTTTGTCCCCAACCCGAAACTCTCTTTGTTGTATCCTTTGGTCGTGCCATTTCTTTGTTCGCTCCTTATACAAGCGCGAACTCTCATAAGAATCAAAGCATAGCTCCTCTAGTTCCGCCAACTTCTCCTTTTGAGCTTCCCCCGCCAAAGTAAGATCCATGTTAAGCTACTTGGTTGCCCACCAAGCTCGATGTTCAAGTTCAAAGGGCAAATGACAATCCTTCCCATACACAAGACTATAGGGGGTGGTGCCTATAGGAGTTTTAAAAGCGGTGCGAAGAGTCCAAAGAGTATCATCTAGCCTCAAAGACCAATCCTTCCTAGTCTTGTTCACCACTCTCTCAAGCACATTCTTCACCTCTCTATTCGAGACCTCAACTTAGCCTTGAGTTTGGGGATGGTATGGAAGTCCTACATTGTGGTTGACCCCATACTTCTTCAAAAGAGCTTCCAATTGCTTCTTAGCAAAGTGCGAACCCCTATCACTTATCAACACACGAGGCACCCCAAATCTAGGAAAAATGATCTTCTTTAAGAGCTTCATGACAACCTTGTGATCGTTAGTAGGGGAAGCGATCGCTTCGACCCACTTGGTCACGTAGTCCACCGCTACAAGAATGTACAAATTCCCCATAGATGGAACAAAGGGTCCCATGAAGTCAACTCCCCACACATCGAAGGGCTCAACCTCTAGAATATTTTATTACGGCATCTCATTTCTCTTGGTGATTCCACCGCTTCGTTGACACCTATCACAACTCAAAACAAATCTCCTAGCATCCTTTTGCATGCGAGGCCAAAACAAACCACTTTGGAGCGCCTTAGCAACAATTTTGCCTGCTCCACCATGTCCTCAACATGCCAAAGTATGGCAATGATTCAACACAGAATGAATCTCCTGATTGGGCACACACCTCCTAAAAATATAGTCAGCACACCTCTTGAATAATAGAGGGTCGTCCTAATAGTATCTACACACTTCCTTGAAGAACCTTTTCCTTTACTGAGAAGTAAGACCATGAGGTTCAATCCCACAAGCTAAGTAGTTCGCAAAGTCCGCGAACCATGGGACCTCATTGTTTATGATAGCAAAGAGGTGTTCTTCCTTCAAATCATCATTGATAGTGGCATCCTTGAAATCATCATATCTCTCATTAAGGGAGAGGCGAGAGAGATGGTCAGCTACCAAGTTTTCCGTCCCATTCTTCTCCTTCATAAAATCCACCTAATGAGCCCTGACTTTGCATCTTTTTTGCTCATCAAGTAGCGGACCGCAGAATGGTTCGTGTAAACAATAGCCCTGTTGCAAGTCAAGTAGGAACGGAACTTATCAAATGCGAACACTACGGCCAACATCTCCTTTTCCGTAGTAGCATAGTCCCATTGTGCATCATCCAAAGTCCTACTTGCATAGGCTATCACATGGAGCTTTCCTTCTTGTCGTTGCCCAAGGACAACTCCCACTGCAAAGTCACTAGCATCACACATTAGTTCAAAAGGCAAGCTCCAATTAGAAGCTTGCACAATAGGAGCAGAAGTAAGGGCTCTTTTTAAGGTTCGAAAAGCCTCGATACAAGACTCATCAAACCTAAATTCAACTTCTTTTTGAAGTAGATTCGTCAATGGTTTGGCAATTTTAGAAAAATCCTTGATGAAAAGCCGGTAAAAACCCGCATGTCCAAGGAAAGCACGAACTCCCGTCACCGAATTTGGTGGCGGGAGTTTCTCAATTACCGAAACCTTTGCCGAATCTACCTCAATGCCCACTAGACACTTTATGACCAAGCACAATACCCTCTTCAACCATGAAATGACACTTTTCCCAATTCAATACTAGGTTCGTCTCTTGACACCTTTTTAACACACGTTCAAGATTAGCAAGACATGTGTCAAAAGAGGAACCACACACACTAAAGTCATCCATGAAAACCTCAATAGAATCCTCCAACATGTCAGAAAAGATGGCCATCATACACCTTTGAAAAGTAGATGAGGCATTACACAAACCAAAAGCCATCTTTCGATAAGCGAATGTCCCATACGGACAAGTAAAGGTGGTTTTCTCTTGATCATCCAGATGAATAGGAATTTGAAAGAATTCGGAATAACCATCAAGAAAACAAAAGTGTGAATGACGGGCAAGCCTTTCCAACATTTGGTCAATAAAAGGGAGGGGGAAATGATCTTTACGGGTGGACTTATTCAATTTTCTGTAGTCTATGCAAACTCTCCACCTAATGACAGTTCGAGTAGAAATAGTTTCCCCTTTCTCATTCTCAACAATAGTCATGCCTCATTTCTAAGGAACCACGTGAATCGGGCTCACCCATTTGCTATCAGAAATAGCATAGATGATTCCCGAGCCACGCAATTTCATAATCTCCTTTTTCACCACCTCTTTGAGGCTCAATAGAGGAGGCATTATTATCGGTGAGATGGATACGATGCATAGCAAGAGAAGGACTTATCCCCTTAAGGTCATCAATCGAGTACCCAATGACATCCTTATATTTTCTCAATATCTCAATCAACTTTGATAGGAGATGTCATCAAGGGCCGAATTGACAATAACTGGATAAGCACATTCATCATCAAGGAAAACATATTTAAGGGAGGGGGAAGGGGTTTGAACTCTACCTTGGGAGGAGGCTTAGTACTCTCCTCCTTATCAACGTAAGTGGCTAGGACCTCAAATCCCGACCCAAGTGTTTCCTCAACGGTAGCACGGTCGAGAGGCATAGAGAACTATTTCACCTCTTCCATATCTAAACTCGGCTCCTCAGTGATAAAAGCATAGAACTCATCCTCAGTGTGTACTTCCCTCTCAAAACCCTCCATCTCACTCTCCACATGACTAACTCGGCAAACCCTTTCAATCATAGGCTTCCTCAATGTCTTGGAGAACTCAAAGACAACTTTTTCATTGGCGACCTCAACAGTGATGGTGTCATTTCTATAGTTTATCACAGCGCCCAATGTCTTAAGAGCCTCCCTTCCAAGAATGAGAGGAGCTTCGGGATATTCCTCCATGTCCATTACCAAAAAATAACAAGGCCCAAACACATGACCAACTTGGATTGGAAAGTCTTCCAACTCCCCATGTGGGACCCTAACAGTTCGGTCCGCCAATTGGATCGTCTTCCTTGAAGGAAGAAGAGGAAAATCAAGGTGATTGGCTATGGATAGAGGCATCAAACTCACACTTGCCCCCAAATCGGCCAACGCACCCTTATGCTCAAAGTCACATATCTTCACAGGCAATATAAAACTTCCAGGATCTTTTTGTTTCTTGGGCATAACATGTTGCACAAGAGCACTCACTTGGTATGGCAATGTAATAAGCTCATCTTCTAACTTCCACTTGTTGGAGAGGATCTCCTTCAAGAACTTGGCATAGGCCGGCATTTGAGACATGGCCTCAAGGAATGGGATGTTAATTTGAAGGCTCTTCATGACATTGAGGAACTTAGTGAATTTGTCGCTCAACTTCCTCTCCACCAACCTTTGAGGATATGGGACCGGTGGCACATAGGTCTTAGTTGGAGGAGGTGTTGCCATGGAGTTTTATCACCAAATTGCTCATGAGTCTCCTCCGTCTCCTTGTCGTCTCCTCTTCTCTCAACCTCAACTTCTCTCTCAATTTCTTCCCCTTGAGCGTCATTCTCAACCACCTCAACTTCACTTTTCTCACTCTCATTGGGCATCTTGGGGCCCTCATAAATCGTTTCCGACCTCAAATGGATGGCTTTGGCTTGATGAAGGTTAGGGTTGGGAATAGGTTGGCTTGGAAGTTGGTTTGTGGGGTTAGAAGGGTTCTTCTCAGCCACTTGAGCTAATTGGGTTTCAAGCATTTTGTGTGAGCTTGTAACTCTTGAAACCTTTGGTCATGGCTTTGAAGAGCTTGGCTTTGTAGAGCAAGTGTTTTGGTTATGGTTTGGAGTTGTTGGAGAATTTGGGAGGTAGGGTCGAAGGATGGAGTAGGTTCGGGATCTGGCTTAGGAAATGGTGGGTTTAGAGGGGCTTTTTGCCGGATCCACCTTGATTGTAGCTTTAAGTGAACCCTTGTTGAGGTTGATTAAATCCTTGTTGAGGTGGATTCCAACCTTGTTCATATTGGTTAAAGCCTTGGTTATAGCCTTGTTGAGGTTGTCTCCACCCTCCTTGTTGATTGTTCCTATAACCTTGGTTACCTTGATAACCCTCTCCTCTACGATTCATCGCCTCCACATGCTCTGACTGAGATCCTCCACAATAGGAGGTATCATGGTTGGTACCACCACATATGTCACAAGAGAAAGCATTCACTTGTGAGAGACTTGATGATGCAAGGGTGATCTTAGAGAGCTTCTTGTCAAGTTGATCCATCTTCGCTTGAATTTGATCCATTGGGTCCAACTCAAACTTGCCACCTTTCTTAGGTTGAGAACCTCTCCTTCTTCCACCCCATGAGTAGTTCTTGATCACTTCTTCTATGGTGGACTCTAATTGGTCTTGCGGGATCTTAGAAAGTTGACCTCCCGCTCCAGCTTCAAGGTTAGCACGTGACATAGGATCAAGACCATCATAGAAGAACCTCATGAGTAGATTTTGATTGAAATCAACTCCCTAAACCGTTCCCAAGCCTCCGCAAGCGTCTCATCACATTCTTGCTCAAAGGAGGAGATCTTCCTCCTAATATCTGTGGTTTTAGACTATGGGAAGTACTTCTTCATTCGTTGTTATCATAGCACAAATCTCCAGAAACCGATCAAGATGATCAAGTGGATCCTCATCCGACTCTCCGCAAAAGTGCTCTGCTTTCACCATCCGTGAGAACTGAGGGTGAAAGCTGAAATTTGTAGTGGTTGTCGGAAGTCGAATTCCACCCTGTAAAATATAGGACCCTGGATTTCCGAAATCCCTGAAAAGCTGTGTATTTTCCTCACCTATGTCTGATTCACTTTCACTTGTTGAACTTGAGATTGGTGAAGCTGGTGTAAAACCCCAAGTTCAACCGTTCCGAACCTCCCCAAAGCTTTCGCAAGGTGCGATTAATTTCCGGATCTAAAGGTAAGATGGGCGAACTATGAGCTCTCCTTCTCATGTAACACAACAAAGCTAAGCAGAGGGTTAGCAAATAACAACACAGTCAAAAACAAAAGAAAAATCACTTAAGAAATACTAAACTGAAGTGAACTTCAATCAATAGCACAAGTTCCCCGGCAACGGCGCCATTTTGATAAGAGGTTTTTAGTGTGTCGTTAATGCACTAAGAACCACTTAGCAAACAAAACTTATAATCCTAACGAGCAACTACTATGAACGTAGTAGTGGCAAGTTCGAACCACAAGGAAAATGGGTTGACTAAGGTCTACCTAGTCCAAAACTACCTAAGTGAAGGATTTTTGGGGTAAAATGGTTTAATTAACTAACAACTAACAACTAGCTATCGAATACCAACTAATAATCAAGCAAGAGAATTAATATAATAAGGAAAACACTAGAGTTTGGGCTACTCGTATGAACTTGGGCTAGACAATGATAATCAACAGTATAGCGATTCAGAACGATAACAATACAGGTTAAGTCTCCCTCTAAATTACTTGAGTCCTCTCTCGAATGGTCCTCAAGAGTAATCGATTAATCAATTAACCAAATCCTCTTTCGAATGGTCTTTGGTCAATTGATTAATAGATTCAATGAGATCGGAAAACCCCTAATTAAAGGATCCCCTTAATTCCTATCCAATCCCTTGGTCTAGAAACTAAGTCGAAACATGGGAATGACAAAAGAATCAAAATTAGATTAGGAACAATAGAAACCCTAAGTGCCCTAGCATAAATGTGATCAAGATCTATCCTAAGGTGTCAAAACACCAAATTCAATGCATAAACATCCAATTGAATCATAAAAAGCATTAACAATCTACATTAAGCCCTTAATTCATACTTTCGCCCAAACCCTAGATAATGAACTACTCACTAATCATGGATTCTAAGCAAAAGAGATTAATGAAATTAAACATGACTAACAAAGCAATTAAAGTAAAGAGAAGAGAGATTGAAAGAAATATAATTGGATTGAATGAACGATTCGATCTTCAAAGTTGCAATAAATGAATAAAACTAAGGTTTGAGAGAGTTTTGAGACTTAAGCCAAGTAATTAGGTTCTAAAATATGAGATAATAAGTCGAGAAAAACACTACAATATTTATATGGTTCATTAAACTAAGACGGAAACGAGTCAAAACCCAGAATCAGGTCGACACGGTAGTGTCCAAAACGACATGGCCGTGTAGACCTGTTATACAAAATTCCTCAGCGTTCTTTAAGAGTTAATGCCTCTGTGCAAAAATCACTACACAATCGTGTCCAAAACAACACGGCCGTGTAGACCTGACTTCCAAAACTCTTCAGCATCTTCAATAGTTACTGCCTCTGTGCAAAAATCACTACACGGTCGTGTCCAAAACGACACGGCCATGTAGACCTGACTTCCAAAACTCTTCAGCATCTTTAAAAGGTACTGCCACGCTAGAAAAATGACTACAAGGTCGTGTCCAAAACGACACGACCGTGTAGACCTGGTCTTCAGTCTTCAGCAGGAATCAGTTTGTAAACTGATTATAGAGAATAAATGCTACACGGCCGTGTCAAAAGCCACACGACCGTGTATACCTGCTCTCATGCTCCTCAAGGGCTAGGCCTCCAACCAAAGGTCTCCAAACACCAAAACGCTCCAAATACCTGTTAGTTTGGTCTGGAAATCATCCAAAACAACTAAACGAGTAATGAAACGACAATTTGAATCAAAGTTATCAAAACCCATGCAATGCAAGACTAAAATGCTCTATTCTACATGCAATGACACTAAAAATGAAGCATAAATAAGAACAATAAAGTGCTTATCATTCATCTCACTCCTTTAAGTTATTTATTTATTTATTTCACTTACTAAATTTTGAAGTCTCTTTCCTCTTTGACGATCTATTTATGGAATTATTTCCCTTTCTTTATCTTGTATAATGTTTGATGAATATTATTGTTGTTAACTTGTCTTATTATTTCTTACTTCGCTTGTCGCATGATTTGTATGATTATTGTGTATTACTGGCATTATTCTTCATACCTTAAATTGTTAATTGAATTATGCTAGGACTGGGAGAGCTGTTAGTTACTCCCCACTGATTGTGGATTTTTGTTGTATATCTTTGCAGATGTGGAAGTTTAGGATCGTTACTATCTGGACTGGGGCTGTGAGACATGATCCTGTGAGGAAGGATATGATCCTAGTAATTGTAAATGAGCACTATGATAGGAAGATTAAGACCACCAATCTAGTGGGTCTTAAGTAGTTTTATTATGGATGTTCCTATTTTATGGATTTCATTTTAGTCTGTTTATGGCTTGGATATTTTATTTGAGATTTTAGTATGTTTATGGAATGAGGGTATGAGACCTCATTTCCTTATTTAATTAGAGGTTATTATTGAATTGGGATTTTTATTCTATTTAGTTCTTTACAATAACATTTCCGTCTGAGTGGTATTTTCGCTGCCACTGATCTTTTATTTAATGAGTTTATTTCTTTTATTTTATTTTATCTTTATTTTTATTATTGTTAAAGGACGGGATGTCAAAAAACTACTATCAATACTTAGGTCAAGAGTCGAGAGATTAGAGAACGTGTTAAGCTATGGTTAAGTCTCGATGCTCAAAATTCAACATATGCCATATGTTCACTAACATAATCAGAATTACTAGTGTACTAAGGTCTCTAAATATAAGAAGGATCTGGGCAAACAATTATTAACCACAAGTAATCAATAAAACTGCGCAATAACATTAATCACTCATCAAGAACAAACCACACCATAATCAAACTAATCAAAACATAGAAACTAATAGCGATTCAAATATAAATCATGGTATAAACATGGCTTCCCTCTCTATAAACCCTAGAAAATAAATTGCTCAGACATAGCTATTGAAACTAAAATAATAATAATTAGAGAAGGCATGATTAAGATCTAATGAAAGCAATAATCAAATAACAAAAAGTAAAGTAAGAACAATTATCGAATTGTGAAAGATGAACGATAGGACGATGCTCAGAAAAAAACAAACATTAGTACTCCCTCACTCTCTCTCTCACTGTAAAAAGAAATAAAATAAAATAAGGGAAAATTACGGGTTACCTCCTGCATAGGGCTGGTTTATAAAGGTCCCTCACGACCATATTACCTCAACCATCAGTTAGATATGAGGAACAGGGTTGTAGGTATAGTACCTCAACATGCCCATATAAACTCCTTCATTGTTTTTATTTTTATTTTTACGGTCCTACACGACCTTATCTTACCATCACTAGAAGAGTCCAATGCCTTGAATAACTTATCAAATACGCCTGCAAACATGTCATTGAGCACTAGATATGGCTTGACTACAAGCACATCTATCTTGAGATAAACAATATCAGAGGAAATAAATGATTTGTGAAGATAAGAAAAATCAAACTAAAAGGGAGAAAAGGAGGATAATGAACAACTTCCCTTTATTTGTTGCGTAAGCTGTGACGGCCTCAGGGAGAGAATAGGAGCAGCTTCAACTATGAGAAAATATGGGGCATAAAGAATAGGGAGGGAACGGACAAGATCAAGCCTATGTGAAGATGGAATATAGGACAACGAATGATAGGCTCAACCTTGACGATTTTAGTTATAGTTTCACCACCCTCAATAATGGACTCGTCAACACAAGGGTCCTCAACCAAGAGTTCCTCCTCCATCAAAACATTCATTATTACACCCACACTCCCCTCAGTCTAATCATTCTTTTTAGTATCAGGAGTCAAATTATTACCAGTCACCTCTAAGCTGACATTCTCAACACATTCACCATCACAAGCATCATCATCATGTATCATCTGCTGACTATCAAATTGTTGCATAACAAGTGATTGAACAGAATTTGAGATACGTTTCAACTCACATATCAAGTCTTTATAAATTCTTCATTTTGTTTACCAAAAGACTCAAGCATTTGCATAAGTAGACCTAGACTTACTGATGATTCAGATTGAGAATAATCATGGGCTCCATGTGGGTCATAAGGGGTATAATCCTATGCATAAGACTCATTACGATAATGATAAAATTCGTGGGAATTCATGCACACATTATATTATTTGGATATTAACAATAAGAAGATGCATCAGATACATAACTATTGCAATACCTATTATCAAAATTATATTGCCCTTGAAAATTAGTGTACCCATTATTATAGTCATTTTGCCCTTGATAATTGGAATATCCATTATTACAGTTATATTGCCTCTGATAATTAGGATAACCTTCCTGATACGAATTATAATCAGGCCACTCCATATAAACTCATGAGTAAGGAAGGAAGGAAGGAAGGAAGAAAGAAATAATTTACAAAAATAAAAAATAAAAAATAAAAAAAAAACTAAAAAATATATACACAAGAAAAGTAGTCTAAATAATCGAATAAAAACCGAGAACACTAGCCGTCTCCCCGACAACAACACTAATTTTTCACAGGCTAAAGTCGTATCACCTCATCAAAAATTATCCTAAGTCCTCTAACAAGAGTAGTCAGGGAAGCAGGGTCGAATCTACAAGGAGACATTCGTAGTTAAGGTTCAAATATGAAGTCACTTCAGATGGGAAAGTTGAATTGATTAACTAATACTAAACTAACGAGGATGATAACTAAACGAAGATTAATTCAGATAATAAAAGCCTAGGGTACTAGTTCGGTCCACCATGCTTATGCCAATCAAAGGGTTCAAACTACTATCAATACCTAGGTCAAGAGTCGAGAGATTAGAGCACGTGTTTAGCTATGGTTAAGTCTCAACGCTCATAATTCAACATATGCCGCATGTTCACTAACATAATCAGAATTACTGGTGTGTACTAGGGCTCTAAATGTAAGACGGATCTGTGCAAACAATTATTAACCACAAGTAATCAATGAAACTGCGCAATAACATTAATCACTCAACAAGAACAAATCACACCATAATCAAACTAATCAAAACCTAGAAACTAATATCAATTCAAATATGAATCATGGTATAAACATGGCTTCCCTCCCTAGACACCCTAGAAAATAAACTACTCAGACATAGCTATTGAAACTAAAATAATAATAGTTAAAGAATGCATGATTAAGATCTAATGAAAGCGATAATCAAATAACAAAAAGTAAAGTAAGAACGATTAACGAATTGATGCGAAAAAAGTAGAGAGAATGTATATCTTTTTCTCCCCTTTCAATTGTATGTGTTAGGGTTATTTTATAACACCCTCAATCAGAGATGTTTAAATGCTACAAAACCATGGAAAAACCGCCCAAAGACCAAGTCATAAAGCCTCAATGGATATAAACCGTCAATACGCAAAAAACGAAGTGCTAAAGCAGTATATACGTTGCGACTCGCGACCACAGCCAGGTCGCGACCCGCGAGCTGCCCTCAGTCGCGACCCACGACCAAGCCACTGCTTCCGAACTTCGTAAATATGAGCCTATCGCGAGTCGTGATATACAACGTGACTCGCGAAATACATTCTATGTCCTCTAAAAAATGTATCTAAGACCTCATCCTCGTCTTATATACTCCACATACAATATAACAAAAATCATTACACTACAAATGTTCCAACATTTCCTACTATGACTAGCGAATTTATCACCATGAGTATTATGATTATGAGCAAAGCATAGACAACCAAAAGTACGAATCGCATCATCGGAAGGAGCAGACTCATATAGAATTTGATAAGGCGTCTCATTGTCAAGTAAGAGAGATGGAATTCAATTTATAAGATGAGCAGCCGCTAGGACACTTTCCCCCCAAAAATAAATAGGTAGGTGAGCTTGAAACGATGAGCCTTCCCTACATTAAGAATGTGTTTGTGCTTACGTTCTGCCCTCCCATTTTGTTGTGGAGTTTTCGAGCAAGAGGTTTGAAAAAGAATAACACTGGCGGTAAAATAATCATTTAAGCAATTGAACTCCGTGCCATTATCACTTTGATCAACTTTTATGGATTGAGAAAATTATCGTTTAACCATAGCAACAAATGCCATAAACATATGAAAGGCCTCGGTTTTATCCACCAATAAATAAATTCAAACAACTCTAGAATAATCAGCAATAATCGTCAAAAAATAACGAGCTCGAGAAGAAGAAACATGTCTATAGGAACCCCACAAATCACAATAAACGTTTTCAAAAATCCTACTAACTCGTTTATCACTTAAAGCAAATTTGTCTCTAGGATGCCTAATACGATAATAAATTTCACATGCTTTATTTAAACTACCCTTATGACCACAAAGATGAGGAAGCAACTTCAGTACACATTCGTAGGGATGTCCCATTCTTCTGTGCCACAATTCCAAGTCTAAAGACGCACCATGAACTGTAACATGAGTCACCAAGCTTCCACTGTAGGATTAGTATAGTCTATCCCGTTTACGACCCATCCTAATCAGCTCCCTCATGGGGTTCCGTATAGCATACATAAGAGTTAAATTGTACAATACAAGACGAAGCATTAAATAACTGTGAAACCGAAAGTAAATTGCAACCAAAAGCGAGAACAAAGAGAACATCAGTGAGAGTTATAGTGTCAGATACCGAGCTAAACCCTTATGACTAGCCACAACCGAGTCCCCATTAGAAGACCGACAGGACATCCAGAAATATTTACCAAGTCAAAGAGCCAAAATTTCTCACCAGTAACATGATGAGTCACACCAGTATCAATAATCCAAGAGGTGGGAAGAGCCTCACCATTGAGATGATCATCGAAAATTTTGGGGTTACCAAAGATCCCCGCAAGAGCCTTCCACTGTTCGGCAGTGAACAAGGTGCTAGAAGATGCGTCGAATGCAGCATATGTGGTGCCAAGAGCAGCTACATTGGCTTTCGCGTGAGACCGAGAGCGGGTAGGAGCAAGTTTGAGACCCATGCCACCACCAGATTCCGATTTGGAGCCTTCTTTCTAGCCTTCGGGATAGCCAACAAGCTCGTAACAAGTGGAAACATCATGACCGTGCTTCTTACAATGAGTACAAGCAAGCAATGCAAAACAACGAGAGGCCTTGTACCCTACTTTGCAACAATGAGTGAAAACATGAGGATCAGACCTACCACGAAAACCTATGACATCGGCCAGTTTCTCCTTGACCATGCCACTGGCTAACTAAGTGCACACGTTCATCCTGCACAACTAATTGATATGACCTATTAAGAGAGGGTAGGGGATCGGTAGAAAAAATACTTGACCTCAAGTGAGAGTAATATTCAGTGTTTAAACCCATCAAAAAATCATGATGTTGTCGTGTTTCATGACGTTTAGCATCGAGAGTGCTCGCAACACACTTAGAATAATAATCACAGTCTAAATGGTTCATGATTATTGAGTTCTTCCTAGAGACTATTTATCTTATCGTAGTATTGAGACACGACCATGGATTTGGTTTGAGAACACTTTGCAATTGTCGTGTGTAGCTGCTGAATAGAATCGTGTTTTGAGATGTTCCTATAATCGGGAAGCTTCACAAAACTTTGAGAGAGTGGCCTTGACCTTCGGATCTATTGTATTTGTAATCCATGAGACCAACATAGAATTAATAGGGGTCCAATTAGAAGATGTGTATGATGGCTCGACTTCGGTGATAGATTCATTAAGAAAACCAATATTTCGTCGTGCCTCAAGGGCCATCTGAATGTCTGCTGCCCAATCGTCATAATTATCTTGACGAAGACGTGTTGGAGCAATATAATAACCCGGTTTGTCGCCGGCGCCGAGATAAAAAGGAGAATTGGGGTTAAAAGTAAGTGGTGGTGATGGGTTGGGCGGTGGGTCGCCGACCATTGGAAACAAAATAGGGGGGCGCCGGTTGAGAGAGAGTGAAAGAGAGAAATTTGTTTGCCTTACGGATCCGCTACCATGTAAATAAATTATTAGGGCTCAATTGCTTGCTTTCTCATTAAAATCATTTACAATATATATATAAGATAAAGAAACGTAACTAATATGGATACAATCTTTTTGTAATCCTATCATTTACAATATCTTTTCCTAAAATATCTCAACACTGTGTGTGGGATCAAATGCTTTTTGTAACGAAAATAATATTATAAATATACGAACTATATTGAAATAAAGAAATGAGAAATATAATTGAAATAAACAAAAATAATAAAAGTGGGAAATCGTTTGGGGACGAAGGGAGTAATTAGTAAACAAAAACGAGAAAAATAATTAAACTACAAACGAAAATTTCCATTAGTTTAGTCGAGGAAAGCAGGCTTACTTATTTACATTTCTAGTTATTGGTAATAATAAGGAAAAATTGTTTTAAATAAGCTAACCTTTGATCCGTCTTCTAATATTAATTCAACCTACTAGAAATCCCAAAATAAGTAAACCTTGTTACTCACTTGAATTTAAACAAGTCAAATTACCGTTCACCTGATTAACCGGTAATTAAAAAAAATTGACCTCCAAAACAACCTCTGACTCATCTTCCCTCTCTTCCACTATTCATCTTCATCACTAAAAAAAACTCACTGAAACATACTCTGCTATATTTTCTCCCACCACTGACCACCTTACACCACCACGCAACACCCCTCCCAGTCTCCCACCACCTGACCGCATTTACACCACCAGCCCCCACCACTCTCATCACCAGACCACTACACCTATATATAAAACAATATGATGACGAAGAGATGAATACCAATCAATTAAAACATGCCATAGAAAATACTGAGGAAGACTCAACGCCATCTTCCTGTACTTTTCACTCATTCAGCTCCCCCTCCTTCTCTTCTATCTTTCTCCTCCTAAATTCCATCTATGCTAATATTAGAATGATACAATATTTGGACTACTACCCACGTCACCTTACATGGCTCAAGCAAACAAACAACTAATATTTCCCACATTATTAATGAGATACTTTGAACTTGATTTCTCATCACTCATTACTTTTTCCTCTGATTTCTCCATTTCGTTTATTTCGATCCGTCTTTTTAAACACTTAAAAAATTAAGATTAAAAGATTTCAATTTTATCACTAAAATTGGGGTTTTGGGTTTCAATGAGATTAAATGATATGATGCCCAAATGAAATTTAAATCCCAAAATGAAGGAGATGAAGAGGAGGAGAAAGGGGGGAAGAAATGGAGAATTTTTGTGAAATATTCTCCTTTGTTTTCTTTGCTTTCCTCACACTTCTCCGCTATTTTTTCAAAATATTTTAGCTTAGTGGTTTTGTGGGAAAATTTTGCATAATATTAATTCGTTGTCCCAAGTTCACATGGCAAGGCAAAAAAATGAGAAGAAAAAAATTGAGTTGTAAATGGTCGAAGGAAAAGGAGATTTTGAAGGTTTTGTCAATGGAGGAAATGAATTAGAAGAAGGAAATGAGAGGAAGAAATCAATGGTAAAAAATTCAAAGTTTTAAAAAGGTTCAGTCCACATTTTTTACCGGATTACAAATATTTTTGACTTGTTTAAACTCAATTGGGTAATAAGGTTTACTTATTCCGAGATTTCGAATAAGTTGACTTAATATTAGTAGACGGAGCAAAAATTGGCTTATTTAAAACAAATTTTCCTAATAATAAATCAAATTAAAACGAGTAAATAGCACCAATCTCGAAATCCACCAATCTTTTTCGCGCCTTTCAATAAAGAACACATACACAAAAACAAAAATTAATTGCAAAAAACCAAAGAATAGTACTGTACTAGTTTTAGTTATAGTTTTAGTAGCTTCTCCTAATGAAGGCCACTTTCTCATTTTCACAATTTCAATTCTTAGTTTCATCATCTTTGACTTGTACTTTGTGCGGACGCGACCCCAACTTAAATTCGCTTCTCTCTTTCTCTCTGTTCTTCTCTCTTCCCTTCTTTTTCAGACAATAAAAAGTTAAAACAAAAACAAAAAACATTCTCTCTCTCCATCCCTTTCTCTCTCTCTTCTCATTAACTTCGCCGGAGCTTCTACGCCGGCGAAATCGCCGCCCACTCCCTCTCTCTCTCTCCTCGAAGTTCTACACTTCTTCCATTTTATAAACTAATATTTGGCGACTTTTGAAGAGAGATTTTAGTGATTACATTGGAATTTGTAGTAGTGAATAATACAAGATTTTTTGATCTGCTGTGGGAATTGTGGTGGAAGATTTTGGGAGAAACTAGAGTTAGATCTAGGGTTTTCAATGTGGCTGTTGAATATTCAATTTTAAGAGTGTTAAGTTTTGGTCAAGGTAAGGTAAGGTAAGTGAAATTAATGGTGGTATGTTATAGAAGAGGATGAAAGGCAGTGATGTCAGAGATCGTAGTGGGAGGCGATTAATTGTTTTTCTCACATGGAATGGCAGATCTTGTTAGCTATGCTAATGCCGATCGTAACATTGAGCAGGTCACTTCTCTTTTCTCTGTGTTCTTTTTTTGTTTTAATTTGGTTGATTAGAAGCAATTTGAAGTTAATTACAAGGAATTTTGTTGATTAGAAGGAATTTGAAGTTAATTACAAGGAATTTGGTTGATTAGTTGAATTTTTTGGACTGTTTGAAGTTAATTTTGACTTGTATACGAATGTAGTAATCGGTAAATGTTGTTTGATTGAGTTTACATGTGTTTATGAGGATTTTCCAAGTTGACGGCTTCTTTAGATATCAACTAGCCTTATATGCACGCGAGGCGTAAAAATGTAAGTTTGGTTAGGATGTTTTGTATTTTTTATTGTAATTTAAAAATGTGCAATTGGTTCATTATAGAGAGGGAATTGTGCCATTTAATTAACATTTTTTATATAAGAATATTATTGATTTTTGGTGTCCCCTTCCCTTCCCTTATAGAATAGAGATTGACGTTGTACGTAGTGGAGAATTTACGGCATTGTTCGATGATCTAGAGACGTAAAATGAAAAAAACTTAGTTTGGATGATTGTTTGGAAGTGCTGGTTAGTAGCTCTATCAGATTAAGTAATGTGATGGCGCTGCTCATTGTTTGGAACCTTGCATGTCTATGTAAACACTAAGATTATGGCACTGTTTACTGGTCTTGCTTAGCTAAGTTGAAAGACCATACATTTACTTTTGTCATTGCTAAAACGTTCATGTCCGAGTTCAAGCGAGTTTTGTTTAGCATTTATACGGACTACCAATGTACGAATTCTAGTTCTAGCTGTGGAAATCGAAGTGTTTATCTAGGAACACTCTTTTAGCTTTATGTATTATAACTTATGTTTCAAGGCTCCGTTTGGTTGGGTGTAAAACATTTTCAATGTAAAATGCTTCTCAAGGAAAACATAATTGTAAAATTAGTTTTCCATTGTTTGGTACCATGTAAGAAAGATGATGAATAAAAAGGAAAATGAAAGGGAAAGTAAGGAGAGGTGGTTAGGAGTGTAGAAGGGAGGTAAGGAAAAAGAAGGAAAAGAGTTTTCCCTTCATTTTGAAGAGAAAATGGTTTTCCATAATTGAGAGAGCTATTTTACTCCAAGGGATAATGATTTTAAACCCCTTTTCCAACCAAATAGTGTAAAACTGAAGATAGAGGAAAACAATCTTCCACGAAAATGTTTTACACTCTACCAAACAGAGCCTAATTGTTGGAAATCGTAAGAATTACACAGTTTCATTATGCGTTATGTGAATTTGTCTTTCTAAGGATGTTTTCATGTACTTGAAACCAATAATGATTGCCCATGTTTCTTCACTATCCATGTTGGCCTGTCCAAGATCACTTTTGCTCACTGCATGGAATTTCCTTACTTTGGAAGTGCTAAGATTTCGTCAAAGTTGCGGGCGAGAAATTCTCACGTGGCCATATATTTCTATGGATCTTTTTGCCATAGAAGCTAATAATTTTCTCTTTTCAGGCATTGATTGCTTTAAAGAAGGGTGCGCAGTTACTTAAATATGGTCGTAAAGGGAAGCCAAAATTTTGCCCGTTTAGACTTTCTAGTGTAAGTTAAATGCTTCCTCGTTTGTGCTTCTCACTTAGATGCATCTACTTTATCAAAATTTGAACACTGAAAAATATGCTGTAGAAGAGCTATATCCTTTGAGTTGTTGCCAATATACTGATTAGTGAGCAAAGAACTGTGGGTTTACGTTGTCTCTTAGACAAGCTTCTTGGTCTCCATCATTATTCTTTGTTTATCATTTTTCTTAATGAATATACTGAATGTCATTTATTCTAATCAGCTCCTAATGAATTTTGAATATGGATTCTATAGTTTCCCATTATATCTTGATTGTGTTTTTTTGAAACTAACTTACAATATGAACCAAAAGTTAAGCTTGTGAATAATGGTTGGCTCAAGCATAGCCCCTGTGTCTTTCCCCTATTGTTTTTGTCAAGCTTAAATATTCACAGGTGAGACACTTAGGTATGTTGTTTGAAGTCAAACACTTACTGACCTCTTCAATGTGTTGCTTAGCCTGAAGTTTGGCAGGCTACCATGATCACATATTCTTAAGAAGCTACTAGAGCTCATTGTGGTACGGTCCAATTGTATCGTTGAGTTAGGTATGATTTAATTAAGGGAGTTCCTGAAAATAACTATTGTTAGCAGAATTTTATGACTAGTTCAAAGATGTTTTGGAAGATTAATGGAAGGTCATGCTAGCCAATCATATATATTTTCTAAACTTGCTATTACACAACAGGCTTTTCCCTTTATCTGATCCAAAATCTTGAGATAGCATTTTCATGACAACTTTGCAATTAATGTGGATATCACTTATTAGATATTATCTGACTCAGGATCATCAGCCTAGGTTTATGATTAGTTAAATAAGCTGTAGTTGCAGATCCTAGAAGGAAATCATATTACTTGAATGACTGATTTCTATCATAGTGGCGTACCTTGATGTTGCCATGAACCATTTCCACCATTTAAATTATGAAGTTTGCCTGTTGGCAGCATCGGTGTACAGTATATATAATCAAAGTTGATCAATGTAACTACTAGCTTAAGTGGAAACTTGCTTACCAACATTAAGCTAAATATGAGTAACAATTGCTCAGTACTTTTATTTGATTACAATTAACTTTCATAAAACAAGTGCTAATAGTAAATAGCTGCTTTGCACTTTATAACCAAGCGCTGGTATTTTGATGTGGGTTAGTAATTGTTAGTACATGTTTATTCATGATTAAATCGTGGCTGAATACTGTACACTGTCATCTAAAGAAATATTAATTCAGATCAGTTGGACCCTTGAATCAAAGTACCTCTGAAGCCTAAAAATATAACCTCTGGATAACTGGCTCGCTTGTTCTGAGGTTAGGACCTCATAAGTCTTTGTGTCTTTGAAGGAGAGTTTTGCATTTCTCAAAATTTTAAACCGATAGCAAGGTGTACATGGTGTATAGGGCATGCCTGCCAGGCTGTTTATCGTCAGTTTGATTTGATTTTGTTTTAAATCATATATTCTACTCCCATTCTTCTTCGTTTATTTTAAACAACTTACCATTCTACTCAAGTACGGTCACTTTCTTCCCCTTTGAGCTTCTGACATTCTGTTTCGTTTTTGTCATATTTTGGTTCTTTGCTGTGTTTTACCCTGATTGATGAATGTTAATCAAGGGTGCTACGATCTGTTGATTGTGTACTACTAAATGCCATCTCTTTTTCTTACCATGTGATTTCATTTGAATTTTCTCAGGATGAAACAACTTTGATTTGGTTGTCTAGTGGCCGTGAGAAAAGTATAAAGCTCTCTTGTGTCTCAAAAATTATTCCTGGACAGAGAACTGTGAGTAAACACCCTTCCTCTGCCCTTTTGTGATACTCATTTTTATGAGTTCTATACTTGTTGGTTTGTTTTTCAGTAAGGGACACCAACTAAACATGTTCTCTGCTGTCCAGGCTGTTTTTAGAAGGTATTTGCGTCCAGACAAGGATTATTTATCATTTTCCCTTATATACAACAACGGAAAGCGGTCTCTTGATCTGGTTGGTGACAATGTTTCAGTTCTTGTTATGATGGTAATTATCATGTTTTGCTAGGAGTTGAATGTTTGTGCCTTTGATCCTAGATCTGCAAAGAGAAAGTTGAGGCTGAGGTGTGGATTGCTGGTCTAACAACACTCATATCTGCGGCAAAAGGTGGGCGCTCAAAAATTGACGGACGGACTGAGGAAGGCCTCTCCTTTCATGTAATTTTTTTAACCTGGAAACTATCATATTGTTGAAAGTTTGGTTGGTCGTTTTCATGTTTGTAGTACTTAAAAGGAAATTCAGCTAGTTTTTGGTTGATTGATTCAGGACAACAAAGATTTGATTTCAAGTAGTCCAAGTGACAGTTCTCTTACTTTGACAAGATATCTTAGCTCGCCTGAGGACTCTCTTAGTTTTCATGGTGGTTTCTCTCCTAAGCATAGTCAGTTTGTCAACTATATGTCTTCTGAGAAATCACATGTAGCTTCAGAGAATTCAAATATGCAAGCTAAAGGGTCCGCTTCAGATGCTTTCCGAGTTAGTGTTTCTAGTGCACCCAGCACCTCTAGTCATGGATCTGCAGGTGATGATTGTGATGCTCTGGGTGATGTGTACATTTGGGGTGAGGTCATATGTGACAGCTCTTCAAAGGCTGGAGCTGATAAAAATGTAAATTTTGTTAGCACACGTGCAGATTTTCTTCTACCCAAACCATTAGAGTCTAATGTTGTTCTGGATGTACACCTCATAGCTTGTGGTGTCCGGCATGCTGCTCTTGTGACAAGACAAGGTGAAGTTTTTACTTGGGGTGAGGAATCTGGAGGTAGGCTGGGTCATGGTGTGGGAAAGGATGTTCTTCAACCTCGTCTTGTTGAATCTTTAGTTGCCTATAATGTAGATTTCGTTGCTTGTGGTGAATTTCATAGTTGTGCTGTAACAATGTCTGGTGAGTTTTACACATGGGGTGATGGCACTCATAATGCGGGGCTCCTTGGTAATGGCACTGAAGTTAGTCACTGGATACCAAAGAGAATAGCTGGACCTCTTGAAGGACTCCAAGTGGCTTCTGTAACTTGTGGACCGTGGCATACTGCTTTAATAACGTCAACTGGGCAGCTGTTTACATTTGGTGATGGAACTTTTGGTGTCTTGGGCCATGGAGACCGTGATAATATTTCTTATCCAAGGGAGGTGGAATCTCTATCTGGTTTGAGGACAGTTGCTGTTGCATGTGGTGTATGGCATACTGCAGCTGTGGTTGAAGTTATTGTAACTCAATCCAATTCTAGCATTTCATCAGGAAAACTATTTACTTGGGGTGACGGAGATAAAAACCGTCTTGGTCAAGGTGATAAGGAGCCCCGGTTGAAACCAACTTGTGTGCCATCACTTATTGAATACAACTTTCATAAAGTTGCTTGCGGGCATAGTTTAACTGTTGGATTGACTACATTGGGTCATGTTTTTACAATGGGAAGTACGGTTTATGGTCAGCTTGGGAATCCTTTTTCTGATGGGAAACTACCTTGTTTGGTGGAAGATAGACTTGGTAGTGAAACTGTCGAAGAGATTGCTTGTGGTGCATATCATGTGGCAGTGTTAACTTCCAGAAATGAGGTTTATACATGGGGAAAGGGAGCCAATGGGAGGTTAGGCCATGGAGACATCGAGGACCGAAAAACGCCGACCTTGGTTGAGGCATTAAAGGACAGACATGTTAAATATATTACTTGTGGTTCAACTTACTCAGCAGCTATATGCCTTCACAAATGGGTATCTGGTGCTGAGCAGTCTCAGTGTTCCTCTTGTAGGCAGGCTTTTGGATTTACTCGTAAAAGACATAACTGCTACAATTGTGGACTTGTACACTGTCATTCATGCAGTTCAAAAAAAGCATTTAGGGCAGCTCTTGCTCCTAATCCTGGCAAACCTTATCGTGTATGTGATTCTTGTTTCACCAAACTGAGTAAAGTTTTGGAAGGTGGAAGCAATAGAGGGAGAACTTCTGGGCCTCGGCTCTCGGGTGAAAACAAAGATAAGTTGGATAAAGCAGAATTAAGATTGTCGAAGTCAATGCTACCTTCTAATATGGATTTAATTAAGCAGTTAGATACTAAAGCTGCCAAGCAAGGCAAGAAAGCTGAAACATTTTCACTGATACAGACTTCGCAAACACCTTCCTTGTTACAGCTGAAAGACGTCGTTTTAGCGGGTAGTGTTGATGTAAAGCAAACTATACCGAGGCCTGTTGCCACGTCAACAGGTGCTACTTCCATTTCCAGACCTGTGTCACCTTTCTCACGTAAGCCAAGTCCTCCGCGTTCAGCAACACCGGTTCCTACAACTTCTGGCTTGTCTTTTTCTAAAAGCATTGCTGACAGTCTAAAGAAGACTAATGAACTCCTAAATCAAGAAGTAATTAAATTGCGTGCACAGGTATATAGCTAAAATGTGTATCTTCTTACTGTCTTTTAAAGTAACTCACTTGCTTAACTAGTCTGGTATCTGGCAAGGTTGAGAGCCTGCAGCAGCGATGTGAACTTCAAGAGTTAGAGCTCCAGAAATCAGCAAGGAAAACTCAAGAAGCTATGGCGCTTGCTTCAGAAGAATCTGGAAAAACAAAAGCTGCAAAAGAAGTAATAAAGTCGCTTACTGCACAGGTTTCTTTCGGAACCCAAATATCTCTATCGAAGTATTAGAGCTTTGGTATCTGTTGATGACTAATCAATAGTGCAACTTTGTAAAATTTTGCCTTTAATTGGGTTGAGTTCTATTATTTTCTTTTCAATGTCTCGTTGTTTAGACAATGCTCTGTTCTTTGTTGATCCCACAAATATCTCCCGTTGTGTTTAGAAATGTCTCTGGATCCTTTCTCCAAGATTTTTCTTGTGAAACTTGTGATGTAAGCACTGTAGGACTATGTTGCATTTGAATTTTTGGACAGGGGGAGCTTGATTTTCCTATTTATTTAATGATGTTGTAGTACATCACTCTATATTTGGGAAATGCTGCTTTGAAGTTGGTGATTCACAAATTGTCTTTGACTACTGTTTCAGCTGAAAGATATGGCTGAGAGATTACCGCCAGGGGCTTATGACCCAGAGAACATAAAGATGCCACAACTACCAAATGGTCTTAGTATAGCTGATGCAACTGGAGAGCTTGCTTTGAGACCCGAACCTGCAAATGGTTCATACATTGCCTCCTCGTTGACTGGCGTCGGTTCTTCCATGACAAATCGAACTCAAGGACCTCTACAATCGCCAAGGGAATCATATACGCTCAATGAAAATAGTTACAAGCAGAATGAGAGTTTCGCAACCTCGAAGGTTAGAGAAGATCAGCTACATGCCAAATTGTCAAGCTCTGCTGGAGGTCTCCAGACATGCAGCAGCAATGTTTCTGATGCCTCTGATGCTCGGATTTCGGCCTCATCTCAAGATGGCCACAACAGTATCAGGTCAAAAAGCCCAGTACCATCAGTAGGTAATGGTAATAGTCAAGTTGAAGCAGAGTGGATTGAACAGTACGAACCTGGTGTGTATATCACTCTGGTTGCCCTTCGAGATGGAACTAGGGATCTCAAACGAGTGCGCTTTAGGTAAAGTTGCTGATCTGCCTCACAGTTTTGCCTCATTGTTCCTATATGGTAATGGCTCTTTAAGGAGCATGATGATACTTACTATTGAAAAATGCATGTTGCTATTGTGTAATTGTGAGAAGATTTGCCTGGTTTGTTAAAGGATTTAAGGGGTAATGAAATTGAAAGAAAAATATATTATAGATGGCAATAAGTTACCTAAAATATTCATGTAAGACATTTTGTGTTAAAGGAGTTGATTCACTTCAAACACACCTTAATGCACACTTGATAGAGAGCAACTACAGTGAGGATTGACATATTTTCTCTCAATGCAGCCGAAGAAGATTTGGAGAGCACCAGGCGGAAACATGGTGGTCGGAGAATCGTGAAAAGGTGTATGAGCGATACAATGTTCGCGGGTCGGACAAGGTATCTGTTTCTGGGCAAACTGCGAGAAGATCAGAAGGAGCCATGTCTCCTGCATCCTCTTATAACTAGCAGATGACTGTAGGTAGGTGGTGACCATGTAATTATTGAGAAGGCTATTGGAAAGAATTGGTATGATATCCTTAGAGCAATCACATTCTTAGCCCCCTGTTGTCGAATTTTGTTTTTTCTATACACTATTTAGAGGGGGATAAGTAACACCTTTTGACCCGTTCACCCGTTCATTGTCATTCTAGTGTATATAAATTATTCAATTGCGAGAATATGGGAAAGTATGAATGTAGTTAGCTTACATCATGTTCTTTTACTTGGTCATTCTCTTATCATTCTCCACCCATTCAGGAGATGGTTTTTGACGAATTCTTTGCTTTCCGCTCTCCCTAGCAATTTAGACTTGTTTGTCATTTTCTGTTTCTCTTGCTTCCTTTAATCCTTTATATTCCTAAAAAAAAGAAAAGAAAAAGAAAGGGAAAAGTAGCGTATAAATAAACTCTCAAGTAGGGTTTAGCAGAATTACTAGGTGCCCGGTTCCAAATCATAGACCGGTTGGAATCGGCAGGTGCAAAGATAGAACTGGAATTGGTCTTGCATCAGGTCTGGATCCAAATATAAGGAATCAGTTGCAACTGGTTTCAATTCTTGGTAGTAATCCGCTGGGTATTTGGTAACACCGATCCCAAGACCTGTTATTCGATGGAACCTGTGTAGGACTGAGTACTTAGTTATTTTCTTAATTGTGTGCTTAATAATTAAGAGTTTGTCAATGTAAGTTTGAGTGAAATTATATTAAATGGTGCTAATATGAATATGTTGAGGTTCTTGTTTTAATGTTTTTTCCGGCTTAATAGTGAAAAGCAAACATATGGTGGTACATATGCATTAAAGGGTACATATCTCTATTCTATAAGTGAAGAGGCAGGGGACACCAAAAATCAATATTTATCTTTTTTTTTAGTTCCTAATTATATGGAACTCTCTCCATAACTAATTGATCTCACATTTTTAAATTTTGAAAAAAATAAATACTAAACATCCCAAACAAACTTAGTGTAACATATTAATGCAGAAGTTTACATGATTTCGGATGCATTGCGTGCATATATGACTAGTAGGTACTAAAGGGGCATCTTCACCTGTAACAAAAGTTATAACCAAAATTATTAATATTCACGTTAATGCCATTAATGAGGATGTGTGTATCTTTTATTGTTTGTATGTACCATCTTTTCATGGATTTCAGAGTATCATTTCCCTATGTACAATTATATTTATATAAACGTGCTAGAATATTGATACATAAGATAACAAAAAAGTGATGCATAATGTTGAATAAAGTATTACTATAGAATTTTTGATTACAAGAAAATGTTGTTGACATGAGTCAAGAGTCAAAGTCAACCATTGGAGATGAAACCTATTTGCTTGGTTCTTGAGGCCTTTGGATTCAAGCTCAAGTCTAATGGTTCTTTTGTGACTATGATTGCTTGGGAGGATGATCTAGCTTGTGAAGACTAATATGGGGCGTCCATATGTAGTTACTTGGAGTCTTTAAGAGTCTTTGGTTGAGTCATTTTTTGACATTTCATTCATGTAATAAAATCAGTCCATATAGCCGAAATTATGGTTGGAAATTCGGTTATATGAGAGTCCTAGTTGAGTTCTAATTCCTATTAAGATTAGGATAGATTTTGGTGAATGATAAGAAAGCTTAGGCGTGTGTAAATAAGATTGATATTGGCCGAAAAACCTATCATTCTTATTAGCTATCTTTCTTATATTTATGTCTATCTTTCCCTAGATTTTAGGGATCAAGATTTATATGCTTTCTAGATAGAGTTTATGCTTTCTAGATAGAGTTTTGGTTTCCTAATCATACTAGAACATGTACTTGTATAAATAGGCTCTTAGTAGTCATTAATAAACAACTGAGTTTGATTCATTCATTGAGATTTCGAGTATTTAAATGTTGTTTCAATTAAATTCGACCATTCATATAATTTTTAGGAGTGAGTATTATTGAGTATTAATTTACTTAATTCCAGGTAATGGTTTAAGGGAGATTAAGAGTTAATTAAATCTTTCAGGAGTGCTTGGTTTAATTATCATATCCATAAACACATAAACATATTAAAAATTCGGACTTTACTCTTAGTTAGAACCTTTTGCTTTGGAGTACATTGAATGTTATTCTCATTAGAGTCACATTCATATCAGTTATTAAAGTTGTACAAAGTGTTTCATAAGTTGACAAAAGTAATACCTAATGTTAAACAAAGTGTTACAATAGGTAATAAGTGATGCAGAATTTTTATTAAAGATATAAAACTTGTTGCATAAGAAATTTTAATTAACATTTCAAAAATGTTATAATAGGCATCAAATGCGCTATATAATTGGATTTAAAGTAATATTTTTGAAATTGTTACCCATAAACTTTATATAAGTAACACGGGCAAATATAACATTCACTAAAATATCATCTATAGATAATATGACACTTTAAGCACTTCAAGTAAAATTCTTACGAGGAACTCTTTTTTGAACTTAAAAGCCATTGTGTTCCATACTATAAAGTAAGACTTTTAGCCCTTGTTTGGTATGGAAGATGGAAAGGAAATGGAATGGAAATGGTTAAGAAAGAGAAAGGGTAATAACAAGCGTTAAGGTTATCACTTGTTTGGTATTTAAACCGTAAGGGAAACACTAACCTTATTTCCTTTTCTTTTTGTTTGGTATAAAAAAGGAAACACTAACATAAATAAATTATTAATTTATTATTTCAACCTTTTTGATATAAATTAGTATTGCCACAAATTATGATTTCTTTTTGTTTGGTCAGAAATTGAATCAACCTTCACAATATCAGTTGCTTTCTCATAAAAATCCCTAGTGTTAAGATTGGAGTAATTAGGAGTGAATGGCTTAACCTTCATTCAATCAACCTAAGGGGATTATATACAACCCTAAAAGATATAATATCCCTAAAAGATATAAATACAAAGATAATAAAGATATTAACGATACACAAGATAAACTTTCCTAAAAGATAGGAAAGAATATGACAAATATATAACGCCTAATACTCCCCCTCAAGTTGGAGTATGTAAGTCTCGTATGCCCAACTTGCGAAGTAGAAAACTGAACTGTCGTCTGCCAAGCGCCTTGGTGAGAATATCATCTAATTGATGACCAGTAGGCGCGTAGGCTGTAGAAAGACGACCAGCTAACAACTCATCTCGAACAAAATGACAGTCTGTTTCTATGTGCTTCGTACGATCATGGAAAACTGGATTCTTAGCAATATGAAGAGCAGACTGACTATCACAAAACAGACGCATAGCAGAAGTATGCATAACACCAAGTGAAGCTAATAAAGACTTCAACCATTTCAACTCACAAGTAGTCACAGCCATAGAGCGATACTCAGCCTCTGCAGACGAACGAGAAACCATAGGTTGTTTCTTGGTTTTCCAAGAAACAAGAGAACAACCTAAAAACACCAAATAACCAGACAAAGACCTCCTTGTGTTTGGACAAGCAGCCCAATCACTATCACAATAAGCTGTCAGAGACAAAATATTTTTGGAACGTAACAATATACCCTGTCCAGGACTACCTTTGAGATAACGAAGAACACGAAGAGCGGCATCCCAATGTGCCACCTGCGGATTACTGAGAAACTGAGCTAAAGTATGAACAACATAGCTTAGCTCCGGGCGTGTAACAGAAAGATAGACAAGACGTCCCACAAGACGTCGATAGGCATCAGGATCAACCATAGGCGAACCCTCAACAAGAGCCAAACGATGGTTTTGTTCCATCGGCGTATCGATAGGCTTACAACCCAACATTCCTGCTTCAGTCAACACATCCAAAGCATATTTTCGCTGAGAAAGAAAAATACCATCCGGGTTTCGAGCAACTTCAATGCCCAAAAAATATTTCAGCAGACCCAAATCTTTCATATGAAAACAAGAGTTCAAATAACTTTTGAACTTAGAGATAACATCAGAAGATGAGCCAGCAATAATCAAATCATCCACATAAACCAAAACATGAAGACAAACATCTCCCTGAATATAGCTGAATAAAGAATAATCAGCATAGGATTGTGATAAACCATAAGTTCTCAAGGCAGCAGAAAGTTTGGCAAACCATTGCCGTGGTGCCTGCTTCAAACCATATAACGACTTTCTAAGCCGACAAACTTTCCCGGGCTTAGAACAAGTATAACCAGGAGGAAGTTTCATATAAACCTCCTCAGACAACTCACCATGAAGAAATGCATTATGAACGTCCATCTGATGGAGTTCCCAATTCCTGACAGCTGCAACTGCAAGAAGAGTACGCACAGTACCCATTTTCGCAACAGGAGCGAAAGTCTCATTGTAATCAATGCCAGCGACTTGCCGATTGCCATGCACTACAAGACGTCCCTTAAGACGTTCAACCTCGCCAGTAGATGTATATTTGATCTTATACACCCAACCACTACTGATAGCACGTTTACCAGGGGCAAATCTTCCAATGTCCACGTGCCATTACGCTCCAAGGCATCAATTTCATCTTTCATGGCCTTACGCCATCCAGGATGAGAAGCAGCTTCTCGATAAGAAGTAGGTTCCGTTCCTTTTGTAACAGCTGCTAGAAAAGAACGATGCTTGACAGAAAAGTTATTATAATCAACACAACAAGCTATATCATAAGGTTTACATGAAGAACCGGACGAGGACGGTTGTGCTGTTGAAGTAGCGGAGTCTATGTTTTTTTGAACGATCGTATTAGTCACAAAGCGTCGAGTGATATTTGTCTCATAACCTTGAAGCCTAGTAGAAGTAATCTTAGCCCGATGACCGCGACCTAAAAACCTCCGACCCATTATCAACACTAGTCGTAGTCCGAGAGGAACTCCCCCTCAACCGAAGTGGGGTCGTAGTATCACAAAATACATCACCAATACGTACAACCGAAGGGGAAAGGGAAGAAGATTCATCGGTAGACGTTGTTGCTAAATCGCCCAGACCCGCGGCCGCGGAGTGACCCTGCGGGTGAGCAGACGCTGACTGCTGCTGCGTGCCACAACCCGCAGGCTGCTGCACTCGTAAACCTGCGGGCGCAGGGCTGGCAGTCCCCGCGGGCGCAGGCAACACCTGCGGGCTAGCAGCAGGTTCGTCTGTGGAGCAGCGTGTTGCTGCGGGCGCATGAAGGGCAGCCACGGGCCGATGTTCAACAGCAGTCCCCTTATCAATTTCAGCACCCATACCATCCATAACACACAAATTATTCACACCATCATCCAAGGCATCATCCCAAATCAAAGGTTGTGATAAGTAAGCATCCCACTGTGTCCGGGCACCATCATTCAACGACTCAAAATACGGAAAAATATGCTCAAAGAAGTGTACATCACGACTCACGAAAAAATCACGAGACTCCAAATCAAACAAACGCCAACCTTTTTTGCCAAACGGATAACCAACAAACACACAACGCCTAGACTTGGAATCAAACTTGTCTTTAATCCGGGGTCGATTAGTAGCATAGCAAAGACAACCAAACACTCGAATATCATCATACGAAGGAGAGACACCATACAAACACTCATACGGACTCTTTCCATGTAAGACCGAAGTGGGGGTAAGATTAATAAGATGAGCAGCAAACATAACACACTCACCCCAAAAGGTCTTAGGCAAACAAGCTTGGAAACGTAAAGCACGCGCCACATTAAGAAGGTGACGATGCTTACGCTCCACACGACCATTTTGTTGAGCTGTATCAACACAACTAGTTTGATGCAAAATCCCTTTCTTAGCAAAGAAACTCTTTAAACTCAGAAATTCTTGCCCATTATCACTACGCAACACCTTAACTTTCCGTTGAAACTGAGTTTTAACCATGGTATAAAAATTCTGAACAAGTTGTGAAACTTCAGATTTGTAACTCATCAAGTAAACCCAAGTAGCACGAGAATGATCATCAACAACAGTCAAAAAATAGCGGGCATCACAAGAGGCAGGAATTTTATTGGGACCCCAAATATCACAATGAATCAAATCAAAAATATCTCGTGCTTTATTATTACTCAATGGAAAAGAATTTCTGGGTTGTTTGCCCATAAAGCAAATCCTACAATCAAAATCACATGAAGAGCTACGACCACTGGCTATTCCAGGCAAAAAAGAGAGAGCTTTAAATGATGGATGACCTAAACGACGATGCCATAGCAGACTTGCATCATCAACCTTGGTGACTTTATTTGCTTGTACCAACGAACTACGCACAGGCTTGAAAACATAGACCCCATTAAACAGCACTCCCGCTCCAATCAGGTTCTTCAAAGTGAGGTCCTGTATAATACATAACTTATTAGTGAAGAAAACAATAAACTTTTTGGTACTTAACAATTGAGAGACTGATAACAAACTACAAGTGAGAGCGGGAACGTAAAGAACATTCTCAAGAACAAGCCCATCACACAAAACAATAGTACCTTCCTTAGTAGCCACAATACTTTTTCCATTAGGCAAACCAACTTCAGAAGAGATACTACGAATATTGGTAAATAAATGCAAATTACCAGACATATGATTGGAGGCACCAGAATCAATAAGCCAATCATTAGAATTGAACATACCACTCAATTTCTCAACAGACGAGGAGGAAGAGACATGAGTCCCTTTCAGAGCACCCAGAAGTTGCTGCCATTGATCATCAGTAAGTGTCGGAGCACTACGCCTGTCAGCATCAGACAAATCTGAGGAACCACGTGCACCACTACTAGTATTACCAGCAAAGGCAGAACCTCCGCGGCCACCACGGCCACCCCGGCCACCACGACCACCACGCCGATCTGGAAAACCATGAAGCTGAAAACAACGATCTTTGACATGTCCCGTCCGACCACAATGAGTACAAACACGCGGCTCCTCCGCAGAACTTGCCAGAGGACGTGGCTTAACACTAGTCGTAAAACCAACCTCATCCGGACGAGTAGAGTCATTAGTTTCAGAAACAAACTGCTTCCATTCATCAGAAATAATCTTAGCATAAGCGACATTGAGAGACGGTAAAGGGTCTTGCATAAGCAAACCCGAAACCAGAGTGCCGAATTTTTTTGGATCCAAACCAAGACAAAACTGATGTAAATGTTCAGTTTCCTGCAGACGTAAATACTCGGAAGCAGCAGAACAAGTACAAATAGGAAGTTTGCAATAACTCATGAGTTCGTCCTGCAATTGACGCAATTCACCAAAGAAAACAGCAACAGAACGACCAGACTGACGACAATCACGTATTTTATTTTTAAGTTCAAGAATACGTGGTCCATTACCAAGGGAATAACGATCCCGCAAATCATCCCACAAAGATTTGACATTATCAGGGAAACGCATAGTAGATCGAACAGAAACATATAATGTGTTAAAAATCCAAGCAATAAGCATAGAATTAACAATACCCCATTGTGGAAGATCGGAAGATTTTGAATCAGGAACAGGAATAGTACCGTCAATGAACCCTAATTTATTTTTTGCACATAAATTGTTCCGAAGCGAACGAGACCACGATTCATAATTGTCACCTGTTAACATAATCGGACTAGATGCAAGTAGTATTCCGAGAACGGTTCATACCGAGGGGTTTTGGAATTAGCAGCCATCAAATCAAAAAAAAAACAAACTCCTAATAATTGGAAGAACAAAAGCAACGGAAGAATAATAGGGAAGACAAAAAAATAAAATTGCTAACCAAATTTGTGTAGTGCACAAGTAAGTCAACCCACAAGAGTAATATGGGATTGGAATTCACGCAAGAAACACACAGCACTCAAAGAATGGAGCAGGCAGAAATTTGTGTATAGTGAACGAAGTCCAAAGTGGACGAAGAAACAGAAGGACCGAAGGAAAAATTTTAGGGTTTCCTTTGACTCTATGATACCATGTTAAGATTGGAGTAATTAGGAGTGAATGGCCCCTAAAAGATATAAATACAAAGATAATAAAGATATTAACTATACACAAGATAAACTTTCCTAAAAGATAGGAAAGAATATGGCAAATATATAACGCCTAATACCTAGCAAATTAAAATTTCTTCATCTCATGCGAAATCAAACCAGTTTTGAAGTACAACGAAGTTGCCTTCATCACTGACAATGGAATTCCTGAAACATCTCCGACAATGGCATTCATGTCGGCGGAGCTTGACGAAGCTCCACGTGTTCTTTGACGCCGGCGTTGGTGAGATCAATGCAGGATTTCCGTAGATGATATAGCTGAGCTTCCATAGGTGAAGCTTGACTGAGTTGGTGAGAGAGTTGAAGGTGAGGGAGAGGAGAGAGAATCCACCAGGTGCAGGACAATAGAAGAAAGGAAACGTGAAGTGTTTCCGCAACTATTTGAGAGGTAACAAATGAAGGGTATTGATTACCCTTGGGAAACAGATTTGCTTAATCATGAAACATACCAAACAACTGGTATGGATTCGCTTACATGATTCCGTTTCATTGAGCCAAAAATAACATATCAAACAAGGGCTTAAAGGAAAACAGGAAATGAATAGAATGAGAACTCCTTAAGTTGAGATATACTATAATCCACTTCAGTTCTTATAAGCCTACTAGGACTGACATGAATAAAGCCATTCAAAACACGGAAATAAGGCTTAAACAGTCCCATATGGACTTGGAGTTGAAAGATTACTCCACAAAAATGATTTTCAAAAATCCTTTTCCTATTTTTTGGCTGACATTGACTATCGTTCTATGTGAGAACTCTCGATTGGTGGTTGGTTAGTACTATAACCACACAGATTTGGAGTTATTCTTCCACTCTAACTCATTGGTTTGTATTAAAAAGCAGCTAAAGCTTACTACTGATTCCCAAACTAGGGTGATGCTTGATTGGATATGCATCTCTAGGTGATATCTTCTCCCTATGATCTTAAAGCCAATGGACAAAGAACCCTTTACCAACGTTGTTATTTTATGGTAAAAATTATTAGTTGGAACGTTCAAGGGGGGAAAAAGCCCAAAGCCTTAGCGGACATTATTTATTTAAAGCGAAAGTTTAATCCCGATATTTTCTTCATCCTTGAAACGATGACTAACATGACTAATAGTAGCAAAATTTTAAAAGCGCTTCATTTCGAGCGTAAATTAATTATAGATCCCGTAAATCATTGCGGGGGCATTTGGGTTTGCTGGAAAGAAAGCAACATCAAGGTAAACTCACACTTCTCGAATGATAGGAGTGCTCACCTATACATTACTCATAAACCGACCAACATCGACGTCTTGATTTCAGGTATATATGGACCTGCAAAGGAAAGTGCCAAACATGAGTTTTGGGACTTCCTACACACCTACCTCTCACAACAATCTTTACCTTGTCTTGTTGTGGGGGATTTTAACGAACTCCTTACCCCTGAGGATAAGCTTGGTGGTAGACCAGCACATCCTAATAGATTAAGGCGCCTCCCCAACTTAGTTACTACACTCAATGCTATTAGTATCAATTATAATCAGAACGCTTTCTCATGGAAAAAACATATCAACGACATAATTATTTATGAATTTTTAGATAGGGCTCTATGTAGTCCATCTCTGTATTCCCTGTTTCCTAATCAATGTTTAAATTACGGAGCCTTTACGGTCTCTGACCACGCTCCGGTCATTATTGATCTCATCAATCAACGACATATGAATACCCACCATTTTAGATATAAACTGGCATGGGGATTAGAACCTGAATCCCATGACCTAGTTAAGAAAAAGTGGACAATGCCTGTAATTGGTTCCCGTTTCTTTAGGGTGCAGAAAAAGCTTCAGCATATCAAACAAGAATTAAAGATTTGGGCTAGAAAGAAATATAACCACTCCAACAATATGCTAGACCTAAACCATGAGAAAATTCAGACTTTAGAAGCAAGGTTGTGCAGTCAACCTCACAACCCCATTCTGTATAACCATATTTCCAGACTACTCAAACAGAGAGAAAAACTACTCATCTTCCAGCAACGTAGTTGGGGAGTAGCTGCAAGGAAGAAGTGGCTCACCCAAGGGGATCGTAACACCAGATTCTTTCATCTTAGAATGAAAAAACGTTTCAGTACCACCAATATTTTCAAAATTCGTACTCAAGAAGGTATATGGCTATACTCTCAAAAAGACATAAAAAAGAATTTATCACTTCTTTCAAGGCAAGATTTACCTCTCCCCACTCTGAACCACGACAACTAGATCTTAGTTTCATCCCCCAGACATTAACTGAGGATCAACGTCAAAATCTACTGACTGCAGTTACAGACCAAGAAATTAAAGAAGCTTTCTTTGATATGAACCCACACAAAAGCCCAGGCTCTGATGGCTTCGGAGCAGGGTTCTACCAAAATTATTGGCCTACAATCGGACGGGATGTCTCAATTGCAGTCAAGAGCTTTTTCTCTCATGGCCAACTACCTCCGTCACTATGCCACACTGTCATCACGCTCATTCCAAAAAATGAGGTGTTAGAAACAACCAACGATTTCAGACCGATCAGCCTCGTTAACTCCATCTACAAGGCCATTTCTAAGATTTTAGTCAACCGACTAGCACCCATTTTAGATAATGTCATAAGCCCTTATCAGAATGCATTTACACAGGGTAGATCCATACATGACAACATTCTAGTAGTCCAAGAAATCGTAAACACCTTCCAGAAATCAAAGAACAAGACGGGAAGTGCACTGAAATTAGACATGGAAAAAGCTTATGATCGACTAGAATGGGATTTCATTTGGGTTACCCTTTCCGCTTATGGTTTCCCAAATCAATGGATTGACCTGATAAAATAGTGGGTCACTAAGGTTTCATACTCCCTAAAAATTAATGGCGAGATTACTGAATGGTTCAAACCAACCCGCGGACTAAGACAAGGAGATCCACTCTCCCCCTATCTTTTCATTATTTGTATGGAGGCGTTTATCCGGAAGTTAACAATTGCCACTAATACTCCCAAATCTGGCATTGGTTTTAAACTATGCCCTAGGACTAGTAACATTCCTTGCCTCTTGTTTGCAGATGACAGCCTGGTCTTCTGCAAAGCTACAAAAGAAGCGTGCTTACGCCTCAAGCAACAAATTGATGACTTCGCTCTCCTCTCGGGACAGATGGTTAACTTCCATAAATCTGCACTCATTTGTTCTAAACAAGTACCAAATAGTAAAATGCATGCTCTCGCAAGCCTATTTAATATTTCCCCCAAAGGTGCTCTAGGAAGATATTTAGGAATCCACTTCAGTTCTTATAAGCCTACTAGGACTGACATGAATAAAGCCATTCAGAACACGGAAATAAGGCTTAAACAGTGGGAGGCAGGATATCTCTCAAAAGCTGGGAGACTCACTCTTATTCAATCTAATCTAGAAGCTATCCCAGCTTACCTATGTTCGTCCTCCTTGCTCCCTACAAAAACAGCTAAAGATATAGACACGCTTCATAGGAAATTCTTCTGGCAACAACAAAAAGAAAAATGCAATCCCACTAGTATCTTGGAACACTATTTGCAAACCCAAAGCACAAGGTGGCCTTGCACTAAGGAAAACGCACCCTCTTAATCAAGCTTTCATAGCAAAGCTTTGCTGGACCCTACTAGGTAACCAAGATAGTCTATGGAGTCAGCTTATAAAGCAGAATTATCTGAAGAATACCTCCTTCTTTGAGTGTAAACCCAAACCCACTGACTCAGGTATATGGAAGAAAATCCTAGGAGAAAGGGAGATCTTAAGAAAAGGCATTCGTTGGAAAATTGGCAACGGAAAGAAAGTTCATTTCTGGCTAGATAATTGGTGCGATTACCAAAGTTTTGTAGAAAAGCTCAACATCTCACTCTCTGATATAAACACTGATTTGAAAGTGGCTGCTTTTATTCGGCCAAACCACACGTGGGATTGGTCACAGTTGACTAACATTGTACCCATAGGGATCATCCACATAATCCAAGGTATTCCCTTACCCACCCACGACATGGAGGATACTCCCATTTGGGGTTTAACGCCAAAAGGTCTATTCTCAGTGAAGTCCGCAACATGGCTCGCACATGGCATTACCCCGAATTGCTCCAAATGGTCTTACCGCTGGATTTGGAAGCTTGACCTACCACTGAAGATCCTCATCTTTGTATGGTTAATTCTCCAAAACAGCCTAGGAGTCAGAGGTATTCTCCATAGAAGGAAAATTATTCCCATTGAAAACTGCCCACTCTGTTTAACACAATCAGAAACCATTGACCACCTCCTTTCTCACTGTCCAAAAGTAAGACTTCTTTTCCAGGATAACGCCACCAGCTCGTGGTTAAAAGATTATTTTCTCCCTAACAATATTGCTACCACTCTTTCTAGTCTAAATGATAGAAAAGATAGGATTTGCCGTTATATCTTCCTCCTATGGCACATATGGAAAGAGAGAAATGGGGTTATTTTTAATCAATCTACGTTCGATCACAAAAGAACTCTTCTCCGGGCTACCTTATCCCATAAAGAATGGTTCCATAGAACCACATTAGACAAACATTTCTCCACGTTCTCCCCATCCTTGGGGACACCCCTCCCCCCTCTAAATTCTACTCTCCCACACCCCCATCCCCTTCTTGTTCGTTGGTCCCCCCCTCCTCCGGGCTCTCTTAAAATCAATTTTGATGGCTCGGTTAAGCAGCACTCAGCAGCAGCAGGCTTTATAATCCGAGACGAAGATCGTAATGTCAAAGCAGCAACCACCTACAGTCTGGGCAAAGCAAACATTATAGTAGCAGAGGCGACGACACTTCACAAAGCCCTTCTTCACCTCAGGTCGATCCCGCATAGTAGCATCATCATAGAGGGAGACAACCTTCTGGTCATCAACGCGGTCAAACGATTATGGACACCACCGTGGCAGATAGAAAACATCATCGAAGACATCCATAGACTACTCCAGCAAGAACATAATTGGGAAATACAACACGTCTACAGAGAGGCAAACAGAGCAGCGGATTGGATCGCCAATGTTGGTCATCTCGTTAATGATTATTTTCATATAGATATTTGTGAACATTCCACCCTTTTCCCCATCCTTAGGTCTGATACATTAGGGGAACTCCTCGTGCGGAGGGGCTCCTAATGTTATCTCTTTCCTAGTTTTTATTATCTCTCAAAAAAAATAATAATAAAAAAATACCAACATAATATGTACGTACATTTGTTGTTTTGAACAACTGCGATATAACACAATGGAAAAACCTAAATTGTCAACTAAATATTGCTGGATCGAACTTATTTTTTTTACTAAACTGAACTTATTTTTAAACAACTGAACTTGTGAGTATTGAATTGAACTGAACTTGTTTTTACAGAATTCCTTAACAATTTATTTCCTCCGCTTTTCTTTTACTTGCATCATTGAACCATATTACGCAACCCAATGCACACTTTATAAATTAAATATCTTGAGTTGTATATAAGAAAAAATTATACAAAGTTGATATTAATAATCTATACATTGAAACAAATTTAACAAGATCCCACATGACTATGTTTTTCGTTGTATATAAATCACAAATTTGATTCAAAGCAACATGAATGAATAGTGTAACATTCCCAAATGATGCGAGTAAAAAAATGGAGGTAGTATTAAGGATTGAAACAAATTTACTGAACTGAATAATTAATACTGAACTAAACTTATTAGTATTAAACTGAACTTATTTATATTGAACTGAGCTAAATTTTACAGAAATTTAATAAAATAAGTTGACGAGAACAGGGCCTAAGGCATCACAAAATTTAGTAATATGATAAACTATCACATAATCTCTACCAAATTATAGAAATGGAACCTATCCATACATGCCCCGCTATTATATCTTTCAAATCGTCCATACTAATAATCCACCTTTCTCCCCTAAAAGGTGATTTTAGTAAATAACCAATTATTTACTAGATATGACCTTACATAACAGGGGTCAAGGTCGGCCAGTGAGACAATGGGGAAATAAGCTCAATCGTCAAGTCAAGAGGGAAACATCCAAGATCACCAGCTAAAACCCTTAAATGACCGATCAATGATAAATGAGGTAGGGGTGCGGAGACAAGTTGGAGGTAGGGGTGCAGAGACAAGAGACATGTAGTAGGATTGCCTAGAAGCAGCTACGAGCCACCCTCAAAAGAGTGCGTGATAGCTCACTGATTGAGCGTAATTATTATTAATTTATTAGTGACGTTAATCGAGTGTCTAATATAAAGATTATGCATTTGAAAGAATTTAAGTAATTCGCAAAGTAGGAACAAACTATATTCATTTCCCAAAGTAGAATCAAGCTATATTTATTCATTAAAATATGCCGTTCACAAAGGAGAGACAAACTTTGTCAATGACCGAAGACTTTTTGTATCAAACAATGAAATCAGTTTAAAATTGTGCCTTGTCATCAACAAAATACAGCCCCTAAAATTTTTGGACGCTTAAATTTTTTGCATTGAGATGAGAAGGGAGATGGCAATAAGTGGGATATAGATTGAGTGCGCATCATCTATTTGCACCAACTCCCGTCTATATATGTGATCCGGTAAGACTATTATCTGTGTTCTATCATTCACCACCTGTGAACCAAGTGGGCCAGATGATCATTGGTCTAAAAGATTTGACAAAAAAACTCATAAACGACAATTTATATATTAAGTTATGTCAAATTAAGATAAAATAAGTTCATGAAAATATGTCGAATGATAATTAACAGGGAAAAATGGTTATTATGTTAACCTATGATAGTTTTTTATGGAATATAAGAAATGAGTAATGGAACAGGTGGTAAATGGTTGAAAGTTGGGTGATGAGTCAATTTTTTTTACCTAAATTTCATACATCACTCGTTCATCCTTCACCTGTTTTTCCCCGATATAAATTTCATTTTCATCTACTCTTGGTTTTTGGGTGGATTGAGTTATAGATTAACGCTGGATAGTGCCATTTCTAATATCTAGTAAGCAAGACACTTTATCATGTTAAACTATTGGACAAATATGTCTTTATCAAATGAAAAAAAATTAATTAAATACAAACTTATCGCATATATCACCATTACTCCTCTAAGCCATAAGCTACTAGACTAGCAATATACTTATGGTGGTCACTTGACTCAAACAAGAGCATGTTCTTATGAAGGACCGACCACGGAGTTAGATATTTTTCTCATTATTTGACGATTAATAAATGCTCTATAATGGTCGCACCAAAAGAGAAGAAAAAGGAAGGACTAGTCGAAAACTAGAAAAGACAACTATAGACAAGTGACAATTCCACCGCATGAGAATATAAAAATAACAAAAAATCATATAATTTCGCAGGATAATTGTAGTACTTTTTTGGGCAGCAGTGGGGGAATACAAATTAGGGGATTAAGATGCCTTTTCTAGCTCTAGTAGCTAGATCATGGGCTCTGGCTACATTTTCCCTACTTACCTTACTGTATACAAAAGCCTTAGTCTTTGCTATTTCTCTCCTACAATCTTGGATGACAGATTTGATTTCTGTTGGTGTAGCAACAAGACATAGCAGCGCATTGACTAAGTCTGCGCAATCCATTTTGATGTAGATTTTCCTTGTGTGGTTATGTCCTTTTCGAAGGCCTATCAGGAGGGCTTTAGCCTCCGTCTGGAGTGGAGACTGGCATAGACCCTTTCCACCCCCGAGCACCTTACCTCCGTGTCTTCACTCGTCCCGGCGACGGCTGCCATCCAATGGTTCGGCTTGACTTTCCCCATTTGGATCCAAGAGCCGTCAATCTGAATGGTAAGATAATCAGCTTGGCTGCTCCTCCCTACCTTGAACTCCAGGGTTGGTTCTTTGGTTCTACCTCCCAGCTTCACCTCCTTTGCTAAGTTGCTGCTGTGGTTCTGGTTCCTTCTCCATCTTCTGTAGGTTTCTCTCTGGATTTCCATGACCGTACTTGGGTTAGGGCAAGCACCCCGAAATATAATGTCATTCCTGTGTATCCATATAGCCTAGAGAGTGGAGGAGAAAAGTGCCATCCTATCCTCATCGATTTTGTTCAAGTAGCTCCAGAGGTTCCTTATCCAATCTTCTATAGTCACAGTTTCCACCCCCTGAACCCTCAGGCCCAGTTCTTCAACTTTCCACACGCGTTTACTAATGCGACAGTCTTTGAATAGATGAGCCGCGTCTTCTTTCTGAGATTTGCACATATAGCATGGACCTCCTTCCCCTACCTGCCTCTTGGACAAGCTTTCTTTTGTAGGAAGGGCTCTATTTGTAATTCTCCAAATTAGCATTTTCCATTTTGGTGGGATAGAGGCCTTCCAAAGAGTCTTCCAGAAGGTATTAGGAACTCCTTAACCATCTTGGTTGTCCATTGCTCTCCTGTAACCGGACTTCACTGTGTACTCACCATTTTTCGTGCTGGCCCATGACAGTTTGTCCTCCGTTGCCTGTTCTTCAATGTGGTTGGATAGTATGCTGATGGCTTCATCCCTCGGGAAGAGTTGCCAAACTCTAGTTGCATTCCAGTTGCCATCCGGCGATAAGAGGTCCGCCACCCTTGTAGGTCTACTCTCCTCGGCACCAACCAATTGGGTTCGACCTTTTAGCTTTTCCTTACCTACCCATAAGTCTTCCCATATTATGATATTATTACCTCTTCCCACCCGCTTTCTCCACTCGTCGTTAAGGTTAAGAGCATCCTTAAAGATACTTCTATAGGCAAAAGAGGCCTTCTTAGGGGGGAGATCTTTGGTTCTCCATTAGTATCGAGGTCAGGGGGTCATGCTTGTATTTAGCCTTTAAGAGTCTAGATATGAGAGAGTTCGGGTTTATGTATAGTCTCCATGCTTGTTTGGTTAGGAGGGCTATGTTAAAAGCTCTAATATTGCGCAAGCCCAAGCCCCCTGCGTGTTTATGTTATTGAAGGACTTCTTTCTTTTTCCAGTAAATAGGGCGCTTTTCCATATTAGAAGACCACCAGAATTTCAGGAAGAGAGAGCTAATACTCCTAGAGCTCTTTTTGGGAGGAGGTATATGGAGAGAATGTGGGAAGCACACATGGCCAACAAAGAATTGAGTAGTACCAATTTCCCTGCAGCTGAAAGATTTGAGTATTTCCACGATTGGGTCTTGCTAATAACCCTATCCTCCAGAGCTTTAAACTTCGTTGTTGATCTGCCATCAACCTCCATGGGGCACCCCAGGTAATTTCCCATGTCCGCCCTATTCTTCACTCTCAGCGGCTTCCTAAGAATTTGGATAAATCTTGGGGGGGGGGGGTGTTAGGGCTAAATATAACATGGGATTTGTCATAGTTAATCATTTCCCCTAAGGCTTTGCAAAATCTCTCTATGCTATATTTGAGCTCCCAGCAGCTACTCGGGAAGGCCTCGAAGAAGAACAGAGCATCGTCAGCAAAAAAGAGATGGGAGATGGCCGGAGCTGATCTTGCTAGCTTGATCCCTTTGATTTTCCCCTCTTCTTGCTTGCTAGTAAGGTGTCTCGAAAATGCTTCCATGCAAAGTATAAAGAGATAGGGAGAAATAGGGTCACCTTGTCTGAGGCCCGACGTGGGCCGAAAGGGCTTTGTCGGCTCCCCATTTACCAGGATTGAATAAGAGACAGTCGAAACGCATTGCATAATCCAATGGATCCAAATGTGGGGGAAACCATATCCTCTCAGCATACTTTCAATGAACTTCCAGCTTACCCTATCATACGCCTTGCTGAGATCCACCTTGAGGATCCCCTCGTATTTCCCTCCTTTCTTCTTCCTCTTGTCCTTCATGAGGATTTCGTGGGCTATAAGGCAGTTATCCGTCATGGAACGGCCCGGGACAAAAGCATTTTGGTAATCTCCCACCACCTGACTCAGAATTGGTTTCATTCTCTCCACAAGGACCTTAGTTATTACCTTATACAATGAGTTGCAAAGGCTTATGGGGCGGAAGTCCGCTACCACATGAGCCTTGTCTTTTTTAGGGACAAGAGTGACGAAGGTCTGATTTAGATTCCTTGGCATTTCACCGCTAGCAAAGAAGGAGTTTACTGCTTGGATAATATCACCTCCTATCATCTCCCAATAAGTCTGGAGGAAGGCATGTGGGATTCCATCCGTGCCCGGAGATTTCATAGGTTTGGATTTGAATACGACATCTTTTATCTCTTGTGCGGTGAAGGGTTTGGAAAGCCAGTCAATTTGGTCCTGACTGAGATGAGGGAGGTGTGTAAGAAGGCCTGGTCCCCTTCATGATGCTCCTCCTCATTATCTCCTCGGTGTTCCTCCGTGTTACGCTTTGCTAAAAGATCGACATAGTATTCCCTAAACTTCTGTTTTATCTCTTTTGGGTCTGTGATCCATTGATCTCCTTCTTTTATGTACCTGATCTCGTTAATTCTTTTCTTGACTTGGCGCTTCTGAAGAAAAAGGCCGTTGTCTGATCACCTAGCAGGTCCCATCTGGACTTTGATCTTTGTTTCCAGTACCACCAATGGTGCTCGATTTCTTTCAAGCACTCTTTCCGCATTTATTTATCTCGACATGCTTGAGTTAGAGACTGGATTAGACATTGGCTCTCCTCTAGCTTTGCATTGAAATTGTCCCATCGTATTCCATGCTCTTTTTCAAAATCAAGGCACCACTTCTTAAGGGCGAGGAGGATAGAGGTCAGTTTACGTTGTATTCTTTTAAAAGAAGAACCCTCGTAACTCTTACTCCATTCTTCATCGACTATATCTTTTACTTCCTTGTGGTCTAGGCACCATGCTTCCAATTTATACGGGCGCCTTCTCAATGTCCTTATCTCTTCTAGGTGTAAGATAATGAGGCTGTGATCGGAGAGAAGAATAGGAAGTTTATCGATTTTCGCTTCTAGGAACATTAGACTCCATTCATCATTTGTTAGGGCTCTATCTATATCCTCATATATATCTTCTTCCCCTTGTCTATTGTTTATCCATGTGAATTGCACTCCCATTGACGGGATGTAGTGTAGCTTGTTTATAGATGTCCATTCATGGAACTCCTTTGCCCCCAAAAGGTATTTAGCTCCTCCTATTTTTTGTTCTTGATTTTCGATCTAGCTAAAGTCTCCAATCAGTACGAATCCTCCATCGAGGCTCTCCACTATTGCATGGATTTCATTCTCGATTTTTATTTTATCCGAGTAATAAGGCGAGCCATAAACAAACACCATATAATATTCAATACTAGGCTTATAAGTAGCCTTGCATACAATATAATTAGGGCAAATCTGCATGACGGACGCTTGGACTCTAGCTGTCCAATAAACTACCAGACCTCCTGCTTTTCCTACGCCATCAACTCCTACGACACCTTTGAACCCCATCTTTTTGAAAATTGGTTCAAGATGCATAACCTTTCATTTAGTTTCAGCTAAGAAAAGAAAATCTACCTTACTACTAGTAATAATATATCTAATAAAATTAATCACAGGGAAAGAAAGGTCAGTAAGACCCCTACAGTTCTAGCTTAAAGTAGTCATCCTTCAGCTGAAGGCTGTTGGCCAGCCGCGCCACAGTTTGGAAAGAAACCCAGGTTAGAGGAAGAAGCTCCAGGAGTTCCTCGTTCGGATCAAACAGGAGGCCCCGGTTAGCAGGACTAGGTATCAGTTTTCCAGCATCCTCATCTTCAAGCAAACAATCATCTTCATCACTCAGTCCAAACTTGAGTTTCCCTTTACCCTTGTATTTCAGCTGCCTTTTCCGCCTTTTCATAGGTGACTCTTTCACAGCACATAAATCCAGCCCTTCTATTTTCGGGTCATTGTTGAGATCCGGGAACTGCTTTTCCCTTAGGGTCCACCTCCTTCTTAGGAGCACGCGTCCTAGGAGCGCAACTGCAGCTTGGGCAACGATGCTTCCTCTTCTTACTCTCTGTGTTCACCATTGCTCCTTTTCCTTTTCCTTCCTTTTTATTTTCAACCTGTCGTTCCTTTTGCTCCATCAAAAAGAGGTTACTGTTCTGCCTTTCCAAATCTGCCTGAAAAGCATTATCCATCGCCTCTTGGTTCATTTTAGCGAGCATGACAACTATTTCGTCCATTGAGGGGGGCATATTTTTTTGAGGAAATTCGGACTGGGCCGATGAGAACAAGCTTTCAGATATGGGAGAGTTTGGTGGGTTTGGCAAGTGCGAGTTGTGGAAAATATTTTCTTGGGGGAAATCAGCAGAAGGGAAATTTGTAGCTATTTGAGCTACTGGGGAGTTAGCAGTTGCAATCAACTTATTGTTAACACACTCTTCAAGGATTTTGCTGAGCTCATCAACTTCCAAGGCAAGGTTAAAATTTTCATGCACTACTCGGGTGTTATTCCCCGGGTATGTCAGAAAAGGAGGGGCACTTTGCTCTGGTCCCCACGAGTTTACAAATAGCTAGTTGACCTCAGCATAGTCAACCAACCCAAAAGGGATAAAAGGGTCTAAGAGGGGACAGGTAGGAAAGTAGAAATGGGGGCTGTTGATGATATTCGGATCATTAATGACAGAGTTGATGACCTCATTCTCGTGCTCATTGAACAGCTCAGTAAGGAAATAATATTCATCCATGAGTGGTGGGGGAGGTAGTCTGATGTGGAAGAATTTTTTGCTAAAAATAGGGGAATGTTTGGGAAAGGATAATGGTTGTCTTGGTGAAAGTGAAATGAAGTGGTAGTGTGGTGGGGTTGGGAGTTGTGTGTTTGGGTTAAATAAGGGAAGATAGTATAGTTGGGGGTTGGGGCGCATTAATTCTAATAGGAGGCAATCTTGGCTTAAGATATTGTCCATAAATATGAAATGCTTTGAGATATTCGAAGTGGTAAAAGAGGAGAATGAGTTTTGTGAAGAGTGCAACTTACCAGGCGACTGAGTCAGGTTTTCAATGATTGCTTGGAGTTTAAACTTCTTCAATTGTTGAGTTTGCTTTGCTATCTGAATTGAGAGTTGGTTGAGATGCTTTAAATGCTTCCTTGAATGCTTTCTCTTAACTTCCTTTTTTGCCAAAATGCTGCCTTTCAAACTCCTTCCCTCACGCGTTTTTTATTGGGTTGAGTGTGGGAATGATGACGTCATTATTGAACATCATCATGTAGAATTATACTTACAAATGGTGCCTGAATTACACTGACTTGGGTTATCGACACTTTGCTCGTCACTAGAGCGCCTTCTTTTCGAAGTCGCTTCATCACTACTATAATCATGATCTGCCCTTTTCCTCTTTCCCACCGTTTTGTCGCTATTGAAACGTCTTGTGGGTTGTTCATCATTTCCCGACCTCCTGAGTTACCCGAGTCACCCGGATCATTAGAGTCATGGCTTTTTGAATTTTATCCTCAGAGCCATCATCCTCTTCTTCACTGCCATCGATTGTTACTTCAGAGAAACCCGACCCAGACATTTCTCTCTCTGAGTGTAGATTTATGAGGTCAACTCTTGTTGTCCTATTTCTTTCGACCCTCTTCAGACCGATAAGCTTATTAGTGAAAAGAGCCTCATTTCGATGGCTGATTCTGATATTGAAGTTGTAGTGATAGAGCTCTTTCATTGCCTCCGCATAATGTAGTTTCACGATTTTTGGTTGTAGGAGGCATCTAGCTTGCTTATGACCCACTCTTCCACAGTTGGCGCAGTAACTGAATACTCCCTCATATCTGAAGTCCACCCACACCGTTTCGCCATCGCCTAATTCCAAGTAGAAACCTGGAATTAGCGGGTTTTGAATGTTAATTTGCATCTTGGCCCGTAGGTAGTTTTTTGCACCTTCTGCGTTCGACTCTTCATCAAAGTAATAAATTTGCCCAATTTTCTCCAAACCCCTCCTCGCAATTTTGGGCTTGTTGTAGATCAGTGGGAGACCCTCAATTCGAACCCACATTATTGCTCTTGAGAAGTCAAGATATCTGTAGGAAGCCTTAGGGTACCAGTTGGTAAAAACCATAAGTGGACCCTGGTAGCATGCAGTTCCAAGAGATATACGGTTATCTCTATCCCTTACATGGGAGAAATAGAAGAAATACAACTTTCCTACTTTTTTGACATGTATTATATCTCTAGATGTCCACCTGAGAAACACCCAATTTTGGATCGTCTCTTCTTTAAAGACTCGTTGATCTCGGAATTTGCCTATCACAGCCGTATGAAAGAGATTATCTGAGGGTACCATATATCCTTCTCTCAAGTATATCTTTTCTCCCATTTTCCTCAGTCCACCTTCCTGATTAAGAACAACATCCATAATAGGGGGGGGGGGGCTTTAATGCGACAAAGGCTTACCGTGGGAGGGGGTTTGGGTTCTGGTGGATAGGGGTGGTGGGTTTGGGGCGAGTGGGGGGAGCGGTTTTAGTTATGGGGATTTTAGGATTTAGATTGAGGTTGAGTTTGAGATCTCCAGGAATTTACAAGGGATAGGTTATTATGAAGAGTTTGGTTATTGTGAAGAAATTGGTTTCATCTCTAGAGAGAGATGCTCTCCCTTAGTGAGAGAAAGAAAATATACTCGGTTAGAGGCATTTAAAAAAAACCCCATAATTGTAGTACTTATAAAGATCTTATTTTACTCGTTGATCATTCTGCAAAACAAATGCTAAAGTTGCAACCTTTATCGAACAAGCAAAAAAATCATGCTGTCATGATCACGAATTCGGTTGTACAAGGATATATTGCAAACTTTTTTTTGGCAACGATTGTTCATCGACATACTATAAAGAAAGAGGTGGGATGGACACCAAAAATACGAAAAGAAAAAATATAAATAAAATAAATCAAGAAATTCATTAAGTAATTAAGTTTTATTTCCAAACTTAGCCATCAGATTTTTATTAAAAAATGTTTAAACTACAAAATAAAATATCTAAAAATTAACAAAGTAATTTTTTTTATAAAAAATATCAATGGTTATATTTTCTTGAGATCTATAAATAGACATCCACTTTGCAATATTTTTATATATATATTTGATTTTTTTAAAATTTCAAATACATGAATAATTGATTGCTCATGATGAGTGAATGTGCATTTGATCAAATTAATCATGAAATAAGATAAAGTAGTTTACTTTAGTTCCCTTTAAAAGATAAAGCATTTTAAGATTAGTGAGAAAGTGGTAGAGGGATTTTACTCGTGAGTGATGATGCTAATGACATCTTCCACTAATCTTTTGTAAGATTTTTTTGTCTTTTTTGACATTTTGTTTTTAAATCACTATTGCTAATCTACTCTCTAATATTTATTATTCTTTTTATGTATTTAATTTATTTCACTATTTAAACTCTTTTTAGATTACAATTACACCCTAAAAAAACAAATAACTAATACTAAACGATTATTTTTAAAAGTATGAAAAATATGTATACACTTCACTGGAGAAATTACAATGTAGTTTCTCCCAGATGCTTACATACCAATCTTTCGTACTAGGCACGCATCGCGTGCATATATGGCTAGTATAGATTAGAACAAGGATAATACTAAAACACTTATTCTATGCTAATTTACTGTTGGGCAATGGCGGATTTAGAATTTTTTTTAGCAGGATCAAAGCGTAATTTTCAAATTTTATATCGAAGTTAAATGATCAATTTTTCAGAATAATTTTCAAACATAGAAACTTTTAAAAAGGAAATTTCACAATTTTACCAATTCAAATGGGTCAAATGACCCCACTTACTCTACCATAGATCCGCCACTGCTGCTGAGTCGCCGGGGTATGTAGTGGCATGTTCAAAACTGAAGGAAACTGTTGAAATACATTTGTGTATGCAGTGATGAATCCACATCCTAGGAAACTCGTACGCTTGTAGGACCTTTAACAAGAACACCCAATTCACCCGATCATAAGCCTTACTCATATCCAGTTTTAGGATGGCTTAATTTGCAGACCCATGTTTCTAGTTATTGAGTAAAGAAGTGAATTGAAATTCCTTATCATTCGTATAGCAACAAGTAACATAGAGAGCACGCGTTCTTTCATTTTCAGTTTCTTTGCATACGAAGTAGAGAGAAGAGTAGTAGGTCGTTTTAGAGAACAAGGTGAAGTAACTTCTTTGCTAACCTTGATCTCAGGATCATTGGCCATTTCTAAGTCAGTAATCGTTGTCGGATGCAACTTCATTACCCTATTTTCATACCACCACATATTTAATCCGCCCTTTGCTTCTAATTTTTCAAGTCGAAGTCGATGATGCTTTTGTGCCCAATCAGTAGAAACATACAAACCAGTCCTAAACTTAACATGGATGTCCATAGAGGAGCTACGATAATGTCTGGGTGGTCTGAATCTTTTGTGAGGCCACCGGACAAAACTAGTCGAATGATGAAGATGTGGTCTTCGTATCCTAGGAATTGGCGACTGAGGAGAGTTGTGTGGATCTGTTTCCCTGTCATGATGCACACCATAGGGAGATGAGTAAAACGAGAATCCAAAAGTAGGAGAGCCTGGTTGAAACCTGAGGGTATAGGGTGAACGCGAGCATGGCGAGAAGGAATGAGAAGCGTTTGAAGGCAAAATCTAGCTCTTGGTAAACTATTACCTTGGCGAATAATTCCCATAGGTTGACTGACATTTGCATGATTAGGACCAGCAAACCCTCGAGGTCCCACAGCTATTGGATAGTAAATATCCACATTCTTATGTTCGGGGAGCGACTACTACATTAGCGGGGTTTTTCCGGTCATAAATCATATGTAATGTCGTTCAACAAGGTAAGCCTGTGGACTCGTTTGTGGCTCGGTAAATGGGAAATAAATAACATTAGGGTTTTGAATAATGGGGGAGGTGTGAGATGGGTGAGTGTGTTGAGCCGTAGAAAATGGTTGTCGGGCCCACTCTTGAATACCCAGGGCTTTGAAGAACATTTGAGGCCCATGAGGAGCAGCTTTAGAAGATTCCCCTTGTTCATAATAACGGTTACCTTGACTGGGATGCAAGTTAGAATTGTGCATAAGGATCCATTGAGAGACCATACCTTCTCCCTAGGGATTGTCGAACACGATTTTCAGTTAGGTGGTGAAGTTGAAGGATTCGGTGATGTTAACTGTGCTTCTGGTAAGTTTGCTGTTTATGTTTTTGTCGGATGAGTTATCAACCTCTTCCTCGCAGGAGAAATGTTCTTTGTTTTCAGAATTCTCATCACTTTCAAGGTCTTTGTTGTCGGGTATAGGATGTTTAACAGAGTCATATCGACGTCACCTTAAAATCTCATCTGGCTCTTCACAAAGAGAGAGATTTGGTGAGGGGTTTCTAAAGGAGAACCTATCAGGCTGACCTTCGATGAGATTCATGTAATATGGAAAGTTAAATGGGCCATATAAGACATGAAACCCCATCTCATGATATCGACCAATGACACCACCTTGTGTAGTGTCCCACAAATCCGCACCACTGACAAAACCTAAAAACACCTTCATATAGAAAATAAACCCAAGTTACCTAGGAATCAAACAAAGGAACAGGTATAAGCGGTTGAGAGAGGTCAATGAGAAATCTTGCTCAGAATTTCGAGATTGTAGGAAGAGCATCCCCTTCGTGCTCCAAAATTTTTACATAGACAACATGACAAAGAATTTGTCTCGCTCAATCAGAGGAGAGGTAACCAAATGGGAGACCCACAAGTTGCACCAATAGACATAATTGTATGTGAGACGATAGACTAGTGGCCTCTCCTAAAGGTGATGATCCTACCATCTATAATGGTGTTATGTAGCTCAAGCAACCCTTCCATATCCGACCTTTCGGTACATGTGAGAATAAAATATGGTCTAGTACGATACAGAATCATTTAGCCTCTCCTTATCCAATGAGCAACAATAATACCATGTACAAGGTGTTGATGAGGCGGGTGGGGGCCAAGAAAACACCAATTATAGAGGAATTTCAATTTATGTACGCTGCAAATTTTAGGTTTAATAGGGGTTTAATTAACGCCCCTATCCTGAAATTATTGTCGTTGTTAAATGGTTGTTGCGCCATATTTGGGGAGTCAGATGAAGATGTAGACGAGATAGAATGCTAGTTGATAGGAAGACAAGATTGCAATTTAAAGCAATTGAAGTTAGAACTAGAAGCTAACTGAAGAGAGGGAGGAAAAAGAATGACCCGAATTGCATGCAAACAGAGGAACATATGTCACTCCTCGAGCTACGCATGAAAACCAAATGTGAAACCTATTGTTAGGTCTAACATACCTTGTTTTCACCGCAACAAGATACCTTTGTATTGGTTGAATGCCATTGACTAAAGTTTCCTAGTCTTGGGATGTGTTGGATAGCTGAAAGGGTTTGCATGTCATAGGAAAGCTTGATTTGTTTAGATGAGAACCCTCTTTTTGGGGCAGAAGGTTGCTTGGTGCTAGGAAGATTTTGGCGTGGAAAGGAGGGGAAGAGGTGAGTAGCATTTCGATGCTCAAATCACCGAAAAGATGTTGAGTTTCAGATGAGAGATGGGGGAGATGAAGGGTTTTAGGTAGTGTGTGAGTGAGAGATAGTCTAGGTTTCTAGAGAGATGAGATATGTTTTGCAAATTAACTGCTTCAATAAGTGTAACATTAACCATAAAATATCATGGTTAATTTAATTTTCTTACTCGTTCAAAACCTATAGACTGAAATTAAAATGTTTAAAAATGTTTGAATTGATAATCAAGGTTAAAATTGGACCTAGGAAGATGGTAGGGGCCACCTCTAGTTCTAGAATTCTTTTGTAATATATTTAATTGACAATAAAGAATAAGAACAAAAAAAATAAAGAACATACAAAGATTTAACGCGGTTCACTAGCAATGTGGTAGTTACTTTCATTCAACAGAGGGAGAATAACTTATTGTGGAGAACTGCACATATTACAGATTTGTTATTCAATAAGGATAAGTTAACTCTAAGGGTTTATTTTACCCCCTTAGTAGTTAACCGAACCAGCAAGAACCCCATACTTATTTATTCGAACCAACAGATTATTTTAATATTTTTTTGGAATAATAAGTTACAAAGATATTATTCTCTTTGTCACAACTATAAACCTGTATGTTACTGCCTCCGTCCCCAAAGGATTTCCCATTTGCTTTTCTTGAAGTCAAACTTTGTAAACTTTGACCATAAATTATAACTAATATATAACATAAATAATTGTCATAGGTGATCTTGTTAGATTTATATTAATAGGTACATTCAAAATATCAACATTTTATCATTTTTATTAATAAATAATAGGAGATATAAGCGGTCAAAGATGTGCATTGGAGACCGTGCAAAAAGAAAATGGGAAATCCTTTGGGGGACGGAGGGAATACTTCATATTTCTAGAAGTTATGCAAAAGTTTTATATACAAATAGTTTCTTACTCCCTCCATTTTTTAATAGGCTCATTATTCCATTTAGAGGTGTTTCTTTTTAATTTTGACACTTTTACCTTTTTATATAAATGGTAGGCTGACCTACGTAATTATTACATTTCTCTCATACTTTTTCTCTCGTTCTCTCTAGTGTTTTTTTTAAATTCCTTACTTTTACCATCATCCTCTCTTACTTTTGCACTTCTTTATTGGTTCATGCGAAAAAGCAAACGTCTCTATTAAAAAAATGGAGGGAGTATTATATATGCTCTGACAAAAGGTCAGTGCATTGGTAATAGAAGTCAATTTCAGAATCTCCATTAGCTTTTCATTATTGCCCTTAAATGGTAATAATTGGTGGTAATGGTAATAAGTTTCTATGCGTACGCATTTGCATTCGAAATATTATGTTATACTACCTCCGCCCCGTATTAGTTGCAACAGTTTGACTGACACATTTGTCAATACACAACTTTGACCATTAATATATCTAGTTACCAATTACTAAAAATCATAAAGAAATTGATATGTCAAATTTATACATTTTGACAAATCTAAAAACATCTTATTTGCTAACATTTTATTTGTATGTTAATTAAAAATTATGGTCAAAGTAAGGCGTATGAATAGTATAAAACTCAAATTGTTGCAACTAATATGGGACAGAGGAGTACATATTAATGCTTGTGCACCTCCAAATTTGTGTTTTTTCAATAGAACTTCATCATCGAATATTACTACTGGAAAGGTGGTATTGAGTTAGAGTGAAAATTTGTGAAGGAAATTAAATGTTTGTAAATGTGTTTTAATTACCACGGTAATAAGCGAGAGATCTTTATATATATATTAAAAAGTATTAGCTCGCACGGTTACCTATCACGTTTCACCCCATGTTATGTATTGATATGGCGCCCCTCTGCAACTGACATGAAAATTCTGTTGGAAATATTTAAAAAATGCGTACAAGAAGGTTTGAACTTAAGAACTGTCAAATAGATTTTTATCACTTTTCCACTAGGCTTCACCTTATTTTGTGATCTACTTTCTTTTTTTAAAAAAAATTATATATCCTATTACCTTAATATTTGTTATGAAAAAACCCTCCGATCCTCAAAATTTTTCTTTTCCAATATGCGTTTGTTTTGTTTGTCTAATCCAATCCCTAATTAACGTTCTACCTTTTTCTCTTTCCACAATTAAATATTAAAAAAGAAAAAAATATATCTTATTAAAATCCCTCTTCGATTTGTAACCTTTTTGTTTATTCCAATTCCCCCATTATTGCTCTATCTTATCCTCTTCCTACAATTTATATAAAACAATGTCATCTTCCTAGCTACCATCCCTCTTTATTAGTTGCCTCAACCTTTGAGGTGGTGGATTGGTGGCGGCAACGACATGATATTGCAAGGATGATTTATTGTGACGAGAGATATTAACAGGGCGTGCGACGAGTAAGAGTACGACATACACTTTATAATAAACTTATTAGTGGCTCTCGAACATAGAAAATGAAACTTAGTGATGAAATAGGAACTGGTATCATAACTATCATTCCATGATGTACAAAAACATTCCAAGTTGGTGCCGAAGATATTAGAGATCTTATATAATAATGTATATCAATAAAAAAACACCTGTTTCCTAAGAAGAAAAGGGATATCAAACTCACAAAAATGGACAAAACCATACTGTTAAAAAACAACTGAAATCAAGAAATAATTTATAGCAAACACAATCATGCAAAAATAATCTTGGCCAAAACAACAAAGACCCAAAGAAATATACAAAGATAATACAATAAGATTTCCCCAGTGCATCGCCTGAGCCAAAAAAACTAGTTTTCTATTAAATCGCAAATAGCTTTATTATTGTTACTATGTATATGATTTAGTACCCTTACCAAACAAACCGTTAGCTTTACCAAGCGAGAAAATTCATCAAATGCGTTGGTGGAAATGTGTCATCTATTGGATGATTTTTCACCACCAAGCTCCATATTTTTCAAAAGAGTTAATATTGGTGGAGTATTTTTCACCATCAAATGCGTTGGTGGAGTATTTTGCTAAAACATATTTCTTGGTCGAAGGTTAATGAAAATTCATGCAAACTCTAGTAGGATAGAAAAGAGTTGTAATGGTATTTTTCTAAAACATATTTTTGAAAGAACGTTGATAAATAGCACTCTATAACTTAAGAAAAGGAGGTATTATCTTTTAGGATGAAATAGGTAAAAGTTTGCAAGATCATGTAGTAAAATAGAGAAAAATAAATATATGAACATGGATATAAAGCATGAAAACATATCGCAGACACCAAATAAAAAAAACAATTTAATTGAATACATAAAATTTCAATCATGCAGCTTTCGTTCTTATTGACAAATAAATACTATATGGAAGGACACAAATTCATATATTACACTCATATAGTACATAAAAATGACCGAGATCTATTCAGAAAATAACGCACATAGTACTTTTCTACATGCCTCCAATTTCTAAAACGACAAGAGAAAATTAGACCAACTTATAATTAATGTCATAAATTGTCACCAATATTTGTCATACAGCTTTTTTTCCATATTTAGATGGAAAAAACAATTAATATTTATGCAAGTATGTCACTAGTCAATACAGAAAATCAGGTGGAATCGCCCGATGCAAGTCTAAACACCCAATTCCTTTCTGTTAATCTTTTTATAAACAAACAAACAAACATAAAACCTTAAAGCATGGCATCATTTATACCCAAACTACATGCATGCAAGGGTGTAAGACATTACTATCAAGTATTAAGGTAGTGCAGCTTCTAAACCATAACTGTTGTGACGGGGCGATGGACCAGATGGACGAGGAACTACCCCTTTCGGCTTCGAATTCGAGAGCATGGCTAGTGAAAGCTCATCCCTTGAGCTTGGCTCCAAGACTTTGTAAACATGTGTGGTTTTCCTTGAGCCATAAGCAATCTCAGGAGCCAAAGAAGTGAAGTACATGATCAGGAGTAGCAACACCATAATAAGCATGGCAAATAAAGAACTTCCTTTTCCCATTTAAAGATGTTGGCTTAATGCTTAAGGTTATGTATGTGCACTATAAATTGAGAGAGCTAGAGAAGGGGAGGTGGTGTTATATAATTGAATGAAGTATTATTTATGATATTGACAAAGAGGGATGATGCTACACACATCTCTGAGTCAATTACTCAACTAGAGACATTTGTAAGTGTTAGGGTAGTTTAGGAATTTCTGAACTAAGTAAAAGGTCGTTTTGGCTATATATATATAGTTCTGAGGAGGTATTATAGGTGTCTCTGAAAGAGTTTAGAGTATCTATCACGTGTCATTAATACCTATGTACAAGTAAATTCGAATAATTTGTAAGAAAATTGTCAAAATTTGAGTTACTTTGAAGTTGTTAGATGTATATTTGGTCCTCTAGCTAATCAAACACATTTACTAAGTACTAATAGATCACTTTCAGCTAAATACTTCCTAGTTATGTATATATAATTTCTTTTATTAAATGGTACAATTTTAACACCCACACTCATATGGTGCTAATGTAGTCATGTATTAGTACCTAATGCAATATTTAACAGATAGATACCAACACTTTACATTTGCAGTCCATTCTCATGGATATTTAAAAGTACTGTCCTCACACGTATAAGTTTATGCAATTCAATTTCTCTCAAAGTAACTAAAATTAAGTTCTTGAAATAGAGATCTAAGAGTGAACATAAAAATGCACATTTGGAGACGGGATTATCCTTTCTAACTTAAGAATGGAAAACTTAGATTAGCATAGATAGATTATAGTATATGGTAGGGTCGGAAACATTTATGTTGTGGGAAGGAAATAAATGCGAGGATCATAAACATAGTATATTTTCATGTGTGTGGGGGTTGATATAGATTTGGGTGGCTGCAAGAATTGTGAATTGTTAGTTTGGGTTAGTGGGGGCTATTAAATGCTAACTGTTCTATGAAAAACTAAATAGTACTCGATGTAAATTTGGAAGCTATAGTATGAAAACTTATATAGTACATAGAAGAAACTTTATATATGTACCTATTGTCTTGTTTGTGTTGTGCAAGTGGAATTGGCAATTTAGACAGAACTAGTGGTATTAATTGTATGTGCTATTCTATGATTTCTATATAGAGCGTGGGTGAGAATTTAATCTTAAATTCTTAATTGAAAAGATTAAACGTAAACTTAACAAATCACATCTATATCCTTCATAGGTGAACTTGGGGTGTTTATAAATATCTGATCCGAAATAAAGTGATTCGGATAATTCGTCTCGGATATCCGGAAATTTTTGGACCGGATTCGGATCACCTTTTAAACGTTTCCGGATGTTTCTCGGATATTTGGATAAGTATCCGAAATATCCCTTATTTATTCCATTAGATAAAATTAATTTTAAACTTTATTTTTTCAAAAAAAAATCGGATCGGATAATTCAGATAATGGCCATTTTCTCCTTCTTCTATACTCCCTATGCCTTAAACTTTCTATGTTTCAAAAGAAAGATAGAATCCGTTGATTGGATCTTGCTCCTGAGCTCCTCCATTGTTCTAAACTAACAACTTTAAAATGGTTCTATTAGGCTATGGGGGTATTGACTATTGATAGAGGGATTCACTTGGCATCCTTTTGCTTTCTGTGATTGATTAAATCGAAAAAGAAATCACTGTTGGGTCTTAGTGTGGAGATGGCTAAGAGCCAAGGTCGCGAAAGTTTCTTCACTAGTCGCGAGCAAAATCTTCCAAGTGAAGAGGAAAAGCTCGCCCAGGTCACGGCCCACGAAATAGCTCACGGCCCGCGAAGGCCTGGTCGCGACCCACGACGGGTGTCGCGACCCACGACGGGGTGCTGACCCCTGCACCCTGTTTTCGCGATTTCCATCACGTGCAACCTTTTTTGTTTCCTAGTTTAACGGGTAGTATAAATACTCCTTTTTCCCCATTTGTAAACATGACATAATCTCACACAAATCAAGAGACTAGAGAGAATTTCTAGGGTTTTGTGCCTTTGTGTGTGTATAGCTCAAAATAGCTTGTATCTCTCTCAATCAATCATCAAGACCAATACTACTCCTTAGTGCTTGCGGGTTTTTACTCTCGGATTCTCAGGTCTTTCCACGGTGCCATTACTTAACTCTCTCTCTTATTTATTTCTTCATTTATTGTTGTTTTGCTTGCTTGCTTGGTTGTTGGCTTTCATTGTTATTGTTGGTGATTGCAAACTAATTTCTACTTGATTCTATGTTCTCAACAATTGGTATCAGAGCCTAGGTTAATCTTTGGTGAAATTTGAGTTAGGGTTTGTGTGGAAACTTGTATTTGTGATTGGAAATCAAAGTTTGTTGCTTTGGGTGTTTGGGGATTGAAATTTTGGTGTAGAAATTTTGTTCCCTGTTGTTGAAACCCTAGGTTGAGAACTTTGTGATTGTTTAACAATGGATGAGAGCAAGTTGGAACTTGAGAAGTTTGATGGGAAGGACTTTGGCTTTTGAAAGATGCAAATAGAGGACTATTTGTACCAAAAGGGTCTTCATCTACCTCTTGAGGACAAGAGACCGGATAGTATGAAGAAGGAAGATTGGAGAGTGTTGGATAGGCAAGCACTTGGAGTGATAAGGTTGACATTGAGTAGGAGTGCGGCCTACAATGTCAAGGATGAAATATCGACGGTGGATGTCTTATAAACTTTGTCGGATATGTATGAGAAGCCTTCGGCAATGAACAAGGTGTTCCTTATGCGTTGGTTGTTTGAGCTTGAGATAAATGATGGTACTTCGGCTCCGGAACACAGTAAATGAATTCAACTCGATTATTTATCAATTGTCTTCGGTTGATATCAAGTTTGATGATGAGGTGAATGCCTTGATTTTGTTGTCATTGTTACCTAGGTCTTAGGATATAGTGGTTGCCGCTATTAGCAACTCTTCCGGCAAGGAGAAGTTGAAAAATGATGATGTGAGGGACCTAATCTTGAGTAAGAGCCTGAGGAGGAAGGAGTCCGGTGAGTCATCCGATGGTTCCTATTCTAGTGAGGCAAGGGAACGATAGAGACAACAAAAGGGGAACCCAAGAGGGAGATCAAAGAATAAGGGAAGGAGTAAATCGAGGGGAAAGGGGAACATTGTGTGTTGGAGTTGTGGAGTGAAGGGTCATACAAAGAGAGAGTGTCTGAATCCTAAGAAGAAGGGTGGCTCTAATCAAAAGAGCAGTGATGATTCAAGTTCATCGGTTAGCTTGGAATCAAGCGATGAATTTGGGGATGCCTTGATCTTGAGCGTGGATAGTCCCATTGAGACATGGATACTTGATTCGGGTGCATCGTTTCATTCTTCACCGTGCAAAGAGATTTTCCGGAACTTCAAGAGTGGCAAGTTTGGGAAGGCGTTTCTTGCGGATGATAATCCGTTGGACATTGTGGGGAAAGGAAATGTGATGATCAAGACTTCAAGTGGGAGTTCATGGAAGCTTGAAGATGTGAGGTATATTCCTAAGCTAAGGAAGAATTTGATTTCAGTGGGACAATTGGACTCAAGTGGCTATAGGACTATGTTTGGTGAGAGTACATGGAAGGTGTCAAAGGGTGCCATGGTGGTTGCTCGGGGCACGAAGATTGGTACTTTGTACACTACCTTAGGGTGTACAAACATGGTTGTTTCAACCATGGAGAGTGATACCAAGCTATGACATACTCGGCTTGGTCACATGAGTGAGAAAGGGATGAGGATGTTAGCTTCAAAGGGTTAGTTGTCGGGATTGAAATCAATCGACTTGAAATTTTGTGAGACATGTGTCTTTGGGAAGCAAAAGAGGGTGTCTTTCACAAAAACCCAACGGTCATTGAAAAAGGAGAAGCTAGCGCTTGTGCACAATGATGTATGGGGCCCATACCCCATCAAGTCCCTTGGTGAATCTCACTATTTTGTTACCTTCATTGATGATTTAACCCGGAAAGTATGGGTCTACTTAATGAAGCACAAGTCGGAGGTGAATGAGAAGTTCAAGACTTGGAAAGCAGAGGTTGAAAATGCTTCGGGCGAAAATAAAGAGTATCAAGTCAGATAATGGAGGAGAGTATGAGTTGGAGGCTTACAAGGAGCTTTGTAAGGAAGATGACATTGTTTTGGTGAGGACTATTCCCGGAAAGCCTCGCCAAAATGGGGTAGCGGAGCGGATGAATAGAACACTACTTGAGAGAGCAAGGTGCATGGGGTTATTTGCGGGTCTCCCAAAGTGCTTTTGGGTGGATGCCATTAGCACCGCGGCTTATTTGATAAACCGTGGACCTTCGGTGCCCTTGGGGTTCAAGATACCGGAGGAGGAGTGGAGTGGTAAGGAGGTGTCCTACACTCACTTGAAGACCTTTAGGTGTGTGTCCTATTTGCAATCCGAGAAGAGAGACAAGCTTGACCCTAAAGCCATGAAATGCTACTTTGTGGGGTATGGTGATGAGAAGTATGGCTATAGAGTGTGGAATCCTAGTAACCGCAAGGTTATTAGGTATTGTGACATTACCTTTGATGAGAACTCCTTGTACAAGGATAACTTTGATGGAAAGTCCGTTGAAAGAGAATCCATTGAGAGTGAGCGAGAGGTTGTTGAGCTACATGGTGATGTGAGAATTGGAAAAGAAGATGAAGATGTCCCAATTCAAAATGCATCTCCTCAACATGTTGTGCAAACTCCGGATGATCCGGTTTCTAGTGAATCGGAGGAAGATGAGGATACGTTTGAGATGAAGGATGTTGAGGTTCAAGGTGAGCCTAGTGAGGTTCGTGAGGAACCAAAGACACCTCCACCGGCGAGGAGAACATCAAGGCTCTCTAAAGCACCGAATAGGTTCACACCACCACCCATAAAGAAGACTTCTGCAAATTACTTGTTGTTGACGGACTCCGGTGAGCTGGATTGTTATGTTGAAGCAATGAGGTTGGGTGATTCGTTGAAGTGGAAGCATGCAATGAGTGAGGAAATGAGCTCATTGAAGAAGAACGATGCTTGGGTGTTGGTTGACTTGCCTAAGGGCAAGAGAGCACTTCTGTGCAAATGAATCTTTCGCAAGAAGGATGAACCGAATGATGGTATTCGGTATAAAGCAATACTTGTGGTGAAGGGATTTTCACAAAAAGAGGGAAATGACTTTCATGAGATTTTTGCTCCGGTTGTGAAGCTGACTACAATTAGAATCTTGTTGGTAATTGTGGCTTCGAAAAACTTGTTCCTTGAGCAAATGGATGTGAAAACGACGTTTTTGCATGGTGATTTGGAAGAAGAAATCTACATGAAACAACCGGAAGGGTTTGAAGTTCGGGGAAAGGAAGACATGGTATGTAAGCTCAAATGGAGTCTATATGGGTTGAAGCAAGCTCCAAGACAATGGTACAAGAAGTTTGATAGCTTCATGTTATGCAATGGCTTTGTGAACACGGATGGCGATCATTGTTGTTACTTTCAAAGGTACGTAAATGGTCATTGTTGTTAGCAATGAGGTTGGGTGATTCGTTTCGTGGGGAGTATGATGTATGCTATGGTTTATACTAGACATTGCCCATGCGGTGGGAGTTGTGAGTAGATTCATGTCAAATCCGGGTGAGCGACATTGGGAGGCCGTGAAATGGCTCTTGAGATACTTGTTGGGTACCTCTAGTATGGCTCTTTGCTTTGGGTGGAAAGGAGTTGTTCTTGAAGGTTTTGTGGATGCCGATTTTGGAGGATGCTATGACTCAAGGAAATGCACTTCGAGGTATGTTTTTACTATTGGTGGTACGACCATTAGTTGGATGAGAAAGCTCCAAAAGTGTGTGTCCATGTCTACGATGGAAGCTGAGTATATTGCTATGTTGGAGGCGGGGAAGGAGATTGAGTGGTTGAAGAGTTTCCTTGAGGATATGGGCATGAAGCAAGAAGTTTGTGTGTTGAATAGTGATAGCCAAAGTGCGGTGCAATTGGCTAAGAATCCTATGTTTCACTATCGCACTAAACACATCAAGAGGTGACATCATTACACTAGGAGTCTAGTGGAGGATGGCTCTGTGTGTTTGAAGAAGATTGCCAGATCGAAGAATCCGGCGGATATGCTCACAAAGGTTGTGACTTGTGACAAATTGGGGTTGTGTAGAACCTCAATTGGGCTCTATCCATGTTGGATGGTTGTAATGGTGGGGGCGCTATGGTGAAACATTGATGTGATGATTGATGATGATGAGAGATGTGTTGGGGATGTTTAATAGCATGGTCTTAGACCGATCTCCAAGTGGGAGATGGTTGGGTCTTAGTGTGGAGATGGCTAAGAGCCAAGGTCGTGAAGGTTTCTTCACTAGTCGAGAGCAAAATCTGCCAAGTGAAGAGGAAAAGCTCGCCCAGGTTACGACCCACAAAATATCTCACGACCCACGAAGGCCTGGTCGCGACCCGCGACGGGGTGCTGACCCTGCACCCTGTTTTCGCAATTTCCATCATGTGCAGCCGTTTTTTCCTATTTTAAGGGGTAGTATAGATACTCCTCTTTTCCCCATTTGTAAACATGACATAATCTCACATAAATCAAGAGACTAGAGAGAATTTCTAGGGTTTTGTGCCTTTGTGTGTGTAGCTCAAAATAGCTTGTATCTCTCTCAATCAATCATCAAGATCAATACGACTCCTTAGTGCTTGTGGGTTTTACTCCCTGATTCTCGGGTCTTCCCACGGTGCCATTACTTAACTCTCTCTCTCATCTATTTCTTCATTTATTGTTGTTTTGCTTGCTTGCTTGGTTGTTGGCTTTCATTGTTATTGTTGGTGATTGCAAACTAGTTTCTAATTGATTCTATGTTCTCAACAAACACGATATAAGGTGCAGGGCCCAGGTGGCCTTCCCAAAGGATCCTTTCCTTAGTCCATAGTGAGGTGATGGATAAAGGTTGGAGAGTAACGATGAGAAACTACTTGAGAAACTACTTTTTTTCGAAACAGATAAAAAAAAGTTATCGATTTATAATATTTATAATAGGCAAATTCATAAAATGATTTTTGGATCAATGCAAAAAAAAGGGCACAAGTATATAAATCAAAAACTTATGACCCCCTCCCCAGTAACCCATGGGAATGGCCCCAAATGATTTCTTTACTAGAGTTGACATCCGGGGGAAGTTACTAATAATGTTAGAGAGCACTACATTAAGAGCATCACTAATGGTGAGCAAAAAAATAATCTCAATCTTCTCTTTCCTTATTTTCTCTCCTCCACATCACCCAATTGAGATTTTCCAATTGAGAATTTTTCCACTTCTTAAACATGATCTTTTAAAAATTCTCAATTCTATTCTATCTCCTACTTTTTGCCTACCCCACTATATTTTCTCTCTCTTCACCCAATTTCAATATTACACTACATATTAATTTATTATATTTTGTTATTAGTAAATTGTATTATTAAAGTGATGATTATTAATTAATAGGAATTAAAAATAAATTTATGTAATAAACATTGATGAATAAATAATCATTAAAAATTAATAGAGAATTACGTATGTAGATGTAGATGTCAATGTTTAATTTTTTAAAAAATTAAGAGTTAATTAAGAAATAATGTATATATTAATCTCGTTAATTCTTGTTAATAATTTAGTAATCATAAAGCTATAAAATTAGTATCAATATTAATCGATAATTAAGCTTAACATAATTTTGAGAAATACCTTGTGGATTTTGAGAGTTAATTTTCTTAGTTCTACACTTAGGCTTTTGATTAGTAGGATGATTAGGATTTTCATATTCCATAATTATAGTTTTGAATATTTTTTCAGGAATTTTAAAGAGAAGAAAACTCAATAGATAATTAATTTAGCAAATGTATGGAAAATGACAATTAATTGGGAATTTTTTGAAGGTGTTCAAAATATATCAATATGGATGTCTATTTATAGACAATGAAAAATCATGAATTTTGATATTTATTATTATTATTTTTTTATTTTTAATTTCCAAGATATTCGTCGTGAGAATATTACATCCACAAAGTTTAAAAAAACTGATTGCCCAATGAGAGCACGCCAGCTGGACTGACGCGCGTCAGACCCAGCTGGGTGTCTTTAATTTTTTTTGTCTTTTGTGTGTTAAACGGCAGCTCTCCTGCTTCCTTTCCATGCGTTTCGTTGCTGCCTTTACATTGGTGGGCCCCGTCGTTGCAAGTGAGATTTCTCAAAGAAATCTCGGTTTACCGAGAATTTCACAAAAATCTCAGTTGGTGAGATTTCTCAATTTCACCATTAAGCAATATTTTTAATCTCAAAAAAATCTCAATTGAATTGACATTTTTTTGAGACATCCATTAAGGGTGCTCTTAGCCCATAGGCGACTAATATCTAGGCAGAAATGTGAAGTTCGTTTATTTATATCCAATAATAGTTTTATTGTATAAAAATAATATTTTTTGGTTATTTACCCACAATAGACCATAGATAGACTAGATATATGTTTAGCTTCATCTAAGGTGAAAAGAGGCTATAAAAAATCAACGTTGAGGTTTTAAGTCAATTCTTTGAATTCTGGTAAGTGGGACTCCTTCGCAATCAAAAGTGTATATTTTCTATTATATAAGTGAAGAGAGGGTAGACACTAAAAAGAAAAAATACTAATTATTTTAGTAATTCGACAATTAACCGTTTTATGAATTAAATCTTTAACGGCTTTTGCATGTATCATATGCTAATAAATCAATAAGCTATCAACTCATAAATGTCTATATAAGTGCATTTTATTTGATGAAGATAATTTTTTCTATTTAGTTGTCTCCTAAGAAGTTTTTATATGAAATTTTATACTCCCTCTATATCGAATTATTTGCAACAATACAATATTTTACCTCTCACATATAATATCAATTGTTGTAATTAATTCATTATAAAGGGAGTAGATAACATCAACCATTTTCCTCCAAAAATAAAGTGAATTTCTCATAATAAGGATAACTAATTTATGGGTCCAATTGTATAAATTCAGGGGAGGAAAAGAGGAGATTGTGTTGGTTACCATTTACCAATTAGATGACGTTGCAGGGCCACTGGGCCAGTGTGTATTAAACTAGTAATTGTTAACTAGAGATATAAGAAACTGTTTTTTTCAAAGTCCCTCTACAGGAGAACTTGTCGCTTGCATGAGACCATTGTAGGTTTACGGTGCTTTCTCATTGAGGAAAATCACAATACTTGGTCGGCTGTTATGTACGGTCATATTAAGCTTGGCTTAACCTAGTGGTTAAGAGTTTGATCTCATGACTTTAAGTTATGGGATTAAATCCCACTAGGGGTATTTGGGGGTGGGGATTCCCTTCCATTCCCCCTACTATCAAATGTCGGACCCTGCAAATACCAAATCAAGAAACTATGCTTGTTGAGATCTGGCCAATTATCCACCACATTACCTTCCAAAAAAAATTGTACGGTCATTTATATACTATCTTTTTTAGTGCATTTATATACTATTTAGAGAAAGGATATCATAAGTTTATTTTTCTTCAAGGCGCAACCAGGTTTTTAATTTGGAAGTGTGGGAATATTTTATGTTACACAAATTATTCACAAAGACTGTCTAATTACAACATTATAATTAGGTAGTCCAAACCCAACAGATAACAAAACTCAATTAACTAAAACTCCCCTTTCCAACTCCATACTTCTCCATACCGCATAACTGAAGACTGATAAACACTAGAATTGCGAAGCTTAAGAAGGTGAAGAAGACATTAACAAAAGAAATGTGATATGCATTGCATATGAACGCTGACATTAACAAAAGAAATGTGATATGCGTGGCTAAAATTACCATTGCCTATCTTTATTTAGCATACCCTTTATCTTAAACCATAAATCTCCACAAATATTGTTTTAAGAAGTGTTTCTATATCTCTTCCAAATGCCGTCAGTGATATGTTTGTTCCATCTGTTGCAGCAAACTCGAACGTAATCCTGCAAATATAAAAATTTATAGGTTATAATACTGGATATGATGTGGGTGCCTTTATCAGAATTTACATGAAATGTTTAGGTGCTAGGTACGTAGGGACCAAAAGTTGTAATGCCCGATGTTACTATGTTGGAAGCTGGAATGCCCGATGTAGCAGTTGAAAGAACTAATTTTACCCATCCTATGAATATTAGCATACAAAGCACTATATAAAAATGTTTAACCTGTGTGCCTCCTAGACCATTAAAAAAAAAGGTCCCAGGCTTGTTTTTTATTCGCTTGATTATGTTTTGTAGGCAGTAAGTTGTTCTTTGTTAAGGTTTTTCCTTTTGTTTCCGTCCGGGACAACTACAGTGAGTGCGGTGGTGGGTACTTGGTGGAATGTGGCTTCCAAACTTCCTTCGTGGTTGTGGTTACCTAGAAAACAAGGTGAACCTCAGGGGTTGTTTCCGAGGATCGCCCCTCCGATGCCTAAGTCAGCCCGAGATGAACACAAGGTCTCTAGTTGAGAGAAAACGAGTACCAAATGCAAATATTTTGTGAGTGTTTGCTAGTACGTAACTTACTCATGCATGGGCATGAGTATTTATATGAGATGTGGGCTTATGACTGACCTAGCAAGGTAAGTGGGCTCCCTTTGGAAGTGGGCCAAGGTGACAAGGCCTTTACTAATTCACTGTCTAGAGCTTTGACTCAGAGAGGTCTGCCTTGAGAGGTCTGCTTTACTCTGGATGCTCTGACGTGGAATGGCAGAACGTGGTTGGCAGAGCGTGGTGGTCTGCTGGGCAGGCCCCATACAATTTGCCCTCCGGACCCAGTACTTGTTAGTTGCAATGTACTGGATGCATTTATTCCATTCTGACGCTTTGCTCTTCGCAGAGAGGTGGGTTGCTCTCCTGATGACTGTTCATCTCTTTTCCTCAGAATGGACCTGTTTTTCTTGCTCATTTGGATGATGTGTTGAACAAGAGTCATTAATTCTATTTGAATTAATGTGTCCCTTGGGGTTCCCAAGGAGTGTAATGATGAGCAATTACTGTTGGTCTTGTGCTGGCCTATTTATAGGCGGATTCAACCATTTCTAAAAATTTTCCATTCTCATTCTCTTCGCACTCCTTGTTGCTTGTTTTCCTTGCTTTTTCTCGCTGATTTCTCCTTGCCGTAGTGATTTTTGTGCGATTTTCATCGGTTTCTTCAAGGTTTTCCCAGCTTCAATTTCGTAGTGGTTGCATTTCTCTACATGTTGTTCAACTTCTTGATTCTTCGTCTTTCAGCAGTATTTATCTACGAACAGGTAATTCTCTCGAAAGAACTCATTTTTAATCTTTTTTCTCTTGATTCTTCTTGATGATTTGGTAGGGTAGTCTTTTTGTTGATGGATTCTCCCTTTTTCCTCTTTTGTGTGTGATTCCTTCGTCATGCCCTAGGAATTAGGGTTTGTTTTCCCTTGTTGATGTTGTTTCTCTGTTTGTATGGCCATTTTTGCATGTTGGTGTTGTTTCGTTCTCGTTCTGTCGCTCTGGGGTAGGTTTTGCTCTGCCTCTTCGGCTGAGCTCTACCATGCCTCTTTAATTATGTTCTGCTATGTTACATCGGTTGGACTCTGCCTTTGCTGCTTGACGTTATGGTACATACCCTAACTTTGTTAGGGCTATCTAGTTTGGGCCTGTAACTAATTAGGCTCTAATCTGTGTGCTTGTGATGTTCTTCTCGGCGTGTTCTATATCCTCTCTATTGAGTTGCTTTTTGGGAGCTTTTTCTTGTTTTGTGGTTAGGCGGCTGCTGTGTAATTTCTAAGGAAAATGTCCTTTCCCTTTGTTGTGTCGATCTTTTATTTCTTGCCTGTCTTTGGGTCTTTTGTACGCTCTGTATATCCTTGGCCCCCAGTCTGGCAGTTCAGTTTGCAAGTCTGAGGTGCCGGATTGTTGTATTTGTTTTTCTTCGTTTGATCCAAGAAAATATCCTATTTCTAGGCTATCTCTGACTCTTATATACCATACGTATCCTTGCCCTCCAGTCTGGTAGCTCAGCCTGCAAGTCTGAGGTGCCAGACTATTTTATGCTTGAGTATTTGGTCTGATGCATTTTCTCTCTTTCTTCTGTTTTGTTATGCAGAATGTCTACCTCAAAGGCTGGGCCCTCTCATGGGAAGGCGAAGGCGTCTTCTTCATCAAAATCAGATGATATCTATCAGGGGGACACTCAGTCCCGCTTCTTGAGGCTGAACCTCCCTCGTTGTAAGGATGAGATGGTCCCAGAAGAGTGGGCCAATTTCGATTCCTGGGATGGGTTGAGCCGGGAGGCTTTGGGTCCTGTCACCAACAAGTTTCCTGAGGGTCATGTGTTCAAGACTCCTCCGAGTGCTATAAAGTGGAAATATAGTGATGACGAGATGCGGTCGATCGCTCTTTACGATAACAAGGACAAGCCGTATCTGGCTAGGAAAGCAGCTGCTACTTTGTCAAGGAGCCATGCAGCGCATTATATTGAGTTTTCTGCGGAGATTAAGCCCTTCCGTGGTTCTTGGGTTGTGGTCCCGACAGCCTCTCAGAGTTTGGCGTAGTGATGGCAAATGGGTGGGCCGAGTTTATGGCGGGCTGGGTTGGCCATTTTTCAACCGGTGCGGGTCAGGAAAACAAGCGGGCTGGGTGAGTCGGTAGGTTGGGTTGGGGAGGCGACACATAACCGGTTTGGGTGGGCCTGAAACGGTTAATTGGGCGGGCTGGGTGGTTTGGGTTGTTTGGGTGGGCTGGTTAAAAGGTTGGGTGGGCTGGATGGTTTGGGCTAGGTGGGTTAATGGGCTGGGTAGGCTGGATGGTTTGGGCTAGGTGGGTTAATGGGCTAGGTGGGCTTAGTGGGTGGGTTGGGATGGTTGCGGGGTGGGGTTGGGCTGGGTGGGCTTAGTGGGTTGAGCCGGGGAAAAAGGGCAAGATTTCTTTATATTTTCGGATTCGGTCATGATTTCTAAAATCTGAATTTTGAATTTGATGGATCTAATCTAAGTAAGTGGGTGGAAGACTTTTAATTTCTGAGCTGTGTGAGTGCAAGATTTGAAATAAAATAATATCAGTCAATCTTATTCAATGATTTTTTTTAAATCAAGATTTGATTTTGATAATCTGATAAGTGAAGGCGTGAAGCAAATTCATTGATTTTTTTAAAAAATTCAATCATTGAGATTTGAGTCCACGAAGCCGAAGCGTCAAGTTGGAGACTGAAGATTTCAGTTGGGGGTTAAGGTGGGTTAGGCGGGCTGGGTTGGGCTGGGTGGTTCGGGTTTATTGGGCTGATGGGGTGGGTGGTTAGGGCTGGGTGGGCTGCTGGGCTCGGTGGGTTAGGCTGGGTGGGTTGCTGGGCGGTTAGATGCGGGTTGGTTAGGCGGTTACTATTGAGCTGGGTTACAACAACCGAGCCCGGTGCGGGTTTTCCTTTTTCACGGGTTGAACTGGGCTAGGTAACTGGTTAAACGGGTCTGGCCCACGAGTCCCCGAGACGGGCTGGGCTGGGCTGGGTTGGTTGGGCTTGCCTGACCCATATGCCACCTCTTGTTTGGCGGATGTAACAGAGGGGTACACTGCCGTCTATATGAAGCAGCTGGAGTTTGGGTTGATGTTCGCGCTCCACTGGTTTTTGGAAAAGGTACTTTGTGAGTACTGAATAGCGCTCAGCCAAGTGAATCCCCAGTCTCTGAAGAAAGTTATGAGATTCATCTGGGTCTGCGAGGCTCTAGACTTCCCCCTGACCATGGAGCTCTTTCGTTTTCTATTCTACTTCAAGAGGCAGGGTGAACCTTTTGGTTATCTGTCGGGTTTGGTTCGTGCTAATTTTTTGACGGTCTTTCCCGTCGACGTCTCTTTGAAGGACTGGAGAGATAGCTTTGTCTTCATTCGGGTGCCGACGCAGCCAGGGCATCCATATCAATTTAAGGCCCCTTTGCGGCCTGTAAAGCCCCTGTTCCACAAGCAGTTGGACCCTGACAGTCTGAACTGGGACGAACGAGTGGCTTACTAATATTTCAGGTCTGCAAGTAAAGAGTCCTCTGATTGGAAGCAGGCTCTCCCCAAGTATTGGCTGCCACATCATCATGTGATGTGTCAGAACTCCTTTCTGAGGATAGGAAAATTGTCGCCGGATTACACCACTGGTAAGTCTTCTGCTTTTTGTTATTCTTACTGTTATTTCTTTAGGAACACTACAAGAGGGAGGGGGGTGAATTGTATGTGTAGAAATGAACGTACTTTTTGAGGAATTAAAACTTTAAATAGAAAAGCAAGCTAAAGGAACAGAGAGATTTTTACGAGGAAAAACTTCCTGGGCCCAACAGGAAGAAACGACCTCGACCACTAGGGATTTTAAACTCAACTCTTTCACTAATTAGGCCAAAACACCTTGTTACAACCTAACTATACTCAGGGCCACAACTTGAGTTCCTAAACTCAAGTTCCTGAACAGCCGTTCCCTTAACAGCTGTTCCTCTCAACTTCACTCGAAGTTCTCTCTTTTTACTTACTTCACTCAAAGCTTCTCTTGTACAGGATTTCACTCAAAATCCCCTTACCCAAAACCAAAATTACAATGATACTTTAAACTTAATGGAAATAGAGTAAGTAGGTAATAGGAACTTTGTTGGCTTAATAAGAGAATGAAGGCACTGACACTTTATTACTAAATATTCACTTAATTGCTTAGTCAGTCACACAAGGAACGTAGTTAAGTACTTGTCTTAAATAGCTTTTAGTTAATTAAACGTGATTTAGATCATGGGATTATGGAGTAGTGGAGTTAACCCATGTTCGTTCCTATGCTTAAGGAACAAGGAACCACTAACCCACTAATTCCACTAATTCCACGTTCAGTTGAACGTTAAATTCATTTTCCACAAATCAAGCAATTTATCAGGCTAAGTTGTTTGACAAACGGTTATTATTATTCTTCATTTCTAATAAAATATCTTTTAAAAGATTTTGTTAATTAAAAGATTTTATTTTATATCTAGCAAATAAATAAAAAAATCTTTTCTTTTAAATCTTAAATATTTCAAAAATATTTTTTAAAACCCTTTAATAACCGTTTAAATAACTTAGTCATATATTCAAAAGATATTTCCTAATTTTACTCCAAGAATATCTATCTTAAGTAGTCAGGCGTGTGAAAAGAATTTTTCACAAAAACATTGCTTTTATTTAAGATATTACTTGTTCCTTTAATGAAGTCAGTTTAACTGTTTCTTTTACAGTTGTGCCAACAAGTCAAACATTCTCTTATTAAACACTTTGTAGTTCCTTACCACTGTTACTCGTTCCTAACATAGAAACTAAAGATACGAGCTGTGCTTGTTCCTTTGCTTCCATGTAACTCCAGCATCCGTTTCTTGAGCATATTCACTTAGTCGTTATAATCCCGCCTCTTTGCTTGATTTCTTCTCTTTGACTTAATATTCTCTATGCTCAAAATAAGATACCTAACAAGATCCAAACATTCACTAATCTGTTAGTTCATACTACTTAGTTTGTTTCTTTGTTCCTTTGTCATTATCAAAACTATGGATCAGCACTTACGCATTCATGTTTCATTCTGTCGTTGCTCCTGGCACTCATTGTTTGTGGTGTCTGCAGCTCCGTGCAGAAGGAGAGTCCGCCGTCTTATTATGGGTGGGTTCTAAGCTTGGAATTTTGCTCTACCCGTATATCTTATTTGTTAACTTGTTTTAACATTTTCTGACTCTGATGCTAACTCTTCGTTGTTGTTTAATGCAGAGACTCTAGGGTCTGCCCTTCCCACAGAGCTGGGTTTGAGTGAGTCTCCTGGCCGTTGTAGGTACCGTCCGGTGCCGAGCCTTGGGTCAGGGAGATCTCAAACACTCCTCGGGATCATCCCTATTTTTGGGTTCCCCAACCAGAGCTCGTAGATAAGAATACTAGGGTGATTCGATCGGCAGCAGGACCATTGGCAACCATCAGAGAGATTAACGTCTCTGATGACGATGAGGAAGAGAAGGAGGACGATGCACCCTTGAGGGTTCATCACCGTAGGCCGTCTGAGGGCCCTCTTGTCGAGGATGAGGAGGACGTTGTGGAGGAGGCTGACGCTCTGCAGGGGTCAGGGTCTCCTCGGACCGTTGAGCCCCTTCACTTGCTCCCTCCTTCATCTCCAGAGGGGGTGGTTGTGCAGACAGGTTACATTTTTTCTCAGATCTTACTATGCTTTCATTTTCTTTCCCTACTTATGTATCAGCTTGGTATTCTGACTTGTTCTGTCTTCTTTTTGTTAGATTTGCATGTAGCTGAGGGGACTCTGGTGGAGGAGGTTCTGCTATCCCCTTCTGATGGCCAGACTATTGGTCATCAGCCCATGGAGGAGGATCAGGCGGTGTCAGGTGCATTTTTCTCTTGTCGTCCTCCGTTTTACTTGTCTTCATTTCCCTAACTTTGCTAAATTCTTTGTCTGGCAGACGTTGTTGGGCAGAGGGTGCCTGTGTCTGCCCCAGCCTAGATAGAGGAGGTGCTGGAGCCTTTGCAACACGAGAAAGTGGAGCAGATGAGTTCCACCTTGTCTCCAGCTGCGGAGACTTTGGTGTCTCCTTCTTCTCAGAGGTCCATCCCTCTTAGGAGGAAGTCTGCCCCACCTCCCAGGGGCTTCAGGGAGCAGGCTGTCGTGTTGACCCCTGAGCAGGTGGCCCGCCTAGTTAGTAATCTCCTTCTCCTTTCCATTTGACCTTTCATTTCCTGTAGCTCGCTGACCTTCTGTTTTCATTTTAGCGCGAGGTGAGGGCTAAGAGGGCGCAAGCTGCTGGGGTTCCTCTGGCCCTCGCTAAACCTGCAGACCAGCCAAAGGTCTCTGCAGGGGTTGTGCAGGAGCCAGCTGCAGCGTCAGAACCTGTTCCTTTGTCCTCTTCACACTCCTAGAAGAGGCCTGCAGAGGGACAGGGCCATGAGGAGGGGCCCCGAAAGAAGAAGGCTTGCTTGCCTGCTAACCCTGGTCGTTGACGTCGAGGTCGAACAGACGGGCACAACTGCGTTTCCTCGGCTCTTCCCCTTGCCTGGTCTAAATTCCGACTCTTTCCCTTTTGTGGATGTTACTGATCTTTCTTTTGGTTCAGGTTCTCTGCAGAGGGGACCAGTGGGCGACCGCCGCTAGGTCAGAAGCAGACACCGGTGGCCTTGCCTGATCCCAGGGAGTGGCTTAAGGTGCTGGCTAGCCGTTTCTCGGCCTATTACATCGTCCAGGACGTGCCTTTGGTGAGTTTTCTGTTTCTCCTTATGATTCTTTTTTATCTCTTTGCTTTTTTCTGAGTCATCTGCTCTCTGAGTATCTTAACTTATATCTGACCCTTCTCTGCTTGTATGTAGGCTGCACGGTCCGATTCTTTCATTGGGGAGTTCTGCCACGCTTTGGGATTGGGCAGGTGTGATGCAGACGTCCCTGAGCTGCATCAACTTAGGACTCAGTTGGAGCAGCTGAATAGGAAGTATGCTTCTATGAAGTCGGACAAGATGCTCCAACAGTCCATGCTGGATGATGCTGTTGAGGAGAGAGATCTTGTGACTGCAGAACGGGACACTATGCAGACTTCCAACTAACATCTGCAAGGGTTACTGAAGCAGTCAGAGGAGGTTGCCGCTGATCATTTGAGACTCTCCTCCGAGCTGAAGGAGGCGTCGGCTTGCGCCTCCGTGGCGGAAACTAAGCTTAAATCCTCTGAAGTCAAGTTGCAGGCTGCAATGAAGGAGCTGGAGCAGCTTAAGGGTCAGCTCTTTGCTGTGGAGGCTGATCTTGACGGCTGCTCAGCTAAGTTGGAGCAGCAGGCCAAGGAGGCCGAACGAGCTCTTCAGGCGCGGGAGTCTGAGCTAGGGGTCGAGTTCTCCAAGGTTTTGGCCGATAGGGAGGCTCAGCTGGCCTCTGAAGAGGCCATTAGGGCGGCGAAGATGGAGGAGGCCTTTCAGAATGAATATTGGGAGGACAGCAAGGTTGCTGTCTGTCGAGTCCTCTGGCATCTTCAACCTTCCTTCAATTGGGATGCGTTCGAGGAGGCTTACGGCAACGGGGTGCATATGGACTCTCCTGCCTACCCAAGAGCTCAGGGACTTGGAGTTACTCTACTCTCTGCCTGAAATGGAAGGGTGCTCCGAGCAACAAGTTGACGGGATCTCTACTGGGGATGGTAGCAGATGAACTAGACACGGGTGGAGTAGGATAAGACGGGGTGCCTGTTCCTATGGGAGGAATAGGAGAACAAGGGACATCTGTTTCTGTGACAGGAACACTGGGTGAAGGAAGGTGGTAATCAGCCGAAAGAAAGGGAGGGGTTGGAGGAATTGTATCAGTGGTGGTAGAAAAGAGGTTAAGGTCACTTTCTGCCAACTTGAAATTTTCATAGCAAGAAGGAACAGAGAAGGTAGAAGGTGATAACTTAGGAACATCAGTGAGTGTGAATGGGAGAGGAACATGTGGAATGGAGGGAGATGAAGAAGGAGGTTTGTGAGGAAAATTGGATGGAGAATCTAGTTGAACCTCAGGAGAAAGGGGACATTGTGTGTCCTCGTCGGAATCAATAATAAGGGGATCATCAGTATTGGCAGGAAGAGCATTAAAATATTTTGCAGCAACAGCCAACCTGGAACTTTTTCGTGTAGAAGCAAAAAGTGGAGCCTTCTTAGGAACATGTTTCTTGGCCTTTTTAGGACCTTTTTTAACTTTCTTTTTCTCCTGTTCCTCGGGCTTTAATGCTTCCACAGGAACAAGTTCCTTTGGTGAAGAGGATGGATGTGCCTCTAAGGTGGACATAGGTAGTTTACGCTTTTTCTGAGAGGAATTGAGAGGATGTTTGCCATGTGAAAGAATACCATCAGAAATAGACATATCAAGGCTAGAAAAAGTTTTAGCATTAAGAATATTTCCTTGAGAAACACCTAAAGTAGGCCAACCAATTGTGTTAATGTGAAAGTGAGCTCGAAGGGATGTAATCAATGCACCATAGCCTACTACACATTTATTTTTAATGCAATGAGTGATGTGTTGAATAAACAGAGAAGGAAAATTGATCTGAATGTGTTTATCAAGACAGAAAATATAGCAGATATCAAGAAGGCCTACTTCATTTCGTTTTTCAGTTCTAGGAATAAGGGCTTTCCAAACAAGATTAAACAACGGTTTATGAAACGAGGAAAGATCACTAAGAGACAACCTACTTTGTCCATCTACCCCACCCAAAGAATGGACAACAACATCTTGAGTGTAGTCGGGAAAAGAGAGTGTGCCTTTCCTTTTGAAGTACATGTTTGTTCCTGTGTTAGGAACGTGCCATATTTGACTTAAGAGCTCCTGATCAAATTCAATTTTCTTTCCTTTCACAGTAGTAATACACACGCCATCCTTGTTCACAAAATTGTCATAGAATTCAGTCATAGCCATAGGAACGAGGGAGTTGGTGTAGGCAAATTCCAATAAATATGTCATTCCTTGTTCCTTTAAGACATTGAGCAATTGATGAAAATTTACCGATTGTGCCCAATCTATATCAATACAAAAACCTAAGACAAACCGAGAATCGAGTGATTTTACCTTCTGTTTCTGTAAAGAGTGTGTTCCTTTGATAGGAACGGACGGAGCACTCGATTCCCCCTCAACCAATGCAGGAGATTCTTCCTCCTCATCGTCTTCTCCAATAAGCCTACGTCGTCTGGTCCTCTTGGTAGGGTCAACCGAAATTTTACAACTTTCCCCAATTTTATTCATTTTTTCGGAAGTTAGGGTATTGATTTGGGGCTTTTGGATTTCGGAATTTTGTGTTGATTTTGAAGACGGAACTGTGGAATTGATGGAGGTTCTAACCATTTTGAGATGATTTTGAAGGTTTAATGGTGAAGAATAAGTGAGGGAAGGAGGTTGAAGATGAAGGGTTGTAGAGGAACAATGGAGAGAAGAGGAGAGAGTAGGCGTTCAAAAAAAATGAAGAGGCGTGAGTATGGGAACAAGAGAAAAAAATGATAAAAGAAGGAGGAAAAAAAAGACAGGAATTGAATGATATATAGCAAAAAAATGATAAAAGAAGGAAAGAAAAAAAAGATAGGAAGGGAATAATGATATATTTTCGGAATTGAATAGCTGGAATTTTTTATTTTTTTTATTTTTTTTTGTTTCAATGGTACATGCTATAGGAACAACCTTTACTTTTATCAACCAATCATCAATTCTTGCAATTTTCGATCACTAAGGAACACTAAGGGGAGTATTATGCGACATTAGTGAGTGGCTTTGTTCCTTTGCCTACAAGTTTGTGTTATACACACTCACAGTTTGCAATGGTGTTTAGATATTCACAAATAGTCACTTAATATCACATAGGAACAATCAATTTGATTTATACATGGAGTACAGGAACAGGAATAATCACTTAAGTTTAATTAAACCTAACTCAAGCCTTAATTTCTCAAATCTATCTCTTTGAAGAGGCTTGGTTAATATATCAGCAATTTGATTTTCAGTTTAACAGAATTCAAGTTTAATTAAACCTTTTTCCACATTATCTTTCAGAAAGTGATGCCTAATATGTATGTGTTTGACTCTTGAATGATGCACGGGATCTTTTGAAATACTAATGGCACTAGTATTATCACAGTATATAGGAACACAATTGATTTTGATTCCATAGTCACAGAGTTGGTTTTTTATCCAAAGCATTTGCGAGCAACATGCAGCGGCTACTACATATTCTGCTTCAGCGGTGGATAAAGCAACTGAGTTTTGTTTCTTGGTACTCCAAGATACTAAATTGTGACTAAGAAATTGAACCATACCTGAGGTGCTTTTCCTATTCACGAGATCACCAGCATAATCAGCATCAGCATATCCTTTTAACTCAAATGTATCACTTCTTGGATAGAAGAGTCCAAGATCATCTGTTCCTTTGAGATATCAAATAATTCTCTTTACTGCAGTCAAGTGTGACTCCTTGGGATTTGCTTGAAATCTAGCACACAAACCAACACAAAAAGCTATGTCTGGACGACTAGCAGTTAGATACAAAAGGGAACCAATCATGCCTCTATACTTTGTTTGGTCAATACTTGTTCCTGTGGAATCTTCATCTAGTCTAGTAGATGTTCCCATAGGAGTGTGATTAATCTTTGAATTTTTGAGACCATATTTCTGAAGAAGTTCCTTTATGTATTTTTGTTGGTGAATGATGATACCCTTTTCAGTCTGTTTGATTTGTAAACCAAGAAAGAAATTTAATTCACCCATCAAACTCATCTCAAATTCATTGCTCATAAGTTTAGAGAATTCCTCACATAAAGACTCATGAGTTGCACCAAAAATAATGTCATCGACATATATTTGAACAAGAAGCATGTATGTTCCTTTAGATTTCAAAAATAATGTTTTGTCAACTTTTCCTCTTATGAAATTATTTTATAAAAGGAACTTAGACAATCTCTCATACCATGACCTAGGTGCTTGTTTCAACCCATAAAGAGCCTTATCAAGCTTGTAGACATGGTTTGGAAGATCATGATTTTCAAATCCAGGAGGTTGTTCAACATATACATCTTCATTTAAATAGCCATTTAGAAATGCACATTTAACATGCATTTGGTACAACTTAAAACCCATGTATGCAGCAAATGCAATAAGTATTCTAATAGCCTGAAGTCTAGCTACAGGGGCAAAAGTTTCCTCATAGTCGATTCCTTCTTGTTGGTTATAGCCTTTGACCACAAGTCTAGCCTTGTTCCTAGCAATTGTTCCATGTTCATCTAGTTTGTTTCTAAACACCCATTTTAAACCAATTACTTTTTGTTGTTTAGAGGTGGGGAATAGATGCCATACCTTGTTCCTTTCGAACTCATTTAATTCATCTTGCATAGCAGTGATCCAGTCAGAGTCGGTTAAGGCTTCTTCATGATTTCTTAGTTCTATCATTGATAGGAACGCATGAAATGCACAAAAATTCCTTAACTGAGATCTTGTTTGCGTACCTTTGGATATGTCACTTATTATAAGTTCCATTGGATGTGAATTTTGATGTTTCCATGGCTTTGGTTGAAATTCTCTGATAGGAACAGGTTGTTCTTCATGAGTTCCTTGTGAGGAGGAAGAGCCTTGTTCCAATGTTCCTCTTTCTACTATTGTTGAATCAGTTCTTTCAACGTTTTCATTTATTTCATTTTCATAAGGAACAGAAACTTCCACATTTTCTTGAGGAACATGGTTCGTTCGATGAGGAACTTCATCTTCTATGTTCCTTTGCTCTTTATCTTCTTCTTCCTCCTCTAATGAATCTGCTTCTTTTCGGATCAAGCTTATTTCAAAGTCCTCGACCTGTTTGCTTGGATCAAAGTTGTCAGATTCATCAAATATTATATGTATACTTTCTTCAACACACATAGTCCTTTTATTATAGACTCTATAAGCTTTACTATGTGAGGAGTATCCTAGAAAGACAGCTTCATCACTCATAGCATCAAATTTTCCAAGATTATCTTTCCCATGTTCTGAAATATGTAATGTTGGGTTTTTTACCAAAGTATAGTTCATAAGGAGTTTTGTTGATTAAAGGTCTCATCATAGCACGATTTATAATATAGCAAGCAGTATTAACAGCTTTAGCCCAAAAGTTCCTTGGAAGATCACTAGCTATCAACATGGTTCTAGCCATTTCTTCCAAACTCCTATTTTTCCTTTCCACGACACCATTTTGTTGTGGTGTTCGAGGAGCAGAAAAATTATGGTCCAAGCCATGTTTCCTACTAAAATTATCAAACTTTGAATTTTCAAATTCCCTGCCATGATCTGATCTAAGATGCATCAACTTATGACCACTCAAATTTCGTACTCTCTTTGCAAAGACAAGGAACTCGTCATAAGTTTCATCTTTGCTTGAGAGGAATATAACCCAAGTAAACCTTGAGTAGTCATCAATAATAACTAGCACATACCTCTTACCACTTCTACTTTGAATTCTCATGGGGCCACACAAATCCATATGAATCAATTCTAATGGTTTTGTGGTGCTTACAATATTTTTAGATTTGAAAGAGGATCTAACATGCTTTCCTTTTGAACATGCCTCACAAACTTGATCAATATGAAATTTTATCGATGGTAATCCCAAAATGAGCTCTTTTGATCGAAGTTTGTCAAGCAATGAGAAGCTAGCATGACCAAGACGCTTATGCCATAAAAGAGGGTCATCTTCAATAACACTAAGGCATGTCAAATTGTTTTTAGGAACAAAGTCAAGATCCACAACGTATGTGTTCCCTTTCCTTGTTCCTTCCAAAATAACACTCTTAGAGTTAATGTTAATGATCAGACATTTTTCACTGTTAAATTCAACAAAATTTCCCTTATCACAGAATTGGGAAATACTCAGAAGATTGGGTTTTAAACCTTCAACTAAAAAGACATTATCAATGGAGTGTGAAGGTGACTTACCAACTTTGCCCATGGCAATAATATTACCTTTCATGTTGTCACCAAAGGTCACACGTCCACCTTTATAGGTTGAGAGTGAGAGAAATCTAGATTTGTCTCCTGTCATGTGTTTGGAACAACCACTATCCAGATACCATGTGTTGTTCCCCCTCACTCTAACCTGCATAAATAATTACTGATTAGTTATAGGAACCCCTTTTTGTGTGGGATTCTGTTCTTGACTAGCATTAGATTTAGCTACCCATTTCATATTGTTAGTCTCCACATTCTTGTTTATCATACCTGTTCTTTGTTGACATTGCATCATATAATGACCGGTCTTGCCACAGTACATGCATATTCTATCACTAGGTAGATCAACATACTTCTTAGGCTTGTTCCTTTTCTTGTGATTTTCGAATCCCAAGCCTTCTTTTATTTTTGTCTGTGGTTGTTCAATCCACTTAGGAACAGCCAAGACTTTGCCTCTGTTCCTTGCTACATCAAGTTCCTTCTTTAGATTACAGATCTGTTCCTTTAAAATAACTTTTTCTTTATTCAAATTTTCAATTTCAGATCTGTAACCTTTAATGGGAGTAGATCTAATATTAAAGGAACTTAGAACAGGGACAAATTCTTTTAGATGAAATATTTCTAAATTAATCAAATCGTTTTCATTTTTAACAATCTCATATTGTTCCTTAATTTTCAAATTTTGATCAAAGAACCTACTTTCTACATCAGTTCTCATACTTTTTAGCCAATCAATGTGTTCCTTGCAAACGTTAACAACTTTTTCAGTTTGCTCACGTTTTTCACGTTCATCCTTATATCCAAGAATTGCATCATAGAGAAGATTATAAATGTCAGGCCTTGTTCTTACTTTCAATTAAACGTTGTTGTACCTCATTTTCTTCTTCATCTCCTTCTTCTATGTCTGTGTTTTCCATAAGACAAAGATTTGCAGTTTCTTCATTTGGTTGTTCCTCATCTTCTTCGGTCTCTGAATCTCCCCACGCCGCTATCATAGCCTTCCGGACGTTTGTCTTTGAAAAAGGAGATCTTCCTTCCTTGTTCCTTTCAGCAAAACGCTCCTTGTTCCGTTCCTTGTTCTTGTCGGTTTCCCACAGAGGGCATTCCTTGATGAAGTGATTTGTACTACCATATTTGTGACAAGCAGCTTTGTTAGTTAACTTTTTGTTCTTACCTTTAAAGTTTCCATTCTTCATGATCCTGTAGAATTTTCGAAACTTTCGGACCATGAGAGCTGCTTCCTCTTCTTCTGTTTCTGAATCGTCTTCATCGTCAGCTTTTAGGGCTATGGATCTCGACTTAGAGCTTTCACCTACTCAGTGTCGAGGTGTAGCTCATAAGTCATTAATGAACCAGCTAGCTGTTCCAAGTTGAACTTGGTGAAGTCTTTTGTTTCTTGTAAAGCAGTGACCATAGCCATCCATCTATCCTTAGGAAGACTCCTAAGAACCTTTCGAACCTGTTCCTCAGAAGAAATAAACTTTCCAAGAGAAGATAACTCATTAATAATGTTAGTGAAACGTGTAAACATCTCTTGTATGCTTTCCTTAGTCTTCATTTAGAATAGTTCATATTGATTCATCAGTAAATCAATTTTAGATCGTTTTACTTCACTCGTTCCTTCATGGGTTACTTATAGTAAATCCCATATTTGCTTTGCAGATTTGCATCCCATGATTCTATTGTGTTCATGGGGTCCAAGTCCACAATGCAAAAGTTTAATAGCCATAGCATTAACTTCCATTTTTTCAAAATCAGTTTTATCAAATTCCGAGAGTAGTTTAGGAACAACCTCATTTCGGTCATTTGTAGTTGTGACTTCGAAATCACCAACTTCAATAACTCTCCACACCTGGTAATTTTCAGCCTTGATAAATATCTCCATTCGGTTCTTCCAATAGGTGTAGAATTTCCCATTGAACATAGGAGGCCTTTGAGTGGAATAACCTTCTTCGAGTTTCTCAGCAGTGTTCATGATTTCAGGATCTTTTTATCAATAGGGTTTCCTACTTTTTGTGAGTTCCTGCTCTGATACCAATTGTTATTTCTTTAGGAACACTACAAGAGGGGGGGGGGTGAATTGTATGTGTAGAAATGAAAGTACTTTTTGCGGAATTAAAACTTTAAATAGAAAAGCAAGCTAAAGGAACAAAGAGATTTTTACGAGGAAAAACTTCCTGGGCCCAACAAGAAGAAACGACCTCGACCACTAGGGATTTTAAACTCAACTCTTTCACGAATTAGGCCAAAACACCTTGTTACAACCTAACTATACTCAGGGCCACAACTTGAGTTCCTAAACTCAAGTTCCTGAACAGCCGTTCCCTTAACAGCTGTTCCTCTCAACTTCACTCGAAGTTCTCTCTTTTTACTTGCTTCACTCAAAGCTTCTCTTGTACAGGATTTCACTCAAAATCCCCTTACCCAAAACCAAAATTACAATCATACTTTAAACTTAATGGAAATAGAGTAAGTAGGTAATAGGAACTTTGTTGGCTTAATAAGAGAATGAAGGCACTGACACTTTAAAACTCAATATTAACTTAATTGCTTACTCAATCACACAAGGAACGTAGTTAAGTACTTGTCTTAAATAGCTTTTAGTTAATTAAACGTGGTTTAGATCATGGGATTGTGGAGTAGTGGAGTTAACCCATGTTCGTTCCTATGCTTAAGGAACAAGGAACCACTAACCCACTAATTCCACTAATCCCACGTTCAGTTGAACGTTAAATTCATTTTCCACAAATCAAGCAATTTATCAGGCTAAGTTGTTTGACAAACGGTTATTATTATTCTTCATTTCTAATAAAATATCTTTTAAAAGATTTTATTTTATATCTAGCAAATAAATAAAAAAATCTTTTCTTTTAAATCTTAAATATTTCAAAAATCTTTTTTAAAATCCTTTAATAACCGTTTAAATAACTTAGTCATATATTCAAAAGATATTTCCTAATTTTACTCCAAGAATATCTATCTTAAGCAGTCAGGCGTGTGAAAAGAATTTTTCACAAAAACATTGCTTTTATTTCAGATATTACTTGTTCCTTTAATGAAGTCAGTTTAACTGTTTCTTTTACAGTTGTGCCAACAAGTCTGTTCCTTTCACAGGAATAGACAAACATTCTCTTACTAAACACTTCGTAGTTCCCTACCACTGTTACTCGTTCCTAACATACAAACTAAAGATACGAGTTGTGCTTGTTCCTTTGTTTCCATGTAACTCCAGTATCCGTTTCTTGAGCATATTAACTTAGTCGTTATAATCCCGCTTCTTTGCTTGATTTCTTCTCTTTGACTTAGTATTCTCTGTGCTCAAAATAAGATACCTTACAAGATCCAAACATTCACTAATCTGTTAGTTCATACTACTTAGTTTGTTTCTTTGTTCCTTTGTCATTATCAAAACTAGGGATCAACACTTACGCATTCATGTTTCATTCTGTCGTGGCTACTGGCACTCATTGTTTGTGGTGTCTGCAGCTCCGTGCAGAAGGAGAGTCCGCCGTCTTATTATGGGTGGGTTCTAAGCTTGGAATTTTGCTCTGCCCGTATATCTTATTTGTTAACTTGTTTTAACATCTTCTGACTATGATGCTAACTCTTCGTTGTTGTTTAATGCAGAGACTCTAGGGTCTGCCCTTCCCACCGTGATGGGTTCGAGTGAGTCTCCTGGCCGTTGTAGGTACCGTCCGGTGCCGAGCCTTGGGTCAGGGAGATCACAAACACTCCTCGGGATCATCCCTGTTTTTGGGTTCCCCGACCAGAGCTCGTAGATAAGCATACTAGGGTGACTCGATCGGCAGCAGGACCATTGGTAACCATCAGAGAGATTAACGTCTCTGATCATGATGAGGAAGAGGAGGAGGACGATGCACCCTTGAGGGTTCATCACCGTAGGTCGTCTGAGGGCCCTCCTGTCGAGGATGAGGAGGACGCTGCGGAGCAGGCTGACGCTCAGCAGGGTCAGGGTCTCCTCTGATTGTTGAGCCCTTTCACTAGCTCCCTCCTTCAACTCCAGAGGGGGTGGTTGTGCAGACGGGTTACATTTTTTGTTAGATCTTACTATGCTTTCATTTTCTTTCCCTACTTATGTATCAGCTTGGTATTCTGACTTGTTCTGTCTTCTTTTTGTTACATCTGCATGTAGCTGAGGGGACTCCGGTGGAGGAGGTTCTGCTATCCCCTTCTGATGGCCAGACTATTAGTTATCAGCCCATGGAGGAGGATCAGGCGGTGTCAGGTGCGTTTTGCTCTTGTCGTCCTCCATTTTACTTGTCTTCATTTCCCTAACTTTGCTAAATTCTTTGTCTGGCAGACCTTGTTGGGAAGAGGGTGCCTGTGTCTGCCCAAGCCTAGATAGAGGAGGTGCTGGAGCCTTTGCAGCACGAGAAAGTGGAGCAGATGAGTTCCACCTTGTCTCCAGCTGCGGCAACTTTGGTGTCTCCTTCTTCTCAGAGGTCCATCCCTCGAGGTTAGTTTACTAAAGGAAGGTGACGTACTCCTTAATCGTAGAGCTAACAAAGGATCCTGCCTGTAGCTTGTGGCTTTGTTAGTTGGCTTGGGAGGAAGTCTGCCCCTTCTCCCAGGGGCTTCAGGGAGCAGGCTGTCGTGTTGACCCCTGAGCAGGTGGCCCGCCTAGTTAGTAATCTCTTTCTCCTTTCCATTTGACCTTTCATTTCCTGTAGCTCGCTGACCTTCTGTTTTCATTTTAGCGCGAGGTGAGGGCTAAGAGGGCGCAAGCTGCTGGGGTTCCTCGGGCCCTCGCTAAACCTGCAGACCAGCCAAAGGTCTCTGCAGGGTTGGTGCAGGAGCCAGCTGCAGCGTCAGAACCTGTTCCTTTGTCCTCTTCACACTCCTAGAAGAGGCCTGCAGAGGGACAGGGCCTGGAGGAGGGGCCCCAAAAGAAGAAGGCTTGCTTGCCTGCTGACCCTGGTCATTGACGTCGAGGTCGAACAGACGGGCACAACTGTGTTTCCTCGGCTCTTCCCCTTGCCTGGTCTAAATTCCGACTCTTTCCCTTCTGTGGATGTTACTGATCTTTCTTTTGGTTCAGGTTCTCTGCAGAGGGGACCGGTGGGCGACCGGCGCAAGGTGCAAGGTCAGAAGCAGACACCAGTGGCCTTGCCTGATCCCAGGGAGTGGCTTAAGGTGCTGGCTAGCCGTTTCTCGGCCTATTACATCGTCCAGGACGTGCCTTGGGTGATTTTTCTGTGTCTCCTTGTGATTCTTTTTAATCTCTTTGCTTTTTTCTGAGTCATCTGCTCTCTGAGTATCTTAACTTATATCTGACCCTTCTCTACTTGTATGTAGCCTGCACGGTCCGATTCTTTCATTGGGGAGTTCTGCCACGCTTTGGGATTGGGCAGGTGTGATGCAGACGTTCCTGAGCTACATCAACTTAGGACTCAGTTGGAGCAGCTGAATAGGAAGTATGTTTCTATGAAGTCGGACAAGATGCTCCAACAGTCCATGCTGGATGATGCTGCTGAGGATAAAGATCTTGTGACTGTAGAATGGGACACTATGCAGACTTCCAACTAACATCTGCAAGGGTTGCTGAAGCAGTCAGAGGCGGTTGCCGCTGATCATTTGAGACTCTCCTCCGAGCTGAAGGAGGCGTCGGCTTGCGCCTCCGTGGAGGAAACTAAGCTTAAGTCCTCTGAGGTCAAGCTGCAGGCTGCAATGAAGGAGCTGGAGCAGCTTAAGGGTCAGCTCTTGCTGTGGAGGCTGATCATGACGGCTGCTCAGCTAAGTTGGAGCAGCAGGCCAAGGAGGCCGAACGAGCTCTTCAGGCGCGGGAGTCTGAGCTAGGGGTCGAGTTCTCCAAGGTTTTGGCCGATAGGGAGGCTCAGCTGGCCTCTGAAGAGGCCATTAGGGCGGCGAAGATGGAGGAGGCCTTTCAGAATAAATATTGGGAGGACAGCAAGGTTGCTGTCCGTCGAGTCCTCTGGCATCTTCAACCTTCCTTCAATTGGGATGCGTTCGAGGAGGCTTACGGCAACGGGGTGCATATGGACTCTCCTGCCTACTCTCTGCCTGAAATGGAAGGGTGCTCCGAGCAACAAATTGAGGGGATCTCTATTGGGGATGGTAGCTCTTTTCCTGAACAATAGGAACTCGGGCGACTATCTCACGCTTCGTCTTAGTCTTCTTATGACTCATGTCTGAGCTGCTGAGGTGGATGAGCTGGGAGCCTGTGCTGAATCAATTGTAGTCTTCCGTTATTGCCCTAAGATGATGTCCCTAATTGACTTTCTATGTAAAATTTGTAATTAAATAGTCAAACAATAGTTTCTCATCTGTATTTTCTCCCTCCTTTTGGTTAGGTAGCCGCCATTGTTGTAGTAGATTTGTAATTTCCTGCCTGGTCTCTGATCAGGACCTTTTTGGAAGATACAAGTCTTTAAGAAATGCAAGTTATCCTATTCTGATCACTATTCCTTGTATTCTGATTTGTATTTCTTGTATTCTGATTTGTATTTCTTGTAGTCTGATTTGTATTTCTTCCTGTTTTCCATTTTGCCAAGTATTCTCATTCTGCTCTAGCTTTAGTTAGCAGGCTGATGTGTTGGATATGTGATCTGCTAAGTGTAGGAGCTAAGTATTCTTGACACCTCTCTTCGCGGTGCATAGTCTCGGCTTCTGAGCATGCATACTCCTTTCTTTCACATCCTACGTACTCTTCTTTTCCCAAAGTCAGGCAGACTGGGTCAGATGGGGTGCATGGCCCGTTGCTTTCGACATATGCTCCTGGGGCATTAAGCTATGACCTTAGGGGGCCCTTTATTCGTCTGCTCTGTCTCGCATATAAGAGTGATTTATCGGTGAGCGGAGCTTCGAAGGTATATTGACGTCCTAAGTCACGGTGGGCTCGGGGAGTTTGGGGGTTTTGCTCCTCCATTCCCTCTGCCAACGCCCTTATGTCTGGGTACGATTGGTTCTGTTTGAACTCTGCCATTCCCATCAACCTTAGGTGTCTATGACTTATCCTCGTTGCTTTTCGGACCTTTGATCCTGCAGATCTAGGGGTAGAGGTTTGTGACATCGCTAAGTCGAGCCGACAACCGATCACTCTGTAGGCCTCGGGGGCTCTGAAGAGTGTTTTATCTTACGATCGCCTTTCTTTTAGCGTGGGAAATTTCTAGCTCAGTGGACTTCTTCAGCCTCTGTTTTGGCTCAGATTTTGTCCCACCCTGCCAGACTGGGTTTTTTTTTCTCCTTCCCAACCTATCATTAGTCATCATTTTTGGTGTTGTGTTTAGTTCGAAGGGGGTGGAGGTTTTATGTGATATGAGTTGTGTACAGCTCAAAAGGGGTGGCTCAAAGGCCTTTCATTCATGTAAGTTGTTTGATACAATCAGATTACACAAAGTATTTTTTCAGTATTCGAGCATTCCAGTTGCTTTTCAGTTCACTCCCATCCATCCTCTTTAGCCTGTATGTCCCTGGATATAGCTCTTCACTAACCTGGTAGGGTCCTTCCCACTTGGCAGATAGCTTTCCATGTATCTTATCTTTCTGTACAGCTGTCCCGTTCCTGAGCACCAGATCTCCTACTTCCAGGGGTCTGGCTCTTACTCTGCGATCGTAGTATCTGCTAACCCTCGCTTTGTAAGCTTCCATTTTGAGTCTGGCTTAATTCCTGTACTCGTCTAGCAGATCCAGGTTGGTTCTCAAAGCTTCGTCATTCATATCTCGCTCGAACAGACTGATTCTCAGGCTCTCAGACCCGATCTCAACTGGCATGACGGCTTCGGAGCCATACACAAGATGGAAGGGGTCCGTCCAGTTGACTCTTTGACAGTGGTTCTGATTGACCATAGAGTATTGGGAAACTCTTCCAGCCATTTGCTTTTCTGTTATTCTAGCTTCTTCTGCAGTCCTATCAGAATATGCTTGTTGGCAGCCTCAGCTTGACCATTGCATTGAGGGTTGCAGACTGAAGACAAAGCATATTTGATCCAAAACTGCCCAAGCCACTCTGAGAGTGGCATGTTGTCGAACTGTCTTCCATGATCAAAGACGAAGGCTTTTGGGATCCCGTACCTAGTGATGATGCTTTGCCAAAGGAACTTCCTGACAGCTGCCTCTGTGATGGTGGATAGGGCCTCTGCTTCTATCCACTTGGTGAAGTAGTCCACCCCCACAACGAGCCATCTCTTCTGGTACTGTGTTGTTGTGAAGGGTCCCAGTATATCCAATCCCCATTGAGCGAATGGTATGGGGTTGTAGGTGGCCATGAGATCATTTGCAGGCAGCTTGATGTTTGGGGCAAACCTTTAGCAACTTGATAGGATTTAGTCGTATCACCTACTCAAAGATAAACCAACAGTCCTCTAACTAAAGTAGTCAATGGAAGCAGGGTCGAATCCGCAGGGAGACATAGTTTCTATATTAATTTTCAATAAACTAACTACTTCAGATGAAATCAGGGAAGATTAACTGAACTAATAATTAAGCTAAGGAAGACGAATTAAACCGAGGATTTAACTTTGGCTTAAAAGCCTAGGGTATTAGGTCGGTCCACCATGCTTATACCAATCAAACAAGGTCAACTACTATCAAAACCTAAGTCAAGAGTCGAGGGATTAGAGCATGTGTTGAGCTATGGCTAAGACTCAACGCTCATAGTTCAACATACGCCGCATGTTCACTTACGTAATCAAAACTACTGATGTGTCCTAGGCCTCTAGTCGTAAGACGGATCTGTGCAAACAACTATTAACCACAAGCAATCAATGAAATTGGCCACTAACATTAATCACTAATTAAGAACAAACCACACCACAATTTCCCTAATCAAGCCTCATAAATTAATAGGAGTCTAAATAACAATCATGGTATAAACATGGCTTCCCTATCTAACACCCTAGAAAGAGAACTACTCACTCATAATTGAATTGACAATAATAAGACTAATTGGAAACCCTAAGAATGGCATCATGAACTAATCGAATAATAAACAAATAAACTAGATCAATCAAGAGATAAAAATAAAGCAATAAGAAAGATGATTACAAAATTGACGGAAAGCGGGATCTTTAATTGAATTGAAATAGCATTCGAATCTCTTCTACAATGGAAAACTATAAAAACTAGGCTAAGAGCTCTCTAAATGTTCAAAAAGATTAAAACATACAAATAAAAATAACCTAAAAAGTATTTATAGTTTCTAAGAAAACAATATGATAGAGAGGGAAAAAAACGCAAAATCGCATCCCCGTGTCGTCCACCTGATCAAGCAAAGGGCCGCCCGACCGGGCCTGAGAACAGACTTCCAGCAGCAAAAAAAAATGCGTTCACCCGATGAGATCGGGCAACGGGCACCCGATCGAGGCCGCAACCCCAGCACCCGATCGGGAAACACCACCTGATGTCATCCGGTGGATGTCTTCTTCAGCTCCCAGAAGAACAGCCCGATCGGGTGGAGCTTCTCAACTTTGGCCACGATGATCGAACTCGATCGGGCAGAGGTTGCCCGACCCGATCGGGCGAAGCTTTATTTCACCTTGCTTCATACTTGGCTTCAGACGCCAAGTCTTTTGCATATTTCTTCTTCACAACGGGGTCCGAATACCATCTCGAGACTGCCAATATGCCTCATAATCTTCCGCTATAGCATGGTGATCAAAACGCCGAGTAAATAGGGAGTTGTTCCCTAAAACCCTGCAAAACGAAATGGAACACACAAACCACAACTATATCAAAATAGTTAGCATAAATAGCTCCTAAGAGCGTCAATATCGCACAATTTAGCTTGTAAAGAAAGGGAAAAACTCTATAAGAAATCAATATATCAAATTCCCCCAAGCTAAACCTTTGCTTGTCCTCAAGTAAATAGAACATGGTCATGGAATAGATTGCCTCACCCCATAGATAAAACAATCCAAGCTTAAAAATATTTTCAAGACTAAGAATAGTTCAAGCAGGCATAATTCAAGTTCGGCAAATCAAATCCATCCAACCACCAATCATCCAAGCAATTCATCAAGTTCAAGTGACTACTAGGCATACAAATCATGAAAAGGTGCTCACAAAGGGTGTCACTCCTCTCAATTTTGTGGCAGGCAAAAAATATGCCCGAACACTCACCGACCCGACCATAAATGTCCCTTCCCACTCACACTCTCATGTGTTTATGAAGGTAAAATATCACTCATCCTAATCAAGTCGACTCAACTAGCAGACATACTATTTAACTTTGACAAACTGACTCAAAATCAATCTAATAGACATTGTAGGCACAAGCTCAAGAGGACTATTCAGGGTTGTAATGGGGCTTAGGTAAGGGTAGGGAAATATTCTAGGAAATGTGGTGGAAAACCGAGCATGAGGGAGCAAAAGTAATTCATATCAAGGACGAAGATGGCCGAAACAACTCCCAAAAATATCAAGTAACCACAAGACGAATCCCAACTCTCATACAATGATGAAAACTCACAACAACCCAATCTTCAAGCAATGAGGCATAAATTTTTTTTTCTTTGTTTGCAACATGAATTGATTCCTCATATATTTTTTCTTTCTTTCTTTCTTTTCTTTTCTTTTCGAACCAACATCCACGTACCTCAATACTCGAATTTTCTTTCATTTTTCACACACTCGAAGCCATAAATAATACACTCTTATTCCTCAAGCAACGCAAACCATAGAACAAATTTCAAACCAAACCCACACAAATGCTCCCCCAAGCTAGGCTTGGGAATAATAAATATATGAAGGCTATGGGCATGTAATAAGGGTCAGTAGCACGAAATAAGTCATTAGGCTCAGCGGGGCTAAGGAGGATAAAATATAATAAAATTACACTATGGGGCTCGAGATTAAGTCAAAAGAACGCCTCTATCATAGTAAATGTAACAACTCACCAAACATCAGATAAGTACGAAGTCAAAGTTAAGATCAATCCGCTAAAGAGGAACTAACAAACCAAAAAATAGACTGGATAATAATATGAATCCAATAGGCTAGAAAAGGCCTCACAGTCTAACCAATTCAGGTATGCAGCACAAATTAGTATAGTATAGTTAGAAATCGCTCGAAATCAAAGTAGTCGAACATCAAATCAAAGCCTCAGAATCATAAATGCCCAGCTATCCATAAAACAAAGTCAAATCATTCTCAATAAAAGCACAACGAGGGGCACAGGAAGGCAATCAAACCAGTCATGATCAATCATATTTTTTTTCATTTTTTTCAATTATTTTTCAAAGTTGTAAACTATTCTATCAAAGCTTTAAACTACACTAGAAAGCAGTAAAGAGAGAACTCACAGTGAGAGATCCTCCCCCAAGTTGAACGAGGCAATGTCCTCATTGCAACGAGGGAGAGGAGAGAACAAGGGCATCAGCCGCCCATATCATAATCCGTGGGGGCACCAAAAAGACCACCACTAGAAGTACCACCACTAGAAGTACCACCACCATCTGTGTAACCACCACCTGAGGGATCACCTGAAAAACCATTTATCCCTCCACCAAAACCTCTAGTACCTGCATCAAAACCACCACCAAAACCACTAGGCCCTAGACCAAAGTCTCCTAAAGAGATGGACTGTCTAGCAGGCTCCTCCTCCTCATCCTCTGCCATGTCATCAGTCGGACCGGCAGGCTGGCCATAACTCGGGTTCCAATGGTACCACGAGGGGTGTTGAGCAGTCTGCTCAATAATGTCGCGCCTACAATAGTGGTCATAGAGAGGATAAAGGGCGAAGTGCTGATCTTCGGCCAAGGTATCTATCCGTTCCCCCATCTCATCAACACGGGTGTAGAGTTGATCAATGCGAGTGCCATATCCCGCTAGGGTGGCGGTGTTCGCGTTGATCATCCCTTCCATCCGTCCCATCCCCGTCTCCATGCGACCTAGGGTCGACATCATAGAAGTGAAATCAAATGTGTGCGGGGTAGGGGGAGGGAGCAGAGGTGGAGGCGCCCTCGTCCAAGGTCGGCGTATGACGCCTATGGTAGGAACGACGAGGGGGCTCGGGGTCGGGGACAATGAAGTCAACTCCCTCTATAGGGAGTAGGTAGTTCTCCTGACGAGGCCGCATGCGGGCTATAGGGTCGGGTAGGGTGATGGATTTTTTTGATTTAATCATCCACTGAAATTTATGATCAGGCAAGCGGTTTAGGACTTTGAGGGTGTTGAGGTATGTGAGGTCGATGAGGGTAGGGCCGAGGACGGGGGTACGCTGGGTCTCGTCAAAGCCGGTAATTTACCGGGAAAAGATAAACCCCCCGTTGACTAGCCTCCTAGAGGTCCAAGTACCGTCTTCCCTACCCTTAGGGAGCGAGTTCGAGATACGCTCGAACTGGATAGCTACGTGGTGTGCCAAATTGTATTGAAATGATCCCTAAAGCCTTTGGCAATGTAGCTAGCTATGGCTACTAACTCGGCCCCCCGGACCAAGTGACCCTCATAACGCCCTAGAAGTGTCTGGGCCATGAATGTTAGCCAGATGCTATTGATTGGGTGATGGAAATTCGCCCAATGACAATGCTGGATGTGAAAAGGCGTATTGTCCCCTGTAAGCATGAAATAAGTATGGGCCATTTTGAAGTGGTCCGGTGGGTAATAGTCGCCCCGTACCTGTAACCTAAGAACCCTTGGTGTCTGGGCCATGAATGTTAGCCAGATGCTAATGATTGGGTGATGGAAATTCGCCCAATGACAATGCTGGATGTCAAAAGGCGTATTGTCCCCTGTAAGCATGAAATAAGTATGGGCCATTTTGAAGTGGTCCGGTGGGTAATAGTCGCCCCGTACACGTAACCTAAGAACCCATGCAAAGTCCATAAGGGCGAGTGAGTGGTCTTGGTTTAGTAGTCTGAAATGGACGTGGGTAACTGGACCGGCCCGGGGCTTAGTCAGACTAAAACTGCTGAAAAATTCATAAACTAATGGAGGATATGTATTAACATGCACATTATATAGCGACTCCATGCCCAAAATTTTCATAAATTCCTTAAAATCCTCAGTTAATCCCAATTTAGATAAAAGTTCAAGATCGAGAAAGCGAATAGGGAGTACCTCACGTTTTTTAAATCGAAGGAACTTTTCGCGGTGCTCATCATCCCGGATAATAATTTCCGGGTATTGGGGATCCCGTGGGATGTGTGGTGGTGATGGTGGTGGAGGACTAGCTTCCCTCCTAGATCGCGAGCCTTCACCTCGAATAATAAGCCTTCTAAACTTGCTTGCCATGGTGAATTTTAACCTTGTAACCTTTATCTAACACAAAGGATGGAGTTTTGGGTGAGTGGTGAAGAGAAAGGAGAAGGGAGGATGATTTTTGTGAATGGAAATTTGTGAGATGGAGGGTGAAAAGAGAAAAGGAAGAGATTTTGTGGAGTTTGGAGGAGAAAGGATTAAGATTTGAGGTAGAGAAATGGAGTTTTAATGGAGGTTGGGGTTTGGGGTTTGAGAGGTTGAAGATGAGTGAACAGAGAGAGTAAGTTGAAGTGTAGAGATAAGGAATGAATGGTGAGAAGAGGTGTTGAAACCGTGGGTTTTAACGGAATATAGGGCGCAGGCCCGATCAAGCACTGGGCCGCCCGATCGGGTGAAGGTTCAATTTTTTTGGCTGGGTTTTAAGGGCTCCACCCGATTGATCGCCCCATCGGGCGACATATTTTTGATCGGTACTCAAGTCGCGGACCCGATCGGGCATAGCTTGCCCGATGCCATCGGGTGGGAGTCCCTTTTGGCAGATTTTGACTTTTGTGGTTCCACCCGATCGGGCAAGGTATTTTTGATCGGGTGCCAGGGTTGCGCACCCGATCGGGCACACCTTGCCCGATTCGATCGGGTGCTCCTTTTTTTTCTTTCCTATGCAGAATTTTACGCCCGCCCCATCGGGCAGGGGTCGCCCGATCTCATCGAGCGAGCTACTATTCAGTAAGTAGCTCGCCTTTTGCAAGTATGGCTCAATTTTCTCCTCAAATAGCATATCTGCACATCAATACACACAAGATCTAGGAACACATTAGTACCCTCACGCTCTCTCACATGCTACAAACTACGAAACAAAGGAAAAGAAAAACTAACTAAGGGATACGGGTTGCCTCCCGCAAAGCGGTGGTTTATGAAGGTCCCACACGACCATATTACCTCTCTAGACAGATGAATCAAGTGGGGAGGAATCAAAGCGGATTTCCTCCACACAACCAACAAAGGCACCCTCATGGTACAGCTTCAGACGCTGTCCATTTGCCTTAAACTTCTCTCCTTTTTTAGATTACAACCTCGATGGCACCATGTGCCTTTACTTCTGTCACCTCGAATGGTCCAGACCACCGAGATTTGAGCTTTCCAGGAAACAGTCTCAACCTGGAATTGAACAATAAGACCTTGTCGCCAACCTTGAACTCTCTTTTTCCTATCATCTTATCATGCAGCTTCTTAGTTTGCTCTTTATAGAGCCTGTGATTCTCATAAGCATCCAAACGGAGCTCATCCAACTCATTGAGTTGAAGAAGTCGTGCTTCACCTGCAGCTGTCAAATCAAGGTTAATCTCATTGACCGCCCACGCAGAAAGGTACTCCATCTTAACTGGTAGATGGCAAGCTTTGCCATAAACTAGTCGATAGGGTGTGGTACCCAAACTAGTCTTAAAAGCAGTGCGGAGCGCCCAAAGAGTATCATCAAGTGTCAAAGACCAATCTTTTCTAGCTTTAGTGACAACTTTCTTAAGGATCCTCTTAATTTGCCTATTAGACACTTCTACTTGGCCACTGGTCTGAGGGTGATAGGCAAGACCGACTTTGTGGGTGACTCCACGTTTTTTCAATAGGGCCTTGAAGGTGCTCTTATGAAATGAGAACCTCCATCACTAATTACAACACGAGGGACACCAAAACGGGGAAAGATTATTTTCTTAAACATCTTCATCACAACCTTGGAATCATTGGTTGGTGATGCTATAGCTTCTATCCATTTAGTCACATAGTCGACGGCCACTAAAATATACCTATTCCCACAAGAGGTAGGAAAGGGTCCCATAAAATCAATCCCCCACACATCAAAAGGTTCGACCTCTAAAATCCCACTCTCCGGCATCTCTTGCCTTTTTGAAATATTACTTGTCCTTTGACAAGCATCACAAGACAAACAAAAGGCACGGGCATCTTTAAAAATCGAAGGCCAATAGAAACCACTATGTAAGACTCTAAAACCAGTTGCTTGTGAACCTAGATGACCAGTAGAAGGCATACTATGACAATGTAGCAAAACACCTTCTATTTCCCAATCAGGAATGCAACGACGAAACATCCCGTCGGAGCACTTCTTATATAGGAAAGGATCCTCCCAAAAATAAATTCTAGCCTCATGATAAAACTTTTTTGCGCTGCTGATATGTAAGATTGGGAGGATGAGAATTACTAACACAATAGTTTGCAAAATCAGCAGACTAAGGAGATTTAGAGGACACTGAAAACAAATAATCATCAGGAAAAGAGTCATCTATAGGAGGGTCAGAAGGTGATCCAAACCTCAACCTAGAAAGGTGGTCGGCGACCACATTCTCGGCACCCTTCTTATCTTTGATTTCCATGTCGAACTCTTACAGCAAAAGAATCCATCTGATGAGTCTAGGTTTGGCCTCCTTCTTGGCCATCAAGTACTTCAAAGCAGCATGATCAGTGTGTACTATAACTTTAGAACCTATCAGATAGGTTTGAAATTTGTCCAATTCATAGACTATGGCTAGCAACTCCTTCTCTGTCGTAGCATAATTAACCTGGGCTGGATCCAAGGTTTTGCTTGCATAGTGAATAACATGGTGTAGCTTATCCTTCCGCTGACCAAGTACCGCCCCTATTGCATAATCACTAGCATCACACATGATCTCGAAAGGGAGATTTCAATCTGGAGGTTGTATAATAGGGGCAGTGATCAAAGCTGTCTTTATCCTGTCAAAAGACTCCAAACAATCATTAGTACATCGAACGTGGCACCCTTTAGCAACAATTGAGTGAGGGGTTTCGCAATTTTCGAAAAATCTTTGATAAACCTGCGATAAAACCCCGCGTGACCAAGGAAACTCCTCATTCCTTTGACATTCATTGGAGGGGGAATTTTCTCGATCACCTCAATCTTTGCTCTATCCACTTGGATGCCACGCTCAGAAATCAACTGACCTAAAACGACGCCTTCATTCACCATGAAGTGACATTTTTCCCAATTAAGCACGAGGTTTTCCTCAACACATCTTTTAAGCATTTTGGACAAATTATGCAGGCAAACATCAAAATCAGAACCATAGACACTGAAATCATCCATAAACACTTCCATGATATTTTAAATAGAGTCGGAGAATATGGCCATCATGCAGCGTTGAAAAGTAGCGGGAGCATTACACAATCCAAATGGTATCCTACGATATGCGAAGGTGCCATAAGGACATGTAAACGTAGTCTTTTCCTGATCATCTGGATGGATGGGGATTTGGAAAAAACTAGAATATCCATCCAGATAACAGAAATAGCTATGTTTGGCTAGCCTTTCCAACATCTGATCAATAAAGGGGGGGGGAAATGGTCTTTCAGAGTGACATTATTAAGTCTACGATAATCAATGCACATACTCCACTCTGTGAAAGTCCTAGTGGGAATCAAATCACCTTTTTCATTTTCAACCACAGTGGTCCCCCTTCTTGGTAACCACTTGTACAGGACTGACCCACTTCGAATCAGCAATGGGATAAATGATCCCTGCATCTAACAGTTTCATAATTTATTTCTTCACCACCTCTTGCATATTAGGATTCAAACGTCTCTGAGGTTGAATGCATGGGCGGTGATCCTCTTCTAGATTAATACGATGCTTACAGAAATCAGGACTAATGCCCTTTAAATCATCAATACTATACCCAATAGCCTTCTTGTGTATACGAAGCACAGGAAGCAAGCTTTTCAATTGGCTATCTGTGAGTTTAGTACTGGCAATCACATGACATTCTTCCTTATCGTCTAAAAATGCATACTTCAAATGAGAGGGTAGTGGTTTGAGTTCCACCTTAGTTACCTGATGAGTAGAACTAGAGCATACACTTTCAAGTACCACAGTTTCCTGTTTCTGTTCATCTCCATGACCCTCTAAATCAGCAATGCAGGCATCAATATCAGTATCGATGCCTAAAGAGTCACTATCAGTCAATGCTACCTCCAATGGGTCAGCATCACGTATCTGCTGGAATGCAGACATCACAGCTTTGTCTACCACATCTATCCTGCAACAAGATTCCTCAAGCATAGGAGACTTCATAGCATTGGTTAGTTTAAAAGTGACAGTATCATGACCAACACTCAAAGTTAAAGACCCTGACTTGACATCAATAACAGCACCTGCAGTGCACAAAAATGGTCTGCCCAATATAATAGGAATTTGGGCATCCTCTTCCATATCCAACACAACAAAATCCACAGGAATATAAAACTTTCCCACCCTAACAGGGACGTCTTCTAAAACACCTAGAGGGTATTTTATAGAACGGTCAGCCATCTGCAAAGTAATTTGAGTGCACTTAAGTGCCCCTATATTCAGTTTATTACAGACAGACAATGGCATGACAGACACAGATGCACCTAAATCACATAATGCTTTATCAATAAAAAGTGCACCTACATGACAAGGGATGGAAAAGCTACCAGGATCTTTTAATTTAGGTGGAGATTTATTTTGCAAAATGGCACTACACTCTTCAGTGATTGCAACTCTATCTACCCCACCAAAATCTCTCTTTTTAGTGATCATCTCCTTCAAAAACTTAGCATAGACATGCACTTGAGAAATAAGTTCAGTGAAAGGAACCGTTACGTCAAGGTTCTTGACCATAGCCAAGAACTTACCAAGTTGTTGATCCACCTTGGACTTTTGCATTCGATGAGGAAAAGGCAACCTTGCTGTAAAAGGTGTATAAGAAACCTTCTCCTTCTCCTTCTTCTTTTCTGCCTGTTCAGCTATTTAAGATAGTTCGACATCAGATGTCGAATTCTTCTCCAATTCCTTCTCTGTTACCTCCTTCTCCTTGCTAGAGACAGTATCATCATCAACGGGCATAGGAGGAGCAGCATAAGCAGCGCCACTATGAAGAGTAACGGCGTTTGCTTTCACCCTATGTGTAGGTTGCCCTGGCAATTGTCCCTGCTGCCTCTGTGCATTAGATTCTGCCAACTGAGCAATTTGGGTCTCGAGAAGTTTTATGTGCTTCTCTTGGGCACTCTGTACATCCTCATTGGCTTTCTGCATAGCCAACAACTGTCTCTCCTGAGTTTTTTGTGCTTCCTCATTTGTGTTTTGCATAGACAATACTAGTTTCATTAGTTCAGAAGTGCTAGGCTCTTATGAGGTTGTATTTTGTGGTGCTGGCTGATAATTCTAATGTGAAGGTCTTTGGAAACCAGGGGGATTATGAGAGTTCCCTTGGTTTTGGTAGTAGTTGGGTTTTAGGTTGTTATGTGGAGGTTGATAGGAATTTTGTGGGGGATGGTAGGAATTTTGTGGCTGTGGGTTCTGAACGTTGTTACTTCTATAGGAAAGAAGTGGGTTGTCTTTCCAACCAGGATTGAATGTGTTGGAGTAGGGGTTATTTGGTTGTCTTTGCTGAAAAGCATTCGCCTGCTCCATCTGATTCTGACTGAACTGACAATCATGGCCGAAGTGACCCTGAATACCACACATCTCGCAGTAAGATGAGGTGATGGGTGCAACTGCCGACATGGCATTGATGCTCATAGATGGAGGTGTTGAACTAGAAGACTTCATTGTTTGTAGTTGCTGAGTTAGTTGCGCCTTTTGAGATGTAAGCAATGAAATAGCGTCAACTTCAAGTACCTTCTTAGTCAAACTCCTAGATGATGAGTGGTCATTGGCTGCGAGATTTGCTAGGAAGTGATAACCCTCATAAACTGCCTTGTCTAAAAAGAATCCTCCTGTAGACGAATCAACAGTTCTCTTCGTCTGAGGTTGCAGACCATTATAAAAAGTCTGCGTCAGAAACCACTTGTCCATATTATGATGTGGACATTCCCTCTGTAGGTCTCTGAATCTATTCCACGCTTCCCTCAATGTCTCATCTGGCTTTTGGGAAAACGTGGCCAACTTGTTTCTGATTTCTGCTGTTTTTGTGGGAGGGTAATACTCATGAAGAAATGCAGCAGAAATCACCGGCCATTCTGTCTCAGTGATATCGCTGAACCACCTCTGAGCCTTATCTATGAGTGAGAACTCAAATAACATAACTTTCATCTGCTCAGGTGTGACTCCTTGATGTTTAACAATTCTGCAGAGTTGTTGGAATCTTTGCAGATGGTTGGCCGGATCTTCAGAAGGATGCCCACTAAACTGATTCTGCTGCACCATATTAATTAGTTCAGGTTTGATTTCAAAATTGTTCGCAGCAATAGTGGGCATCTGTGGACCTGTGGGTATGCCTTCAGGATTAGGCACCCCATAAGATTTCAGTGACTTCACCATCGTTAATGTAGAAATCTTTGAATCTGGCTTCTCTTGATCAAATTCTGCTCTAAGATCCCGAAGTATTGCTTCTATGTCGGGATCTCCAGGAATAATATGATTTTTCTTTTGATACCTGGACATATAAGAGAACGACAAGATAACCGTGAGAACAGCCTCAATTGGAACGAGAGGTTCCAATGTGGCAAAAAGAAGTACGCTAATTAATCGAATAAAAACTAGAAAACTAGCCGTCTCCCAGGCAACGGCGCCAAAATTTGATAGGATTTAGTCGTATCACCTATTCAAAGATAGACCTACAGTCCTCTAATTAAGGTAGTCAATGGAAGCATGGTCGAATCCGCAGGGAGACAGAGTTTATATATTAATATTTAATCAACTAACTACTTCAGATGAAATCAGGGAAGATTAACTGAACTAATAATTAAGCTAAGGAAGACGAATTAAACCGAGTATTTAACTATGGACTAAAAGCCTAGGGTATTAGGTCGGTCCACCATGCTTATACCAATCAAACAAGGTCAACTACTATCAAAACATAAGTCAACAGTCGAGGGATTAGAGCATGTGTTGAACTATAGTTAAAACTCAAGGCTCATAATTCAACATACGCCGCATGTTCACTAACGTAATCAGAACTACTGATGTGTCCTAGGCATCTAGTCGTAAGACAGATCTGTGCAAACAACTATTGACCACAAGCAATCAATGAAATTGGCCACTAACATTAATCACTAATTAAGAACAAACCACACCACAATCACCCTAATCAAGCCCTAGAAATCAATAGGAGTCTAAATAACAATCATGGTATAAACATGGCTTCCCTATCTAACACCCTAGAAAGAGAACTACTCACTCATAATTGAATTGACAATAATAAGACTAATTGGAAACCCTAAGAATGGGATCATGAACTAATCGAATATTAAACAATTAAACTAGATCAATCAAGAGATAAAAATAAAGCAATAAGAAAGCTGATTACCAAATTGACGGAAAGCGGGAACTTTAAATGAATTGAAATAGCATTCGAATCTCTTCTACAATGGAAAACTATAAAAACTAGGCTAAAACCTCTCTTAATGTTCAAAAAGAATAAAAGATACAAATCAAAACAACCTAAAAAATATTTATAGTTTCTAAGAAAACAATAAGATAGAGAGGGAAAAAACGCAAAATCGCGTCCCCCGTGTCGTCCACCCGATCGGGCAAAGGGCCGCCCGCCCGGGCCTGGGAACAGACTTCCAGCAGCACAAAATATGCGTTCACCCGATGAGATCCGGCAACGGGCACCCAATCGGGGCCGCAACCCCAACACCCGATCGGGAAGACCACCCGATGTCATCGGGTGGATGTCTTCTTCAGCTCCCAGAAGAACAGCAAGAATTGGCTAAGTATTACTCAGCCCGATGCGATCGGGCAAGGCCGCCCGATCGGGTGGAGCTTCTCATTTTTGGCCACGATGAGCGAACCCGATCGGGCAGAGGTTGCCCGACCCGATCGGGTGAAGCTTTATTTCACCTTGCTTCATACTTGGCTTCAGACGCCAAGTATTTTGCATATTTCTTCTTCACAACGAGGTCTGAATACCATCTCGAGACCGCCAATATGCCTCATAACCTTTCGCTATAGCGTGGTGATCAAAACGCCGAGTAAATAGGGATTTTTTCCCTAAAAACCTGCAAAACGTAATGGATCACAGAAACCACAACTATATCGATTTAGTTAGCATAAATAGCTCCTAAGAGCGTCAATATCGCACAATTTAGCTTGTAAATAAAGGGAAAAACTCTATAAGAAATCAATATATCACAACTGTCGCATTTCCTCATCAGAGCTTCAGAGTCTGCTTTCATTATGTCGCATTTCCCCTTATGGGCCACGGCTCTGGGCTCGATGTGGTGTCCACAGAGTCCCTCATGAATCTCTCTTAGTATGTAGTCTGCATCTCTCTGCCCTACACATTTGAGTAGGGGCAGAGAGAAAGACTTCTTGTATAACTCATCTCCAATAAGGCAGTATCTACATGCTGTCAGTTTTAGTTTTCTAGCTCTCATTCTGCCCTCAGGTAATGTCCCATTATGCTTGTATTCAAAGATTTCTTTTATCCATTCTAGCATGTCTTGCAGTTCTAGGACGCGCTCGGTGTCTTCGACATATTGCGCTAGTGGGTCTGACCTCTACCAGAACATATGTATTTAACTCCTGCAGGCTGCTGCTTCCCAGTTTGGACAATGCATCTGCTAGAGCGTTATGCGCTCTTGGTACCTGCTCTATCTTGAAGCTTTCAAAATTTGCAATCAGAGACCTCATTCTGGCTAGGTAACTCTGTATTGTGGGTTCTTTGGCCTCATACTCCCCCTTGACTTGGTTGATTACCAACTGAGAGTCAATTTTCAGGTGGATGTGTTTGGCCTCTAGAATTTGGCAGAGTTGTAGCCCAGCAATGGTCGTTTTGTACTCGGATTCATTGTTGGTTGCCGAGAACAGGATCTTCAGAGCATATTCAATGATTTTCCCTTCCGGGGTTTTGATGACCACACCTGCTCCCGAGCCGTTGATAGTTGCAGACCTATCCGTGAAGACTTCCCAGGCTCTAGGTTCTATAGCTGTAACCTGGTATGAGCACTCTTCCAGGAAGTCTTCTAAAGCCTGTGCTTTGATGGCGGTACGAGGGGCGAACTTAATCCAGAAACCCATTAGCTCCAAGGCCCAGTTCATCATCCTTCCTGACTTGTCCACCTTCTCCATAGCCTTTTCCAAGGGCATATTTGTCAGCACAGTGACGGGGTGTGCGTCAAAATACGGCCTTAGCTTTCTTATGGGTAGCACCACATCATAGGATGCCTTCTCTATCTGAGGGTACCGTGTTTCTGTGCCCGAGAGCGTGTGGCTCGCGACGTATATTGGTTGGTTCTTCTTGTTCTCTTCTTTCAGCAGGACCGTGCTCATAGTTGCGGCGGTGACAACGATGTTTAAGAAGAGTGCCTCTCATTTCTTGGGTCTGGCCAGTGTTGGCAGACTGGACATATGTGTTTTCAACTTCTGAAATGCTTCCTTTTGCTCTTCCTCCCATTTGAACTCCTGATTTCCTTTCAGAACCTTGAAGAATGGGAGGGCTTTCTCCGCTGACTGTGCTATAAATCTGGACAGGGCTGTCATTTTGCCTGTCAGCCATTGAATGTCCCCGATGCTCTTGGGTTCTGGCAGATCCGTAGCTGCTTGTACTTTATCCGGGTTTGCATCGATTCCCCTTTCACTGACCAAATAGCCTAAGAACATCCATGACTGCACCCCGAATACATACTTTTTTGGGTTCAGTTTCATGTTGTGTTCTCGGAGGTTGGTGAAGGACTCTTTGAGATCTGCTATGTGGTCTGCTTCTGTTTTACTCTTTATGATGACGTCATCTACGTACACCTCCATCTTCGTTCCTCTCCGCCTTCCGAAAACCTGGTCCATCAGCCTTTGGTAGGTGGCCCCTGCATTTTTTAATCAAAATGGCATCATGATGTAAGAGAATACCCCGATCGGGGTGATAAATGTTGTCTTCTCTTTATCTGCAGGGTCCATGAAAATCTGATGATACCCGCTAAAAGCGTCCATGAAACTGAGAAGAGCGTGACGAATGGTTGAGTCTACCAGCTGATCGATCCTTGGCAGTGGATAACTGTCTTTGGGACATGCCTTGTTCAGGTCTGTTAAATCCACGCACATCCTCTAGCTTCCGTTTGCCTTCTTCACCATCACCACGTTAGCCATCCACTCTGGGTATTTGCAGGGTTCTATCAATCCTGCTTCTAACATCTTTTGCACTTCTTCCTTAATGTCTTTACGAGCTTGTGCCTTGCATCAGGGTTTAGTTTGTGGTTGATGGTGGTGTGGTTTACCCCTGGCATTTCAACTGCTGAGAAAGCGAATATGTCTGCAATTTCTCTTAACAGACTGATTAGGTTGATTCTGGTTTCTAGGTCCAGATCCGTGCCTATTTTTACTACTCTGCCTTCCTCCGGTCCTAAGTTTTCCTTCGTTTGGGCTTCTTCAGCCTTGTCCTTTTTTACTTCTTCGGTCTGGGCTTTCTTTCCTTCTTTATTCTCTTTCCTTCTCTTCCTTCTGGATCCAAGGTGGTCAGGGGGAGGAGGTCTTTTGTCTTTTTTCAGAGCTGTCAGGTTACAAGACCTGACTGCTTTCTGGTCTCCTTTCAGCCTGCCTACCTCACCAGTCTTGCTGAGGAAGAGCTTGGTCTGGTGGTGGGTCGATGGGATCCCTTGCACAGCTTCAATAAATTTCCTTCCTATCAGTACGTTGTATGGTGACGGGAGGTCCACTACTAAGAATTCCTACATCACCGTTCTCCTACCTCCACTCTGGTCCTCTGCTGTCACAGCTAGGTATACCTTTCCCTCTGTGATGATGGAATTTCCGGTGAACCCGACAATGGGGGTTCCCCCTCTTTTCAGCAATGATCGGTCCAATTCCATCTTTTCGAAGGTTTCTTTATACAGAATGTTCACGAGACTTCCACCATCTAACAATATCCTCCGCATGTCTGTGTTACAGATCTCCAGAGTGACCACCAGCGGGTCCGAATGTGGGAAACTCACTCCTTTGCAGTCTTCGGCGGTGAACGTCATGTCAGGCAGATCTGGACTTAACTCTGTCTATTCGATGGAGTAGAGATTGGGATGAGTGAGCTGCTTCAGGTGGGCCCTCTCCCACCATTGAGTTTGAGCTGCCGAATATGACTTAAATCGTCTTCTTCTTCCCCTCTTTGATCTCGGCCCGCTTATCTTGCGGCTTCTTTCCTTCATTATTCTGTTCTTTCTCTTTAATTTCCTGGTTCCAGGCCAGGTATTCTTTGAAGTACCCTCTTCGGATCAGACTCTCTAGATCATTTTTCAGACTGATGCAATCCTCGGTGTTGTGGCCCGGGGCCTCATTAAAAGCATAGAATTCTGCCATGTTTGGGGCTAAGCTCCTCTTTTTGGTAGGGGGTGATCTGTGCCACTTGCTATCATCTCTGTTTTCCAGAAATATCTTAGCCCAGGGTAGGCTGAGATTGCTGTAGTTGTTGTATTTGTCTTGGGCCCTTAGCCGGTCTACTTCTCTTTCTACCTCCTTTTGCTTTTCTCTGCCTCTGTTTTGATGGGGTATGTGGCCTCCAACGTTAAATCTGCCGCCCATGAAGGGCTGTTCATTCTACCTAGTTTCCGGCTTGGCTGCTCGTGGTGCTGAGGCTTTGTTAAAGTCCTCAACCACGATGTAATTTTCTGCTAGAGCCAAGGCTTCACTAAGCTTTTTCATGGTGGCCCATTTTAGGCCGTCTTTGAATTTGCTAGTGTGTGGCAAAGCATTCCTCGGAGCATGCAGAGCCAGTTTCTGCTCTAGGTCTGGAATGTGTACTAGTTCCTTGTTGAATCTTCCGATAAAGTCTCGCAGACTCTCGTTGGGACTCTACTTTAGCAGCAGTAATTCATGAGTGGATTTTCCTCCTGCTTCCACTGACGAAATGTTCTTTGAACCTCTTCTTCAGTTCGTCAAAGTTGGCTATGGTGCCTTGTGGAATGGTTGTAAACCAGGTGTGGGCTATCCCTGCCAGGGTGGCAGGGAAGTGTCTTCACCATGTAGCTTCGTTGTAGTTCCTCAATTCCATGTGGGTTTCGAAAGCTGCCACATGTTCCTGGGGGTCTCCTTCCCCTTCAAACTTGAGATTTGACGGAAGCTTCGCTTTCGACACCCTAACTGCAATGATTTCGGGTGTGAAAGGGGATTTGGAGGGGGACGTCATCTCCTCTGCTGGTGAGGCAACAGAAGGCCTGGGTCCAAACTCTGTTGGATATAATGCTTCTGAGGTCTGAGGAGGTTCCATTATCGCCAAATCCTTCCTCAGGGATTTGTTCTAGCCTCTGGCTAACATGTCTTCTGTGGGGTCTGCCTCTGTGCATGGACATGGCCTCTTCAGCTCCTGCATTATGCCTGGGCCTTACCCGATGACGTTGTTGTGTCATGTCCCCTGGATTTCCTCTGCGGACAGACCTCAGACTGGAGTCTACCAGATGTTCAGTAGGTGTTTCGAGGCTGAATAAATTAGGGTGCTCTTCCTGCATTACTTTAGTGTTCCACTCATCCTCTTGCCAACCTCTTCGGATATACCCTGACCTAGAGCGGCTAGTTAAGCCATACTCTGATGTGGGGGTTGGAGTGTTGGTTCTCTTATTGTACCCACACATGGGTTCCTCTGTAGGTCTCTCTTCTTTAGATGACAGCTGTAGGTGTCTTCGAACTGAACTATAGGTCCTCATCCTCCTCCTTCTCTGAGATGGTTGGCTCCTAATGTTTTGTATTGTTGAGCAGCTTGCAGTACAGTAATGGCTGCTTGGAGTGCTTCAGGGGTAGGCATGACCATAAAGCTCCTTGGTTGCCTAGTTTCCTGAGTGTGGGTAGCAGGGCTACCCCTTCCTGTTGACCTGGTGGTCATTTCTCTCGCTGAGAGTAAATTTCATCTCCTGAGCTATGGGAATCGGATGTTGTTGAATAAGGAACCATCAGTGCGAAGTTATAGATTGGGCTTTTCTACTCTTCCCCTCCTTGTAGCGCTAAATTGTTTCTATCCAGGACAGCTACAGTGCGTGTGGTGGTGGGTACTTGGTGGAATGTGGCTTCCAAACTTCTTTCGTGGTGGTGGTTACCTGCAAAACAAGGTGAACCTCGGGGATTGTTTCTGAGGATCACCCCTCCAATGCCTAAGTCAGCCCAAGATGAACACAAGGTCCCTAGTTGAGAGAAATCGAGTACCAAGTGCACGTATTTTGTGAGTGTTTGCTAGTACGTACCTTACTCATGCATGGGCATGAGTGTTTATATGAGATGTGGGCTTATGAATGACCTAGCAAGGTAAATGGGCTCCCTTTGGAAATGGCCAAAGGTGACAAGGCCTTTACTAATTCACTGTCTAGAGCTTTGACTCAGAGAGGTCTTCCTTGAGAGGCCTGCTTTACTCTGGATTCTCTAACGTGGAATGGCAGAACGTGGAGGTGTGCCGCGAGTTGGCAGAGCATGGTGGTTTGCTGGGCAGGTCCCATACACCTTTCTTCCTTGTAGGCTAAAGGAATCGGGGGCATTAAATGCATCAACAATGTCCCTGGTTTATAGTATTGAATTGCAATCATCAAACGCAGGGAACTCCAATCCAAATTCAATTCTTGCAAAAATTTTGCCCATTGTTTCCAATAGTTGTTCTCCATGGCTGAAGATAAGGCGGTTGAAAATATCGGCAGAATTTTTCCCAACTTATCTTATTTACGCTACAGTTCAGTTGGATATCGGGGCTTATTGAAAATGAGCAAAGTCATCACAGAGAGTCTGGGAAGTGCATGAGCCATTTGCACATCAATTACTTCACAGAAACATTTTTTTTGGTAAGAAGAAGTGGCCCGGACCCCACTCGGATCCAAATGGGCCAGACACTTAAGAGTAGGGGGAAGGGTAAGGGAAATCCCTACCCTCAAAGTGCCCCTAGTGAGGATCAACATTGGGGTTGGAAGGATGCTCTCCTTACCACTAGACCAAGTACTACTTGATATTACTTGACTTCACAAAAACATGGCTCCATGAAATTGGTATCCTCAACCAGGCCCCGCTTAAGAGCAACTTCCTTGAATATTGCACACTGTTGCCCTTTGAAAGTTAGCAAATCTGCGTTTACGACTGCTCTTGAGTCTTCTCGTCGACGACATGGGGATTGTATTAGGGGTTGGTGATATATGTCTACTTATACATATTTTTGCCCTCCATCATACATAATATAGTGTTGTCTGTGGAGTTATTTGCGCTAAATGTTATACTTTTTATGATATGATGGGTTTAATTACTTGTTTATTACTTTTAGAGCTTAAAGGTTGAAAGATACAGTAATGCAGGACTAATATAGTATTTTGGATTAATTCTCACTTAGAGTCAAAAAGAGACGATTTAAGTGGCCACGAAAAAGAGGAGATCGCCACCTACATCTTTGTAGAAGAAAATATGAGTCGATCTGCCCATTTATTTATTTTTTATTTTTTTTGACAATGAAACAAACAACCACAGAACTAAGGGATACACCGCGCTTGAGTAGCAAGCACGTGAGCATCCTTAACAAAGTCACGAGATAGTTTAGTGCAAACGAAGGAAGTAAAAGTAGAAGTCGTCGTGATGATGGTTGAAAGAAGCTGCTGGAGTAATGCATCACATGTTGATGGCTGAGCCAGCTGCAGGACCACCTGTTTTGAATCAACAGCAACCCACAGAGAAGAACATCGTCCTTGAGCTTCCCGGAGACCTGTGAGAAGAGCAAGAAACTCTGCATGCAAGGGGGATAAAGCGAAAACCATGTTCGAACCAGTGAAGCATTGAGTGTGGTAAATAAGTTTCCATCCCACAGCCGCAGAGATAGAACCGCTAGTCGACTGCTTCCAGGCTCCGTCAACTATAAGTTGGCCGAAGAGAGATCGAAGAGGAGGCCCAATAAAATATGTAGCAGGGGAAGGGACTGGAGTACGCCGAGCAGGAGCAGTCGATGTGGTAGATGTAGCGGAGAACCGCGCAATGAGAGATTGCTGAACATTTAGAATTGTCACCGGTGAACAGGCTGCCTGTTGAAACTGATTAGAGTTGCGATGACACCATATTGCCCAGGGAAGAGTAACAAAGGATTACAACGGTGAGCTCGGGGACTGAGGGAGACGAGCTAAATATATGAAAAACTGTTTGAACCAATCAGACAGCCCCATATGACTTATCGTACTATGAATTCCAAGAGGAGAAGCAGCCCAAATCCTGGTTGTGAAGTCACAATCACGAAAGAGGTGGGCTTCGGTTTCAACCGCCGAGTGACAAAACAAGCAAGATGGAGAGATCCCCATATGCCGCTTTCTGAGATTATCATCAGCCATATCTCCATGTAGAGCTGGAGACGTGGCGGAAATTTCTGTTTCCAAAAGATCCGCCAGAAATTATCATCAGCCATATCTCCATGTAGAAGCCATTAATAACCCGAGCGCGTGACAAACTCACCATTAGGAGTGTGTTGCCAAAAAAATTGATCTTGATGCGAGGAAGTCCCAGGTGGAAGGGGAAGTGCTAGGATACGCTATGCAGTGGCTACGGAGAAGGAACGCCAAACGAGAGGGGCATTCCACTGCCCTTGAGCGGTAATGAGGTCACGCACCATAGATAAATGAGGGGGGGCAGTAGGTTTCATGATGACCGGGAAGTGACCAATCCCACCCGGGGAGCGGATTTCTGTCTGACAGCCAGATAGGACACGAGATGCAAAACCACTTTGAAACCTAAAACTAGTTCTGACTAAACCTTTAAAGGCCCAAGAAGTGGAAGAGGTAAAGCATCCAGAGTGTGTCATGGGGGAGCTTTTATATTTGGAGGACAACAATTGGCTTACCTTAAGTTGGGGATGCTGATGAAGACGCCAAGCGGTGCGCATAAAGGTGGCAGAATTGAGGGCTTCAAGGTTGCGGAGACCCAAACCACCAGACAGACGATGTTTCTGGAGTTCCGTCATCTTACACCAGTAAATGGGCCGTTTGTCCCCCACCCCTGCCCACCAAAACCGAAACAGAAGGGAGCCCAACTTATGGATGATTGTCTTGGGAAGAACAAAACCAGCCATAATATGTGAAGCCAATGTACAAAGTACAGAGTTGATAAGAATTAAACGTCCAGCCAGAGATAGCATGGCGAACTTCCAGGATGAATTTTTTTGCTGGACACGATCAATGAGAAACTGGAACAAAGCCACGGATTTCCCCGTAACTTCAAGAGGGCAACCAAGGTACTTACCCAACTGAGAAGTAGAATTAACACACAAAGGTTGACGGAGTTGGTCACGGACATAGCTAGGGGTGTTTGGGCTGAACTTAAGAACAGATTTTGAGAAACTTACCATTTCCCCCGAGATGAAGCAGAAGTCATCCAATATAGATCTTACCTGAGAGCAGGATGCCTGGTTGGCTTCAAAGAATAGGAGAGCATCATAGGCGAAGAATAGGTGGGAAACAGGCGGAGCACGACGACTAATACGGACCCCCTGAAGGGTTCTTGCCTCCTGCTCTTTATGAAGCCGCGTACTCAATACTTCCATGCAGAGCAAGATAAGATATGGAGAGAGGGGATCGCCCTGGCAGAGGCCAGCACTCGGGAGAAATTGCTAGGAAGGGACACCATTAATCAACACAGAATAAGACACAGTAGTGACACACTGAGACAACCACCTGATCCAAATAGCTGGAAAATGCATATGCTCTAGCGTGGCCTCGAGGAAATCCCATCTAACTCTGTCGTAGGCTTTATTGAGATCAATATTTAAGGCAGCAAAACTCTTCTGACCAGATCGATGGCGATTTATCCAGGAGATAACCTCATGGCCCATTAATATGATGTCACTCATGAGACGGCTAGGGACAAAGGCATTTTGGTCAGGACTAATTAAGGATGGCAAAACCACTTTAAGACGGTTGACCAAAACCTTCGAAATTACTTAATAAATCGTGTTACATAAGCTGATGGGTCGGAACTGACCAGCCTTAGTTTGCCTGTCCACTTTGGGAATAAGTGTGATAAAGGTGCGGTTGATTTCCCGAAGCATAAAACCCCCATTGAAAAAAGCCAGTACAGCTGCTACAAGCTTGTCGCCTAGGACATCCCAATGATGTTTGAAGAACAGGGGCGGAAAGCCATCTGGTCCCGGGGCCTTCAGGGAATGCATGGAGAAGAGTGCAAGCTTTATTTCGTCCTTAGAAAAAGGCCTGATCATCCACTGTTGTTGTTCAAGCGTAATACAAGGGAGATCATCAAGCCAACACATTTGTAGGTCAGAAGTGAGAGGTCTTGGTGGTGGTGTAAACAATTGGGAGAAATAAGACACAAACACATCAGCAATGTCAGATGGAGCAGTAATCTCCTCATGAGCGTCAGATAGAATTTCCTTAATAAGATTAACCCCACGGCGTTGGGTGACACTACGATAGAACAGTCCAGTGGAGTATTCTCCAAATCGATCCCAAGAAGATTTTGCACGTTGTTTCCAATATAACCATTGAAGGCACACCTCATCTTCATAGTCCTTTCGGAGGCGTAATTCTCGATGTAAGCCATCATCAGTAAGCCCGGATTGGATGTGAGAAAGGTGCGACGGAATGGAACTCCAGCGCATTCCTTTAGTATGCCAAAAGGCAAGACACCATTGTCGACACTTTTCAAGAATGCAGCAAAGGATGCGCATGAAAACAAACATATGTGAGCCCGACCATGTCTTACCAAATTCCTGGATGATGATATTCTGGATTGGGCGAAAAGGTAGACACCAGTCTTCCATTTTATACGGTCGTTTTGACGAAGCCATGGAGGGCATGCAATCCAGAAGAATAGGGCCATGATCAGAGAGAAAAATAGGTAAGTTCAAGACACATGCATTAGGCATCATAAGTCTCCATGCGTCGTCACAGTAGGCTCTATCAAGGAGTTCAAAGATCACGTGTGACCCAGGCTGATTATTTGTCCAAGTGAAAGGGGTGCCATGAAAAGGAAGTTCTAATAGGCGATGTTGTAAGCGCCATAATGAAAAATCCGTAGCCCCTTGGATATGATCGGTGCCACCTTTCTTTTGTGTAAAAAATTCTATTTGGTTGAAATCTCCTAAAATAACTAAGTTGTCCCTATCGACAAGGCAAGCAGATGAAATAGCATCCCATACTTTAGGGCGATCTTCTTGTTTAGGGGCGCCGTAAACAAAGACCATAAAGTACTCCAAGCCCAACCTTTTTATATTACACAAAACAAAATTAGGAGTACATGCTATTACACTAAGAGCTACAGAGGGTTTCCAACACACAACTAAACCCCCGCTACGCCCTACTACATCCACACCGTGATAACACGAGTAACCAAGTCTAGTAGCTACGGGTGCAAAATGAGCTACAAGACATAAAGTTTCACATAAAAACGCTACATCAACAGAAAATAACCTAAATACATAGTTAAGATACTGGGCTATTGGTGCCTTTTTTAAAGCCCCACGCACATTCCAAGCAAAGATTTTCATTTTCCGAGGGAAGGTTGCATTGGGCCAGCCGCGCCGTCTTTCTCGTCATCAAGCCACTCATCACCATCCGAAACACCAAATTTGAGCTTAGTAATGGACCCATACTTCCCATAGTATTTCTTTTGTCTTTTCTGTCGTTTACTAGGGGACAGATTCACCTTGCCATAGTATGTAGCCGTAGCTGGGTCAACGAAGAAGGCCCGTTTATCCCCTACTCTAGGGTTTTCTACGGAACTTGATGTGTCTCCATGCCCTAATTTCAGTTTTTTAATAATGTGACTCATGCGGTCATCCAATTCAGAGAGGCAGGACGCAAATTCCTCGATGCCAGAAGAACATTCAAACCCAAAAACCGGAGAAGAAGGTGGAGCAATACAACCAGCAGGTACGGCTGCAGTCAAAGCGTGGACCAATACAGTGGATGGGACATTCCGTCGTGCAGCAGACTAGATTGAAGGTTGGGGGTGATAGCATCTTCAGAGGGTCGAAAAGGATCAAAGAGAGGGTGAGAAGGAACGAGCAGGCGATCTCGTGGGGACAGGGTGAGAGAAGTTGAGTTACCTAAAGAGTATTCAAGCCGCCCACGTTTTTTGGAACCGAAATATTTGTGGGCCAAGTTGTACTGAGAGGAACCCAGAAATTTGCTAAGAAAATCCATTCTTTCACAAAATGGGAAAGCAACAGAAAGAAGTGGGGAAGGAGTAGGAGAATAAGGGTGAAAGGGATAGTTAAATAGGGGGTATAGGGGGACGGTACAGGCGAAGTCATTAATGAAAGTTTTGGAAAAGGGATAGTGAGTAATGGAGGTGGTTGAGTTGGAAATTAAATCTGAGAAGGTGGAGGTAGAAGTACAGCAGTCATAAAGAAGACATGAAGAGGGTATATATGTTGGAGGTAGTTCCCAAGGGAGATAAAATCTATCCTAGAGATACACACTTGATAGAGCTAAAGCATAGGGTAATAAATGCTCTTTAATATCACTATGCCCTAAAGCTAGTAGTGAAAGAGGGAAGGAGGGTCTAATCGTGTTAAAGGAAGAGGCCTCCAACTTGTCAAGTATTAAATGCTTTGCAATGGTGATGCTACGTGCACAAGAAGTGAGGGGGTTTCTTGGAGCAGTGACACGTTATCGCTTGCCATGCATTGAGGTCAAACCTTGACCTTTACGTTTGGCTAACGCAGTACCACGGAAACCGTTGACCAAGCAAGTGGGACCTGTAACCACCTTGACCGCCAGTGACTCAGCCGGAGTAGAAGTTGCAGAACCTTGCGGTAAAAAACGTAGCTTTTTGTGGACAACATGGGGAAGGAGAAAGGATGAAGGAGGTGGTCGTTTTTTAGGGTTCAGTAAGCTTGCATGCAAGATAGTATCATGAGGGTTAACAGGTGAAGGGGAATGAGTTTGTGGTTCATAAGTTGGCGAGGCCGAGCCTGAGCTTGAATCTGAGGAAGGTGAAGCAGGATGATTTGGTGCAGCATTAGAAGGGCCTCCAATCTCCCAACCATTAGGTGCTCGATCATCATCATTATCATCACCATCGGAAGAAGATGAAGTTGTATCTTGATAAAACTCCGAAGAGTGAGAAATGCGTGGAAAGGATAAATCCACCCTAGTTGTTCGAAAACGTTCGATTTTTTTGAGCCCTATGATCTTTCGTGAATACAAAGGCGTTTCAGCGCCGACAACCAAGAGTTGATTAGGAAAAGTACCCAAATCTCGAAGACGAGCATTGCTCTTAGCCTCAGCTTGCACATAACTGAGCTTGCACCTAGAAGTAAGGTGACCAACACATAAGAAGAACCCAAATACGAGTGCTATCAGGAAATTAAAGAAAGAAACCCGGAATTAGAGGCTTGTCTAGATTAATCCACATGCGAGCTCGTAAGTAAGGCAAGACCGAACCCGAACGTGAATGATTATCAAATTTAAAAATGAACCCGACCTTCTCAAGAGCCCTTCTTGCCACCGTAACTGAGTTGTAGATGGCAGGAATACCCTCAATACGAACCCAAAGAGGGCCGTAGTTGAATTTCATTGCAGAAAGAGCGGTTTTGTTTGTGAGGGTATTGAAGACTATCATGGCACCTTGAAAGTTTGCCATCCCTAAGTTAGTAAGACCCTCTCGATCTTCAATGTGATTGCACATGAACAGGAAATATTTACCAACCTTGCGAACTTGAATCCGACCATTCGTTGTCCACCGGAGATCCACCCATGCAGCAATATCTTCTTGATCGAACACCCTGTAATCTCGAAATTTACCAACAACTGTGAACTTGAGCATGTTAAATAATACTCAAATATTGGCTAAGCTAACATGTAGTTCTAACTTCTAATCGTGCTAATTAAGAAGAGAAAAAATAAGCCTAGAATAGAAAAAGAAAATTGGGCCAAGCCCAATATCAAAGGAAAAACACATGCAACGTAATAGCAAGAGAACAAATACCAACGTTATAGAGGAAGAAGCAGCCAGCACGAGCACGAAACAGAGGAAGGCGATGATGTAGACGGGAAATTCATCTACAATGACTTTTCTTTAGGATTGGTAAACCAGTCGGGTTGAGTTAGGTTCGTGTTCGGGTTAGTATTAAATGGGTTGGAAATTACAACTTAAACCTAACCCATTTATTAAACAGGTCAAAATGTTCAACTCTAATCCAACTCATTTAATAAACAGGTCACCTACTTAACTCATTTAACTCATATATCTCCGATTATCTAATTTTATTCTTAATTTATTATAATTAAAAATACAATTCATCATAGAATAAATACATTTTTATTTTTTTCTATGATAATTATGATTCATTTTTAGACTTTTTATTTTATTGGCCAATTTGAGTATTTATTAAAATTAGGTTTTTGGGATCATTTCATATAAATGGGTCATATAAAGATATATTCAGGTTGTAAAACTCAACCTTAACCTAACCCATTTAAATAACAGATCAGGCCGGGTCAACCCATTAAGATAATGAGGTCGAAAAACTTAATCCAAACCCTCTTATTTCAGGTCGAGTTCAGGTCGGATTAGCAGGTCGGATCAATTTTTGCTACCCTTAGTTTTCTCTACTCTCCTCTATCTCTTTTCTTTGTTTTTATGTTTAATTTAGAGTAGTTTTACATTAGAAGGAACATGTAATTGAATCTTGATATATGGATTTTTGAGATTATGATTTATGTTTATTCAATTCATTAGTTTGATGGGGTATTAAGACAAAATTCGTTATTTGAGTTTATAATTTAGGAAAAATTGACAGGATTAATCCCAACTATGACTGTTTCGCTTAAAATAATCCCAACTACGAGTTACTCTAGAATGATCCAAACTATTAGGGGTACATTTCCAAAATAATCCAACCTTTATTTTTTCTTGCATTCGATCTTCCATTTTGGGACTACTATATAAAGTAGAATTAAGAGTTAGTATTATTTTGAGAAGGTACCTCCAATAGCTTGGATTATTCTAGAATAACCCATAGTTGGGATTATTTTGAGCGGAACGATAATAATTGGGATTATTCCAGTCAATTTTTCTATAATTCAGCAATCTTAATTTTAGATTGACCACGTAGGGTTTCATCCATGTTTATTTGCTTGGATTAACATTAATATTATTTGGTTGAAGCTTTCTTGTCTGATATATTGCTGGAATTTCGTTTGATGTTAATTTTATTTTTGTTGCAACATTCTTGCTTTTTAAAGTTAATTGATTGATGTTATTAAAGCGGTCAAGTTAGTTAATTTAATACATGCTTTGATTGTTAAATCGATATATTTGATTTGGACTGAACTTGCGTGCGTTCACGGGGTTTAGTTAGTGTGAATAAAACAACTAATTTTCTTGCGTTCAAGGGATTATTTGTATAATTAATATGTGTATCGACTAGATTAAGGAATCAATGATTAAATCCCATCTCAAGAGGAAATTACGTGTCTCCTATTAGCCTCTTTATTACTACTTTATTTTAAAACCAAATATATTTCCAACAATTTATAATCATTATTTTATTTTAATAGTTTTAGTGTAAATTTGATATATAAACCCTCCCAATTATAAAATACTAGTTATAAATATTTTGAAGTAAGTAGTTTAAGATAATATCTTCAGTCTGTGTTGTTTCAGCTAGGGGTGAGCAGAAAAGTTGGGTACCCGGTTCCAGAACCAGAACCGGTTGGAACCAGCGGTTCCGGAACTGGAGCTGGAACTGCCGGGTCTAAATCTGGGTAACAAATATTAGGAACCGGTCGGAAGTGGGTCCAATTCCGGGTAGTGAAATTATATACCCAGTACCCACTGGGTACCCGGTTCAACCGTTTCTAAGAGCGAATTTTTTTGACATGAATGCATATGTAATGTATGCTTAAGACATAAAGGTTTTTAAAACTAACTTTTCAATGAAAGTATCAAATTATGTTATGTATGATGCTTATATTTAGCTAAACAATAAAAATATAGCTTTTGAATGCAATTGGGTAGTGGGTACCCGGTATTGGAACCGGCCAAATTAACCAAATAACAATCACTTTTGTGGGACTGGGTACCCGGTTAAGGAACCGATCCCGGTTGGTTTTGGTTCCAATTCCAAAAATTAAGGAACCGGTCCAACCGGTTCCGGTTCCAGTTCCAAGTTCTGGGTACCCAGTCCAACCGGGTCCGGTACCGGTACCGAGCAATATCACCGGATATCTGGTTGTGCTTACCCCTAGTTTCAGCCCTTACTTTCCCTGTACATTTTGTTAGAGTTAGTGACTGATTTATAAATTTAATTTTGTTGTGGAAATTACCCTTATCGGTTGGCTTTGTGAATGCAACACGGTCGTGTTTCCAATTGTTTTCTTGACTAATTATTAGCGAAGGAAATCTGAATGAGAGAGTTAGAGTTTGACATTTATACTCGTTGTGGATGTACATTATTGCATGCTCATAAAATCCTATGTGTATGCACTGTACATAGATCCATCCAAGCTGCCACATGTTTGTACTGTAATATCCCGAACTTTTAACCGATTTTGATTAATAAAGATTATCATTGTTAACGGGTCTTTAAATTTTATGAAATTTCAGCAATAACACAAAGTCAATATTTTTTTAAAAAAATAATATAAATATACTAAAATTTTAGATGTATATAACTATATATAGACACTTATGTACCGCAAGTTACCCATCAATGCTAAATGTTAGTTTCTAAAATAAAATAAAACTATTTCATTTAAGTACAAATAACTATACAGAATAGAAACACTAAATAAATTAGAAAGTAATAAAAAGAGATAAAAGATAAAAGAAATTAAAAGATTGAAAAGAAAACAAGACAACTGACCTAACTAAACAAGAACCAAGCTAGGCTTGGTCTATTTAGTAAGAGTTTGGCCCCATGACTTCAAGGTCATGGGATCAAATCCCACTAGGGGCATTTGGGGGTGGGGATTCCTTACCATTCCCTTTAATCTCAAGTGTCTGGCCCAATAGGACCCGAGCGGGGTCCGGGCCTCTTCTCCTTACCAAAAAAAGTATCTCACGCCTCACCAAAAGTAAACAAAATATAAAAGAATGAAAGTCTATAGACAGACAAGCAGACGAACAGGAAGCCACGCCGATACACCATCATCTTCAACCTTAAGCCATACTCCCAAGATATTTTTTTTAGCAATGAAATAAATAATACAATGAATGAGTGAACAACAAAAGTTCCAACACATCCCCTTCCTCCTGCAATTTTCCAACTCTTGGCAAAATCTTCAACCCAAATCTTCAAAATATGGATGAACATAAAATAAAATAAGATATAAAAATTGTGGTTCATCTTCAACCCGTTCCATGACCAAAGCTTCTACATTGTTCTACTCCCTCTATAAATACCCACAAGCTCTTCAGAATTTTTCCAGATGAAATCAACACAAATCCCAACAATCCCCATCACAATCAAATAATTTAGCCATTGTTACCAAACTAAGAAAAAAAACAAAGAGAGAAGGAAGGTAGGATTCAATGTTTCCCGTTTCCAACACGTTTCCATTTTGGAAACTTGGCGAAACGTTTATGAAACACTAGTAAACGTATGATAGTTTTTTGTTAAAATTAAAAAACTTTCTCACAGTATGTCCGTTTCTTTTCAATTGAAATGACTAAAATTCGCATACTTTACATATACCACTTCTCATTATCTTATTCTTCCTGTAACAACATGTTGTTGCACTAATTTTTTAATTTTTATTCAGTTCCCCCATGTTTCGCTACGTGTCCTAATTTTGAAAAATAACGTTCTCCAGTTTCTACGTTTCCGCATTTTAGTTTCCCGTTTCCGTTTTCGTGCAACCTAGGGTAGGATCAAGTAGCCCAAACACTCTGAAATATTACAACACCACCACCTACATCAGTCAACCACTACAAGACTACAGGAACCACCATTCCTACCGCCTTCTACCACCCCGCTGCACCTCACGCCATCCTCGGTCTCGCTATTGCCCTCCTTTTTCTGTTCGGTTCAGTAACCTGCGTGCACCACCTAGAACGAACACCACCACCCTTCCTGCAACAAGCAACCCGATGTAGGAGTTTAGATGCTTAGAGCGAAATATCAAGAATTATTTTCTTTGCATCTAACCCAAGAACAAATTGCATAAATTAACATGAATCAAATAATATATAACAATATATACCTTTGATGCGTGAATCCACAAAAGTACTAACTTCCAAGTGAGATCTTATGAGAACATTAAGTGTCGCTCCTCTAGTTTTGGTCCACGTACAATGGTTAGATCACCACGTATGCTAGTACGCCGTGGCGGATCCAGGATTGTTATCTTACGGGTTCGGAGGCATTCAAAAAATTAGACGAAAATAAAGTGATTAGATAATTCAATACATTAACTCAAATTCCAAATTACAACTAAGAATTAGGGAGATCATCGATCCTTCAAATTAAAATTTTAAAAAAGTTACTTTTCAAATACCCAAATTAACATAAATATCAATCGAAACCCAAATTATTATATTAGCTCACCTTATGTTCAAAAACCTATTTACTAATTGATTTATTTTTTATGTGCAAAAAAAGTTAGGGCTTAGAGTTGTGTGAAATAGAGGAGCAGTATTTAAAAGAATAAAATTAATGATATAAGATCTTGAAAAGAGAAAAGAAAAGTAAAACTAAAACTTAAATGAAATAAATTCATGAAAAGGAAAAGAAAAGTAAACCAAAATAAAATATATATATATAAATTAAAAAGCGTAAGCACGGATTGCAATCCGCCACATGTCACTCCCCTTCTTTCCAACAACATTTTATCAACGTCATTCTCATAAAAAAAATGCAAATTGTCCATAAGGAGTTTCGAACTCGCGACCTCGAGTATGGGAGAAAAATGCTCTAACCATTGTGGCACTACATTGTTGTTGCTTCTCTCATGAATACTAATAATGATATTATATGTTTTCAATGAAAAACAATATTTTAATTGCATTTATGAATAAAATACTAATTTATAACTTTAACTGTCATCTTTGTACACCATATTTTAATTGTCTTCAAAGAACTAACGTATAATATAGATAAACCCCAGAGCATCGCCTAGGTCTAAATACTAATACAATCTTGAAAAGAGAAAATAAAAGTAAACCTAAAACTTAAATTAAATCTAGAAAAGGAAAATGAAAAGAAACCAAAATAGGGGTTAGGGGGATTCGATCCCACGCTCTCCTTTATTTGCTAAGTTCTGGTACACGGACCAACCAGCTGGGCTTCCCTTCATCTTTGACATATCATTCCCTGCAGCACTATATAGCCTTGTTTTGTTTTTTCTGTTAACTCTTAAAAACTTCCGAAATTTTTCGAATTTTTTTATAAAAATCACTGGGTTCAGCTGAACCCAGTGAACCCATAGTAGATCTGCCCCTGCTAGTACGTAAAGAGGAACTTTTCATTCCTTACTTTGTATGGTGCTAGGCCAAAGGGAGGAAAAGAGGAGTAAAAGTCTTTTCCAAAAATCAGAATTTTTAGCAAAAAGATGATTGTATTTCATCTGCAACCTCTACATCGATATGTAGAGTTGTTACAATGGTGGTTTCATGAGATTTAATTGATCTCATAATGACATACATTATGAGTTTTAATTAGACACCTAAAGCCACCCATTGTGAGTCATTTAACAATAAGAGTTATAACTCTTCTTCTACCATCCATATGACCATCCAAAATGGATTTGGATAAATATCTAACCGTTGTTACAATGTGTGACCTCATAGAAATCTATCAATATTAGTAGTTAGCCCAATCTCATTAGTCCAACAAACCGTAATTTAGCTTCTAGCAAAACGTTAAGGTTTTCTAATATTATTGAATATATTATCTCTATAAACTTGTCCAAATATACTTAGATAATTACACTTGATTGAAGGATAAAATCCTTCAGTCGAACCTAGCGAATAGTGTCGGTGCTCTACAATTCGCCATCTCTTTCTCTGTTTTGCTCTGCTCCAACTTAAACCAGTAAGGTATATACTTCCTCCGTTTTTTATTAGTTGACATGTTTCTTTTATTACGTTTGCCAACGCGTGATTTCAATCACTTTTATCTTGGAAAATTGATGAGTAAAAATTATAAAAATATGATATTTTGAAAATATATAATGAGACGAATCTAACAAGACCCCACATGACTATATTTTCTCTTACGTATAAATCACAAAAGTTAGTCAAAGTAGATTATGTGAATAGTGTCAAAAGTCAAAACGTGTCAACTAAAAAAACGAAGGAAGTATATAACACTATAGCTTTTGTGTTAATAATGTTAGTTATTTACCTCTTCATGCTTATGAAATATTTTGGGTAGTCATTAAAAAGTGGACCAACCTAGTTTGTATAGTTGTCAGTAACTACCAAGACAATAGTTTTACTAAGTTTAAAAGTAAAGATGTAATCTATCTAGCTAATGTACTAACGATAAAGATCACATTAGTCCTAATTTTGTGAATACCTACATTCTAACTTTACATGATAAGTTACATAACTCTAACCATTATGCAACTATATTAAATTGATAATGAGATAATACCATAAAATATTAATAAATGATTAAATAATAATGATTTAAGACCATCACCAATTTATGTATTGGACTCCTTAAATGTTAACGTGTGAAATTAAATTTAAGTATAAGAAAATAAATGTTACAATGATGATAACCCTTTTGGTCGAGTATCATATGATCCGTTATGAAATAATAACAATAACATACTGCTGCAGCATGCACCCTTCTTGCCACATATACCTACTAGATTTCTATGCACGCGATGCGTGTGACAACAATTTTATTATGAAATTTCATAATCTACAGTAAATAATTTTAGTCGCATCTTACCACATAAACTTTTCATGTTTTCAGAAACTCCCACCTTAATGATTTTTTAAAAAAATTCACTTACCATTTACAATTTTATTAAAAACTCCACCACTTAAGGGTTTTTGTCAAATTTCATTAGTAAAACCGTTAAGTGGGTCCCACATATATATTTTGTTAACAAAATAGAACTTGAATAGTTGTAGTTCTTTCCAAATAGTTGTAATTCGTTCCAAATTTGCTCTAAATTTGTTGAGCATTTGCCCTTAAATTGATGAAATTGACTTCAATTTCAGCGTAAACTAATAATAAAATGCATATGTGGGACCCACTAAACGGTTTTGTTAACAAATTTAACCAAAATCATTAAGTGGTGGGAGTTTCTAATAAAATTGGAAATGATAGGTGGAAATTTAAAAGAAAAATTCATTAAGGTAGGAGTTTCTAAATACATGAAAAATGTAGGTGGTTTTGAACAAAAAATCCTAATTTTATTTGCATATGATGTGTGTTTTGGCTACTGTAACATGATAAAATGTGAAGGTACACAACAAATTTTGTTTTTAAATTTGGCTCATATTTCTTTGAAAACATCCCTTACTCCCCACCATCAACTACAATTTTTGTTATACAGTACTCGGTAAGGTATTATTTGCTCATTGTCCAAATGAGAAAAAATTCAAAAGTACTTGAAAATACTTTATCATGTTTCTCATTCATGCTAAAATACCTTATCATGATCAATTTGTTCAAATGTGCCTTCACTCATGAACAATCAATTACTCATGTATTTCAAAATAAAAAATTTCAAAAGTATATAAAAATATAGCAAAGTGGGTGTCTATCTATAGATCTCAAGAAAATATAATCGTTGATATTTTTAAAAATCGTTTTTACTTTGTAGATTTTTAAATATTTTAGTTTGAAGTTTTGAACATCTTTTATTAAAAATCTGATGGCTAAATTTGGAAATAAAATTAATTACTTAATAAACTCATTGATTTTTTATTTATTTTTCCTTTTTTTCTTTTTGGTGTCCACCCCCACCTCTTCACTTATATAATAGAGATTGATCACCATCACCTCATCAATGCATCTACAACTGTTGTTTTAGACATGATTAAGAGTTTTGCACGCGGCACCTCTTGTGGTAGGGATGGTTTGCGTGCTCAACACCTTATGGATTGCTTGAGTGGAGCTGCTGTTGCTATTTCTGATGAGTTAGTCACCTCTATCACCCAAGTGGTTAATCCCTTTCTTGATGGGAAATGTCCCAATATATTGGGTGAGTATATTGCTAGCTCCTCTTACACCGCTTGTGAAGCCGGGTGGTGGTATTCATCCTATAGCTGTGGGTACTGTTTGGAGGCGTTTAGTTTCAAAGGTTAGTGTTGTTATGATTGGTCATTCTTTAGGTGGCTATTTAGATGATCTACAATTTGGTGTTAGGGTGTCTGGAGGAGGCGAGGCAATACTTCATGCCGTGAATCGATTGATTGAGGATCGTGGAGGCATTGTTGGTCTTTCGATGTTGTTGGTGGATTTAAAAAATGCCTTCAACCTTGTAGATCGATAGGTCATGTTACGAGAAGTTTGTTTTCTTTGTCTTGCAATCTCCTGTTGGGTAGAATTCTGCTACTCTAATCCCGCTAGATTGTACTATGGGGAGCACACCTTATGGTCATGTGAAGGGATGCAACAGGGTGATCCCTTGGCTCTCTGCCTTTTGCTTTAGTGTTACATCCCTTGGTATGTAAAATCAGAAAAACTTTTGACCTATGTTTGCAGGCATGGTATTTAGATGATGGCACTATTATTGGTGATACCTTGATTGTAGGGAAGGTTTTAGAGCTGATTGGAGGATGCTCCTAGTTTTGGCATGCATCTTAATGTTGATAAAACATAGGTTTTTTGGCCAAAGGAAGACCCTAGAAGCAGACTTGCAGGTGTCTTCCCGCCTAATATTGTTCGGCCCTTGCATGATGTCAAATTACATGGTGGCCCCGCCAGTGTGGATTTTGATTTCAGCAGTCACCTTGTGATGAAGAGAGTGACTAACTAAAACCATTGTGCTTATGGATGCGGCCGCTAAGATTAACGATTCTCAATGTGAGTTGTTACTCCTTCGTGCTTGTACTGGAATTTCAAAACTCTACTTTGCTATGCGCACTCCCTCCACATGTCTTTGAGACGGCCCAACGTTCTTTTGACACGGCTCTCCGTTCTACCTTGGAGCACATTGAAACTACTTCCGGGCCAGGTTTTGGTGACTGGCAATGGAGGCTTGCCACCTTACCCTTTGCTTTTGGGGGGCTTGTTGTCTACTCTGCAGGTGATGTTCTGAATTATGCTTTTCTTGCATCACGATTGCAATCTGCAGGTCTGCAAACTAAGCTTCTTCGACATGCTAGTGTTGTAGCATCTGGACCTACCTTTGATGATACTTTGAGTGTGTTTAATAGAACGTTGGAGACTAACCTTTTGAGTAATCTAAGTGAGATCGGTGCCCCCAAACTCATGAAAAAATTAACAGATATATATTTCACACGGGTTACTAAATCTGCAGAATCCACATTCTCTTTATCTCCACGACAAATGGCTTTGTGGAAGTCTCAAAAGGGAGAACACACTTCTGATTGGCTTATGGCGGTCCCGATTTCAGGTTTGGGTCGGACTATGAATGGAAAAACTTATCGCTGTGTGCTATGCTACCGGCTAGGAGTTCCCTTGTTCTCTACTTCGAGGCCGTGATCTACTTGCTCCAGAGGTTTTGATGGAGATATATATGGTGACCATGCTGTGTCGTGTGCGGGCGTTGTTGTTATTAAACATCGACATAATGTTGTTCGTGATACCTTAGTCGATATTTGCTATCGGTCTGGAATTTCAGCTGGTAAGAAAGTTGATATTGGGTTGTGTGGGGGGGAACGACAAACCCCTTTGTGCTGCGGATATGTTACTTTACGCTTGGGATGAGGGACTTGATGTGTGTGTTGATCTGACTTGGTCATCGCCCTTGACACAATCTGGGATGTCTGACTTCGTGCCTGGCTGTGTGGTGATTGATGCAACACTCCGCAAACGCGTCAAGTATAAGGCTAAATGTGCAACAATTTGATATGGTTTCTTACCTTTCTCATTCTCTTCTTTAGGAGAATTAGAGAAGGATGTTGTTACTTTGCTGAAGCGTCTGGATACAGAGGTTCTCCATGACTCAAGATATTGGGGCACGAGCTGCTACCCACATCTTAACTAGGATCAGTTTTGCTATAGCTAAAGGAGTGGGGGCCCAAATAGTATCTCGGCTTCCCACTAATTTTCTGTAAATTTTTTGAACTTGTTTGTATAATAATAGTAATAATAATAATTAAAAAAATAAAATAATAATAATAATAATAGTAATAATAAGAAACACTATCATGGACCTATAATAAGCTTAAACAGTGAGACATTTTCAAATAATGTCTTAACTTGTATAACCTATTGGTAATAATAACCAACTAACTTATAAGAACTTTATGATCTAACTCTCGTAAAGACTTAAGTAATAATCATAGATATTAAAAGTCTAAATGTTAAAAATAAACATTCTTCCTCCGTTCCAACTTAAATGCAACAGTCAACATTTTGCACTATTCACAATATGAACTTTGACTAATATTTGAGCTTTACACATAATGAAAATATAGTCAAGTGGGATCTTGTTAGATTCATCTCGTTAAATACTTTCGTAATATCAACTTTATATAATTTTTACTTGTATATTATAGTAGATATTAACCGTCAAAGTTACCACTCGACAAGCGTGAAAAGTGAATTGTTGCAATTAAATTGAAACGGAGGAAGTATTAATAATCTCGTTACATAATTCATGGATAGATTAAAAAGGAAAGGATATTACAGCCTTCCTCAGCTAACAAGTACATTTAAGAAGGACTCGAGGTAACGTCGTCTATTACTAACACTTGCACTCCTCTTCTCAACATGTTTCATATGAGTTTTATTATGAAGTTTACGTTACTCTTTTATTGGATTGCGGGATATAAAATATTTTGTTTATGTAAATGATGTCTATTGGTTGAAAAATATGATTACATTATTGAGAAGGTATTGGGTCAGACACGTCCGACCATAACATTTGGTCGGACGACTTTCAGTTGGTATCATTTTTTTTCAGTTGGTATCATTTTTGTTTCAGTTGGTTACATTTTTGTTTCAGTTGGTTTCAATTTTTGTTCAGTTGGTTTCAATTTTTGTTCAGTTGGTTTTAATTTTTGTTCAGTTGGTTTTAATTTTTGTTCAGTTGGTTTAAGTTTTTGTTCAGTTGGTTTCAGTTTTTTTCAGTTGATCTTTTTTATTTCAGTTGGATGTCTTTTAAGTTCAGTTACTTATCTTATTGTTTCAGTTGATTATTGTCTTCTTTTAGTGGGGTATTATATTGTTTCAGTTAGTTTTTATTTCATTTCAGTTGGATGACATTTTATTCCAGTTGGAAATTAAAAGAATGAGAAAAGGAACAACTCTAACTCACCCTGTTATGATCACCATGTTTCATTCCCTGCTATTGTGCTATCATCATCTTCACCCTCAGAGGAAGAAGATCAACGTCTCAGCAATGCCTGAGTTTACGGCGAACGACGGAATGGGGATATTCACACCGCCCACAAGAGCTGCTGTACACCCAACTCGACCAACATCGTTGGAGCTTCGACCTAATCCGCTAAGGGAGACAAAGTTCACGGAAGATAAGTTTGCTGATGAAGGAGGGAGTAGAGGTTGGAAGAGAGAGAAAGGGAGTAGGATATACTTTCAGACTCATGTTTGGTGGTGGTGCCGTGACCGGCGGTTTCTGCGCGTGTCTTCGCTGGAGGTTGCTAATGAAGTATTGGGCTCCGTCTGACAGTAAGTATTGGTCAGACGGTCTGACCCAATACTTTCACTACATTATTTTGTCATGAAGGGATTATGAACTTCGTTATGATTTAACAATGTTTATTGAAAACACCTAACACAAACGTAACATGATAAATGAAAGAGAAAGATGGTTCTTGGCGGTATCCCGTTATGCTATGTTGGTCATGCACGTACCATTCTGTTATCTGGCGGAAACGCCACCTTCTGTTAGGGGACTATGTGTTCTCGGTGGCACCCGCATTTTGTTATCTGGCGGAAACACCATCTTCTGTTAGGGGACTATGTGTCCTCGGTGGCACCCGCATGTTGCATTGCATTATGCCACCTTCTGTTGGGGACAAATGTCCTCGGTGGCTTTGCCTTCTGTACGGGGATACGTCCCTTCCCTTTTACTCACCAAAATACCAAAATGAATGATATATGTTAATGAACATGATAAAGAAGATAATACTAGAATGAATGTTTTAATGTTTTCTTTAAGTTACATGTTTTCAAAATGTTCTTATACTTCCGCCGTTTTTTTTAAGTGATACACCTTCTAAAAGTGGATGTTTTTTTTTAAGTGATACGCTTTAAAAACTTTCTGACTTTGGTAATCTTTGCCTTATAAAATGACTATATTACCCTTACTTAATTATTTAACCACACTTAAATAAAGGTGACCACACCCACTTACCTTACTTACTTATTTCAAAAGGGGACCACACCCACTTACTCTACAGTTAAATCTTACCTAATTACACTTACAATCTTTTGCCTCAAAAAACAAAAAAGCAACTTTGTATCACTTATAAAAAAACGGAGTAAGTATTATTCTCTCCTCCCTGTTTGCAAATAAAATGAATTTAAAATAAAATGAATTACGATGTTAGGGTAGTCGTTACTGGGCCTCGGCTCATGACTTTTATTTTTCTGTTTTAGGTACTTGCGCGAAGAATGGAATGGCGTAGAAGTGAGGTTTCACTAGTTCAAGTTATCATTAAAACTAATGTTTTAAATTTCAAGTGTAACTATAATACGACCTTTTGTTTGATAAGATGAATAATTTATTATTTAAAGCTTTCACGTTAAATTATGAAGATTTATGAAGCCTTGTATTTTCCAAAAGGGAGATACGACGGTGACGCTCCGACTAAGCTAGGTATTCCGCTGCTAATAATAAATTAATTAACCTAATAAGGATGCTTGAAAGTCGGGGCGTTACATGTAACTTGAGCAAATTCATCACTATTGGATGACACTAGCGTTGGAGATGGGTTCGATGTCCTAGAATTTATTACCAAGGAATCCGAGGATGCTGATTTATTCCAAATTAAACACTGATTAACGATGTCAATTCTAGCGATCTCAGTGTTCGTGGAAGTGTCAAGTATCTTATTTACTCGCACTTGCACACGGAACAAGCGAGTTAAGAATTAATAACCAAGGGTTGATTTGACTAAACGAGGTAGTCCTACATGTCAAAGATGTCATTACTCCATTAGGCGAGATCCTAGCGGGTTGGCGTACGCGGGGTAGTGGTTGTGTCGTGGTCGCGGTCATATGATATCTACTTAGGCTCTAGAGCAATCTACATCAAGTCAGGGCAGAGCGCAATCAAGTTCATCCATGGGGACTTATCTGCATCGGCTGGTATAACATTTTTATTGATGTTGAGAAATATTTTTTATTATCCTTTTTTGTCCATTTAACTTCAATTTATTCTTTCTATAGAGAGGTGTTTCTCATATGGACATGAATCAGTTTCCTTATTTACGATGTGTCCCTGAAATCATACGTCATTTAATATTAGGGTGGACAATTATCATTGTAATCTGAGAAAAATAATTTTTTTAATTGAGCAAAATAGCATTAAATTAAAATTTTCCTTATTTATATCATGTGAACATTGAATTTATTAATGTTAATTAAACATAAGTGATTAATTTCATAGTTCCTAAAGTAATTTCTAAGTATAAAGTTATGAATTTTAATGTTATAATTAGTAAGGTTTATAAGATTTCTAAATACAATAGTATTATTAATATATTAAAGGAATAGTAAAAAGAAAAAAAAAACTACAACCTTGACTTTCCCCTTCTCCTTCTTCTTCACGCTATGGAAAAATCTGATTTTTTTCTACCTCCCCAAGCAAACCTTTCCCCAATCAAATGATGTTCTAGACTCTTCTCTTATTGGTATAAAAACTATAAATTACCATGTTTGCTCTCCAAACAACCAACTTCAAACACCCAAAATCCCTCTTCCCCCGTCAATCTCCCTTTCCCCTGTTTCTTTGTTATGTTTTCTCCCCCTTAACTTGCTTCTCTCGCCTGGCTACACCCACAGAGCACCACGCCCCTTTCACACAACCCTTTGTTGCCTCACTTCCTTTCACTCTCTCTCCTAAACTGCTCTCTTCCCCCTCCCTCCTATGCCCACTACTGTCGCCAACGCAACCACTGGAGCGTCGCCGTCTGCTGCACGTCGCTAGACTCGCTAAGCTCCCTCCCTCTGCTTCCCTCTTCGTTGTTCTATTTTTTTTTGACAAGCTTACAAGCAAAGAAGCCTAAGATGTCAAGCCCCTGCGTTCTTGACAAGCAAGCACATGGGCGGCCTAGACCTGACGACGAGGAACTTTTAAACAAAAGAAAGAAGTGAAAGTAAGAGCTAGATGGAGGATACGGTGGACTAGGTTGACACAAAAGGCTTTTCAATCCTCCGGGTGACTCAAGGCCAGGATGACAAGTTGAGAGTCGACGCCAACCCATAGATGAGGTCCAAAATGCTTGGCACCTGCATACTTGCATAGAGAGCCAGAATTTCAGCATGAAATGGGGAGGATGCAAAAACATGTGCCCAGAAGTGAGTTGTCCATGAGCTTGTATTTGCCACCCAATGGCAGCAGCAATATTTCCCTTTGCATCCTTCTTCCAAGCTCCGTCAACAATCAAACCTGTAGTTGATATGACATGCGCAAGGATGTCCCATTACGAAGGCGTACTGAGGCGGCCCGGCCGTTGGAGTTTTGGAAAGTCAAGTGATAGTGCGGGTGGTCGCTGAAAAATAACGGTCCACATTAGCATGATGTTTTTGGAGAATCTGGATAGGAGAACATGAGATGCCCTGGAAAACGATGTTGTTCCGATATCACCAAATGGTCCAGGGCATAGCAGTAAACTTGAAAACAAGATGATCCTTTGGACTCGAGCATAATAGTTGATGAAACATTTTATCCAATCGGAGAGTCCCATATGACTTGTTGTAGATCGAATACCAAGAGGAGAAGCCACTCAAAGACAAGAAGTGACCGACCAATCCCGGAATTTGTGAACGTTAGTTTCATCTGCACACTGACATAGAGGACATGGCGTAGAGATATCAATCGATCTCTTTCTCAAGTTGTCTGTTGTAGAGAGAGAATATTTGAGCAGGCGCCAGAGGAAGATCAACCACCGTGGAGGGAGTTTCTACTTCCAAAAGACCTTCCAAAATGAAGACGGAGGAACACGTGTTAGAAGATTACCAAGACACCACCAATAGCCGGATTTGAAAGTATAATGGCCATTAGGCATTAGGCGTATACCGCCAGATGAGATCATCAGAACCAGTTGTCAAATCTGATGGAAGCGGAATCGACAATATAAGCTGAGCAGTAGGTGTCGAAAAATGTCACCAGATGAGAGAGGCATTCCGGGCCCCTTGATCTGTAAGTAAGTCGCTAACTTTAGTTAGGTGAAGGGGAAAGGCTCTCCGAATCTGCAAAGGGAAGTCACCAAACTGTCCTAGTTCCAAAAGGCTTGTTTCTTTACCATTGTTGATCCTGGAAGCAACACCCTTGGAGAACTCTTTTGAAACTTTAACCAAACAGCGAAAAGTCTAGGATGGGGGTGTGGCAAAAGAACCCGAGTGGATGATGGTGTGGCCTTATATTTGGCCTGCATCAGTCGGCTTACTAAAAGCTGAGGGTTGTGATGAATGCGCCAAGCCGTTTTGAATATGGTGGCTTTGCTGAGGACTTCCATATTACGCAAACCCAAGCCTCCCTAGTGCGGGTAACGCTGTAAATCATTAGTCTTACACCAGTAGAATGGACGTTTATCCGTCACACCTACCCACCAAAAGCGTAACGAAGATACGCTTATCCGCCTAATTGTGTACTTAGGAAGGAGGAAGACTTCCATAAGATGAGAAGCTAGCGCATTAAGAACGGATTTTGTAAGAACTAATCGTCCAGCCGGAGATAGCCGCGCAAATTTCCAAGATGAAATCTTTTGTTGACATCTTTTGTTGGACACGGTCAACAAGGAATGCAAACAAGGTAGTAGATTTGACATTTGCCTCTAACGGACATCCCAGATATTGTTTAAAGGATGACACTGACGTGACTTCCAAAGGATGCCCAAGATAATTGATGAAGTGTGCCAGAGTGTTATGTCTGAATTTGACAGTTGATTTTGTTGCTCTATTGAGCAGAGGTAACTTAGTTACCTCCTTCTTTTGGCTTAGTTGTTTACTTTATGTTAATTTTTTTATATGTATTATTAACTAATATACTTTATGATAATTTTTGAGCTTAAATCTAATTTTTAGTTTAAGAAAAACTACGTACTTTGCTTATTTTATGTTTATATGTACTAAATTATGAACTTTAATTAAAGTAGATAAACTCTATGGACTAGTTGTCTTAGTTTGTTTACATCAAGCTATCTAGTTTATTTTAAGTCCATTATTAGTTAAATACTTTTTGTTAGTCCTAGTTAATAATTAAACTTAAATCCGATTTTTAATTTAAGTAAAGCTACTTTGTTTAAAATACGTTTATATATACTATATTATAAACCTAAAGTAATCTAGCTAAATTAAATGAACTAATTGCTTAATCTTGTTAGTTATTTTCTTTAAATAATTATTAATTTTGGTTATGAGTATTAATATAAAGTTCTTGCAATAATAGTTATTTACTTTAAAGTTTAGTTAGTAAAACCAAGTTATGTAATTTAGTAACCATATTTCATGTAATAACTTATGTTCATTTAATTACTTTAATTTAATAATAAACACTTATTTTTAATGTTATTAGTATTCATATTAAATTATTAATTAAGGAGTTACTTCAATATTATCAATGATATGCACTATATATAATCAAGTTTTACAAAAAAGGTCAAATTACTATGTTTTTCTAATTAAAATCAAAGTAAATTATAATGTTGAAATACTTATAATGAATTAATCCCTCCTTCCCATACTATAAGTCACATTTCCATCTTTGACCAAATATTCTTATTAATATATACAAGAAAAAAATACCCATGTGGGATCTTGTTAATTAGATTCTCCTTAATATTTAGTTTCATAATATTAACTTTTTAAATTTTTTACTAATACGAAATTGAAGATATATAAGGTCAAATGTGGGTATTGGAGATTGTGCAAAATAAAACAAGACTTATATTCTGAGACAGGGGGAGTATTATATACACACTATTTATAACTTGATAAATAATATTTAATAAAATATATGAATTCTTTTTATATTATTTAATTAATAATATTAATAAATAATGTTTTATTTATTTATTAGCTTAATAACTCTAGTATTTAAAGAGTTTATTAAAAGAAATATATATTTGTATTTTATAGTTTACACCTTCAAGTCATTAAACATTAATTACATATGAATTATAAAGTAGTAATAGTTTCTTAAATAGAGCTTACTTATGGAGTACTTAATAACCAAGTTATAAAGCCAATAAATCTTAGCTTATAATATTGAGTTATTAAATAACGATTAACTATTAATAATGGGCCTAATTTTAAAAACTCTTTGGAACTTATTAAGTTTAAATATAATATATTTTTTACAAGGATTCACATGATGGAAATGGTTCGTAAAATTTAGAATAAAATATTAACTATTACTTAATAATTCGTAAATATATTAGAAAGGAAAAAGAATAGTACGAACCTCCCCCGGCTAACAAGGTTACTAAGCGGGAGTTGAGGTAACGTCTACTGCTAACACCCACAACCCCCTTCAAACTATGTTTTATAATAATTAATCTCCCATGGCCACCACCTTATGTTGGAGGACTTTTGTTTTTTTGTGGCTTATGTTTTGTTATACTCGCGAAGTTACCAAAATGAATGATTTTTGTTAATAACTCCGATAATGAAGATGATACAAAAGGCTGGATGAATTATTTGAAATATTTTGTATAAGTTATTGTTTTCAAATGTATTTACGCTATTACTCTTCCCCCTGTTTGCAAATAAATTAAATTGAAATGAATTTACGATGTTAGGATGATATGTTACCAAGCCTCGGCTCATGACATTTTGTTTTTTTTTCTGTTTTAGGTACAGACGGGGAAGACGACATGGAGTAGAGAAGTGAGGATTAACGTAGTGACTAACTTGTGGAAGTCTCACCGTTTTATTATCTAATTATTCTATGTAAAACTAAGACAAGTTAGCTAATTAACAATCCATTTAAAATATCTTTTTCAGATCACTTATGCTGTAAATTTGTCATTAACGTTATGTTTTCTGTCACCTTGTATTTTCCTAACAGAAAGTACGGCGGAAACGCACCGACTACCTAGGTCTTCCCCTGCTAATGCCAGATTAATAACGATGATTAGAAGTCAGGGCGTTACAGTCATCTCATATGGTAAACATGGATTTAGTTGCGTTGCCGATTTATTTCTTTGTGGCGGGGAGAAGTCGGGGCATTGCAGTCATCTCCCACCTTTATGATCTTTTTTCGTACTTCCCACCTAAACTTTTGAAATTTTTTATAAACTCTCACCGCTTAACAATTTTTGCCTAAGTCTGTTAAGTGGTTGGTCCCATACTATGGTTTTGTTTTGTATTTTTCCTCCAAACATTCATTTCCCTTGTTCATTTTGTTTGTCATTGTAAAAATTTGATACCTAATTCAAATGGAAACCCTAAGTTCAATGTGAAACCCCCAAATTCAAATGTATAATTCTGCTTCCTAAGTACAAGTTTTTAATCAGTCTAAGCTTTATTATTGAAAATATGCCAAATTCAAATGGAAATCTTAACTTCGATTTATTCAACATTTTAGATCTGATTATTCTAACGCACTCACTAATTAACAATTAAATAATCAATTTAGAAGTTGCTTACCTTAATTCCCCTCTTAACCACAAGCTTTAACCACGGAGCTTCACACACCCATTGTTGTTTTTCATTAATTGTTGCTATCGTTGGATTTTTACAATAACTTCTATGTAACTTTGACCCATAAATTTACCAAGAAAGAAAGAGAGATGAATGATGAGAGAGAGAGAAGGGATAGAATAAAAAAAAGAGAACTGAATGAGGGAGACCAGAGACGAGGAAGACGATAGAGAAAGAGAATGAGGGAAATGAATTTTGGAGGGAAAATGAATAACAAAATCATAGTGGGGGTCACCACTTAACAGAGTTATGCAAAAACTGTTAATTGATTGCATTTTATAACAAATTTTAAAAGTTTAGGCGGAAAGTTAGAAAAAAATAATTCATAAAAGTGAGAGTTTCTAGAATCGTGATAAGTTAAGGTGGTTTTGCACAAATCCATGAAATTATAGTGAAAAGGTTTTCCATTTTTCCTAAATTCAGTCCCCAATAAAAAAAATAGAGTCTCTTTTCTCTAATTAGTTGTTTGTTGTATTGTTCATCTTCATTTCAGCAAAAATGATGGCCCAAAGTCTCTATCCATCATTCAACTGAAACGCTTAATTTCCATTATTTAGAGAAGCATCACTTATCATGAGCAAAATAACACACATCATCACTCTCTTTCTACTATTTTATAACTCATCATAAAATACTTTATCAATTTCATGACCAATTTGATCTAATACACCCCACTCTTGATCAACTAATTACTCATGTAATTTAAAATAATAAAAATTAAAAGTATATAAAATTATATAGAAAAGTTGGTGTCTATTTATAGATCTCAAGAAAATAAAACCATTGGTATTTTATTTAGTTTTTTTGAAGTTGCAAACATATTTTGCTAAAAATATGATATCCTATGTCATTGTATGATTGGGCCAATTTTTATTTTTCTCACGAACTATTTGATCAACTCGTAATCTATTTAATGGTTGATCGCAATGTGATCAACTTTTTGTCATTAGTGTAGGCTTTTTTTGGCTCATGCCTCATGATGAACTATTCTTATAATCAAATAGTTCATGGGTATGCGTTCTTAAAACTATCTTTCAACATCTAGAGAGAGAAATCTTCAAAATTTCCGCGAAAGTTTCGCTCCTCCAGTTTTGCTGGTGCTATGGCAATAGGTGGAAGCTCAAAGAAAAATGGCCAGTGCTCAAAGATTAGTGGCACTAGAAGGATATAATTTCTAAGGAATGAGAGGAAATCAAGATCAATTCATGGAAAACTGATCATACCTCCTCTTGTGTGGTCTGATAGCTCTGATTCAGATTGCTCAATATATGAAAGGATTCATCAACAAGTTGTTGATGCTAAATCTACAACTGATCAGCAACTTAATGAGTAGATTATATCGATTAGGCAATCAAATAAGGAATTGAAAAATCCATTAGAGGGGTGAACAATGGGGCAAAACTATGTTTCATGGACTAAAGGATGAAGGTTTGAATCTAGAAGGTAAGTCTCTTAATCACTCTATTAATAATGAGATGATTAATATCACTGATGATGATATTCATGATGAGATTACTATCTGGAGTTTTGCTATTGTTTGCTATATTATGGGTGCTAAACAACCATGGAATGTGATTTGTGCATTTGCTAGAAGGATTTAGGGAAAATGCAATATAGATCGAATTGCTTTGAGGCCAAATGATAACTTTCTGATTAGATTTAGATCAATTGCAGACAAGCTGAAAACATTAGAGATTGTTCATGTTATGTTTGATAGTAGGCTTGTGTTGTTAAGGAATGGATGGCTGACCTTAATATGGATTGTTTGAATACTAATCTAGTGCCTATCTGGATTCAATTACCTGGGTTAGACCTGAAATATTGTGGTTCTGATACCTTGATGAAGCTTGATAGTAAGGTAGCTAACCTATTAAAATTGATAAGAAGGCTGCTTTGAAAGAGAGACTTAATGCTGCTAGGATAATGGTAGAAGTGAAGTTTGGTGTTGATCTGAGAAAGGTATTCTGATTACATAAGTGATAGTGTATGAATGGAGGCCTATGAAGTGATATGAGTGTATGTAATGGTATTTGGTACAATGGGGGAGCTTTTAGGAAGAAAAAGGCGAACTTTAATAGAATTTTTAGAAAAAGGAAAAAAACAGTCTAGGTGGTGAAAGAAGCTGGTGCTAGTAAGCTAGTGCAGGCTACTAAGGTGGCTACTAACTCTGAGATAGTGATGCAGGAGGGAAAATTAATATATGATGTCATGGATCATCCTCTTAATGCTGTTGTTTCTCCTAATCTGGTTGTGGTTTATGCTGTTTCTTTTGATTTGGTTGATGTTCATGATGAGAATGATATCCATTTTGTGATCGAGGGTGATGGGGCACCTCAAAATGGGGTGAATGATGTAATTCTTAATGGATAAATGTGGATTTTGGAATTTAAAGCTAAATAATTCTTGGAAGCATTTAGATATTAAGAAATTCGTTCAATATTATATGTTAGACTATTTGACTTCCTTAAACCTTGGGTTAAGGCTGGTAACTTTGCAAAAGTTTTCCCTAGAATATGATTTGGTTGGTGTGTGGTTACTAATTACTCTTATCACCATGGTGGTAGGATTTGGTTGGTGTGGTTGCCTTCTTGTTTTTATGTTAATGTGAGGCTTGTGATAGAGCAGTTGATTCATGTTGAGTTTCCCATTTGGCTTCTAGTTCGGAATTTTGTGTGACCTGGGTTTATGAGCATAATGATAAAGAGAAGAGAGAGGTGTTATGGCATGATATTATTAAGTGTGGTGCTGGTATGATGAAACCATGGGTTGTGATGGGTAATATTAATAATGTCTTGAATCTAAATGAGAGAATTGGCCAGCCTATTCCTCTTAGTGAAGTAGTAGATTTCAGGAATTGTCTGGATAGATGTGGCCTATTTGATGCTTTCATGACTGAACCTTTTTACACTTAAATAAGATGTAGGAGGGTGATTATGTTGCTACAAAGAACGATAGGGTTGTTGTTAATGGAACTTAGAATGCTTTCTTTCCTTTTACTGAAGGTTGTTTCTTGCCAGAAGGTATCTTTGATCATTGTCCTTGCATTGTTAGTATGCATAAGGATATCAGTAAAAGGATGAGGCCTTTGCAGATAGATTTTTTAGTTTGGTTGAGGAGAAAAGGATTGTGGTGTATTCTGGCACTCTTATGTTTCAATTAACATCTAAGCTGAAAAGCATAGTGTCCCCTTTTAAAGAATTGAATAAGGAGTGCTACTCTAATATAGAAGCTTCTGCTGATGTTGCAGCTATGAATAATTTGACTGACATTCATAAAGAAGAGTAGGCTTATGCCGTTGACGAAATGGAGGCTAGAGAGGAGTATAGCTGATTACATAAGGCTAGGATCATGTTTCTTGCTCAAAAAGCCAAGGCTCATTGGTTAGCTGAAGGTGACGGTAACTCTCCTTATTTTCATGCTCAACCGAAGAAAAGGAGAATTCAGAACAAGATTTTTCATATTGAGGATATGCATGGCAATGTAGTACATGGTGAGGTGGATATAGATGGTGCTTTTGTGGAGTATTATCAAAATTTTCTTGGAAAGCAATCTTCTATGAGAAGGAAAGTTAAAAACAGTTTGATTGAGTTCGATGCTACTCTGAATTCAAATCAACAAGCAACTTTATGTATGAATTTTCAGCAGGATGATGTTAAGAAAGCTTTCTTTAGCATTGGTAATAGAAAATCTCCTGGTTCTGAATGTTTTACAAGCTTATTTTTTAAGCAAGATTGGGGAATATTAGGTGAGGATGTTTCTAAAGCCGTACTTGATTTCTTTAGATCAGGTAAGATGTTAAAACAAACCAATTGCACAACTCTTACCTTGATTCCTAAGATTGGCCAGCCTACTAGTGTGAAACACTTTATACCTATTGCTTGTTGTAGTGTGGTGTATAAGATCATTTTTAAGCTTCTTTGCAATAGGCTTAAAATGGTTCTTCCTTCTTTGATTAACGGGGCTCATAGTGCATTTGTTAGTGGGAGGGTGATAATTCAAAATATTTTATTTGTCAAGATACTTGTAGAGGGTATAATAGGAAGAATCTGCTTCTTAGATGTACTTCTAAGGTGGATCTTCAAAAAGCCAATGATTTTGTAGGTTAGAGTTCATTCATGATATGTTGGTTGGTTTGGGATTTCCTTCTAAGTTTACTGGTTGGGTGATGCAATGAATTAGAACTCCTACTTATTCTTTGAATGTGAATGGTGGTATTCATGGATTTTTCAAAGGGGCTTCTGGAATCAGACAAGGTGATCCAGTTTCATCTACCCTCATATTTGTTCTTGGCATGGAATATTTATCAAGATTATTAGAGAAGATTTCTATGAAGGCTGATTTCTAGTTTCAGGGATCTAAAGGGCCGCAAGTGAATCATCTGATTTTTGCAGATGATCTGATGTTGTTTTATAGAGGTAATGTGAGCTTTGTGATCCTTCTTATTCAGTCTCTTAAGTATTTTCGTGATGTGTCTGGTTTCATTGCTAATCCTGATAAAACTGCCATTTATTTTGGTAAGGGAAATTCTCAATGATACATTCCTAATTTTGGCTTCTCTTACTAGTACTCTATCTTTTTGACTTCTTAATGGTACACCTGTAGTTTGAAAGTTTCCCAACATGAACATTCGGGGTATGCCTCATTTTTCGTGTTTTGACTTTTTTAAGGTGGAGATGACGTTTTTTAAAAAACGCACACCACCGTGCAGTCCTATATGGACAAAAATTTTGAGAAATCCTACGAAATGAGTACCAATAAGTCGTGATTTTGGGCACGCGTACCTCAAGATTGCTTTTTGATAGCCAAAACATCCCCTTTGAAGTACGTGCCTGAAAATACGGCTTGTAGGTATTTGTTTTGTAGAGATTCTTGAAGTTCTTACCTTTAAAGGGTGCACAGTGGCCTCCGTTTTTCGAAAAAAAAGTCATCTTCACTTTAAATAATTCAAAGCACGCAAAACAAGGCAACCCCTAACCTTAATTAACCCTAAACTAACCTTTTATTTAACAGAATGATCACGGTAGGCATGGGCGGATGCATGTTGGAATTTTGGTGGACATGTGTCTACCCAAATATGAAAAACAAATATGGAAATGGCCTTTGTTAAGTAGTGATGAGTTAGTTTAGTGGTAGAAAATGGAAATGTGACATACGTAAATCTCTCAAGTAGCCTTTGTTCTTAGGTTCTAATCCTTCCCAAGTTCAAAGTTTACTTTTTTTTTTAATTTGCTTTTGGTGTTTTACCTAATTGTTATGCGTTGTGCCTACCCTTATTAAAAATCCTAGATCCGCCACTGACGGTAGGGAAGATTTCAAACTACATGTGTACCATTAAGGAGTGAAAAAGATGGAAGTGTACCAAGAGAAGGCAACTCTAGGAGTGTACCACTGGAAATTTCCCTTTTGGTAATGTTGATGATGGCATCCGAAAAGAGATCATTGATCTATGTGGTTTTAAGAAAGGATTGCTTCTTGTGAGATACTTAGGTATCCCATTGGACTCTGAAAAGCCCAATAAAGTTGATTGTGATGTTCTAGTTGATAAAATGATAATGAAGATTAGGTGTCGGAGTTCTAGACACTTGTCTTATGCTACTATAATTATTTTGGTGAATGCAATGTTAATGAGTCTTCATACTTATTGGGCTTCAAAGATGTTGATTCCTTAAAGTGTTCTCAAAATAATAACACAAATATGGGAGGTAAGGTTGACATTACAAAGTCTCCTCCTGTTGCTTGGGATTGGGTGTGTAAGACGAAACGCCAAGGTGGGTTTGGGATTAGAAACTGTGAAAGCTGGAATATTGCTGCTTTAAGGATGTATGTTTGGTTTAATGCTAACAGACCTAAAATCATGTGGGTGAAGTGCGTTCATCATGTATATTTGTAAGGTAGAAATTGGTGGGATTATCACCCACCTACAAATGCAGGTTGGAGTGGGAAACAATTGTGCGTGCGAAGGATCAGTTGAAAGATGGATTTTTGCATAAGTGGCAGAGTAGATACTCAATTAAGGATGGTTATAAGTGGTTACAAGGTAATAATGTGAATGTAGCTTGGAAGAACTGAGTGTGGAATGGGTATAATGTTCCAAATCATTCATTTATAGCTTGGATGACTGCCTTGGGGAAGTTAAGAACTAAAGATGCGCTTTTCAGAATTGGAGTTGCCTCGGACAATCTCTGTGTTATGTGTAGAATTCAGGAAGAAGTTGTTGATCATTGCTTTTTCAAGTGCACTTTTAGTCAACAGTGCTATAAAAGGGTGTGTAGCTGGCTTGAGCTTCAATATTTACATATGGATCAGTTGTCTAGGTGATGGAAGAAATGGTAGAGGAAGTTTGCTTCTGGCAAGAGGAAAAGAGATGTATGCTTTGTTGTGTTGGCTGCACTTGTGTATCAGATTTGACAAGCAAGAAACAAAGATTATTGGGAGCAATGTTTATGTAGGCCTGATATTTTAGTTAAATCTGTCACTAAAATCATTTGTATTAGAATTAGGCATCTTGTTAATGAAAAATGGAAACAAGGTGAGATTGAGTAGTTTGAGAGATTAGCTAGTGTTGTTAGCTAATGTTGGCCTGTGTTGCTGTTGTAAGTGTGCAGGCTGTTAGCTCACTGCTGGTCTGTGTTAGCTTCAGTCAATGTGTTGTTGTGTTGAGCTAGGTTCTATGCTTTTGGTATGAGTTAATGATATTACTTACCTTTTTATCCAAAAATAGTTCATGAGTATGGATGCTCTAATATCTTCAATTCAACCCACCAGTTTGCTCAGAATTTCTCATCTTTTCAATCTTGTAATTCTTTAGAAATTGTAACAACAACTGATCCTAGAACAAACCCCTGTGTTCAAAACCCTTTTTTATGTTCACCATATAAATTGCAAAACATTAGTAAATTTTTCATCAAAATATGTTCAAAGTTCATCTTTGAAATTAAATAGAGAAGGTAATTAAATGAATTTAGTTCCTAAGAAGTTAATGTGATTTGATGAGGGGCGTTGGAGGGGGGCAAATTTATTTAACATCAACAAAATGAAGGAGAGTTAACGGTGCTCAGTTAAGTTTTGGGGTGAATCCGTTAGTTGGTAGTGATATCAAAGAAAATAACACCTTCTAGGTAGTTATATATAAATTTAATGAAATTAGGTACTTATTTCGAAAAATGATCTTAGGTACTTATTAACAAAAAAAATTTATCGTAAAGGTCAAAATGAATCTCAACTTCAGCCTTATAAATGACTAAAATTCCTTCCATTTCATCCTTTGAAGTCAACAATCTATCTAACTATATATATATTAAAAGCTGTAAGTAAGGGTTGCAAGCCACCACATGACACCCTCCCCCTTCTTCAATTGCATTTTACCCATGTTATTATCATAAATAAAAATATCAATGTTGTCAATATGAAGTCTCGGACCCATGGCCTTCACACATGAAACAAAGAGTTTTAACCATTGTGCTACCACACTCTTAATGCTCTTTTATTACTTACAAAACATTATTATGGGGGTTAAATAACAATCAAGAAAGAAAAAATTATAAATGTTGTCACTATTGATTTTCGAGCCCATGACCTCCACACATGAATAAAGAGTTTTAACTACTACTCTATCACACTCTTAATGCTTTTCTTATCACAATAAAAATATTAGCATGAGGTTGAAATGACGATCAAAACTGAACTACAATCAAATGCATGATATAGATAAGATGAGTTATTTCTTCGGCTTTCTTTCTTAACCCACAAGTTAGGGTCTATTCTCTACAACTTATTTTCAGTTTAGTTCAGTCGAGCTCTATTTAGTTCAGTTTAGTTCTGTTCAACTTAATCCAATTTAGTCTAATTCAATTTTGGGATTATTATCATTATTTGATCATCTTCGTTGATATTGTTATTGTTATTGTTATTGTTGATCTAATTTATTTTTCTAATTATTATATCATTATTTTTAATTATTATTTCTCATTATTATTATTATTATTATTATTATTATTATTATTATTATAACAGACAAAAATCATACAACATACAAGAAATTAGTGGGCAATCGATATACAATCTGGGCACCCACTTCTCTAGCTATAGCAAACCCTATCCTAGTGAAAATATGGGCAGCAGCACTTGCCCCTATGTCTTGTGTTCTCGAGAAGTTCTGAACTCGCTTCATCAACGCAACACCCACCTTATCCAATTCCCCAAGAGAAGAAAAGGAAAAGGGAAGGAAGCCATATCCAATTGCTCGACAACGAGCTTCATACTTGACCCGCTTCCGATGAGCCGCATCAGCAACAACACGTCCAGGAATAAAGTCAGACAACCCAGACTGGGTCAAGGGAGAAGACCCTGTCAAGTCGACACACACATCACGACCCTAATCCCAAGAATAAAGAAGCACATCTGCTGGCCTGAGGGCGCCGTCGTTCCCCCAAACAATCCAATTTCAACCTCTTTTCGTGCCGAAATCCCAGACCGATAGCAAATATATATCAACAAGAGTATCCCGAACAACATTATGCCGATGTTTAATACCCACAATACCAGCACACGACACGACATGATCACCAAAAACATTCCCCGCAAAAACCTGGAGCAAGCAGAGCACATCACCGGGGTAGAGAACTAAGGAACACTCAACCACTAACATAACACACTCCGATAAGTCTTAGGGTCATTGTCGAACCCAACCCTAAAATAGGAACTGCCCGAAACCAATCTGAGGTGTGATAAGTCATAGGGATTATTATTATTATTATTATTATTATTATTATTATTATTATTATTATTATTATTATTATTATTGTTATTATGTTTATTTCTTGTTATTAATATTATGTTTATTTCTTCTTTTTACCATTATAATTTTTGTTTGTGATTATTTTTTCTAATAATATCAAAAATGAATATATTCTCGAACATTAACTAACATCACCAATTTCATAGGCGGTTATTATTGCTAAATATCTTTGTTTCTTTTATTAATATTTTTCATTTATTTATTGTTAATATTAATAATTATTTATTAGCTTATTATTTAATTTTTATTAATATAATATCATTGATATTATTATTCATTTTCATTAATTATTAACTATTAATTTCTTAATTTAAATCTCTTATACTCCCTCTGTTTTTTTAATATGTATGTTTTACCATTTTGGGATGCTTTTTTTTAATATGCACTTTTCTACCTTTTCTCATAAATAGAAGGTTGGTTCACCTAATTATTACACTTCTTTCCTATTTTTTTTCCTTCTCTCTACCTTTTTCTCTTTTTCCTTACTTTTACTAACCTTCTCTCTTACTTTGTACTTTTTTCTTGGTCCGCGCGCAAAAGCAAACATGCATATTTGAAAAAAATGGAGGTAGTATATAATTACTTTTGATTGACTTCAGTTGAGTTCGATTCAATTCAACTTTATTCAATTACTTTCAATTCAGTTCGGTTGTTTTTAGCCCAAGAGAAGAGACCCTTAAACTACGATATTTCAATGCATATTAAGAATAAAGTGACTTATCGGTTTTTCACTTTACGTCCACACCATATAATATTAGTTGTATCAAATTACTAAATTGTAACGTGTACTATATCTCCACTGGAATAATCTATCTGACTGAGATATCTAGATGAAAGCCCACCCGCTCCGGCTGAAGGAGCACCTCGAGGTAAAGTTTTTTTTGTAACATGTAAGCCCATCTTACGGAGCTCGGCCTGCGATGCTCTTAAAGCCTATATGCGTCGGATAGACTCTCGTAACGCAGGAGCAAAATCTGTCAATGTTTAGCTCAAAGATGGGGCAGGGGTTTCATTTTAACTGTTTCCAAAATGCAAGTAATTTATTTCGAACACATGAAATCTTAGTTGGAATGTCCAGACACTACCACAAAGCCATACCCCTTTTTGTTGTCAAATTGCAATTAAAAATTTATTTTACCTTAATCAAGATATGGCAAAAAGTGAATAGATATCCTTCATTACAATCTTTCATGACCCTTTAAAATTTTTAATTAGTTCTTAAATTATGTGTTTTATTTTTAACTATTAAAAATGAAAAAAGTAATCATCCGAAGAATATTATTCTAACTCAATTAAACATAAAATATATGGATGGATATCGCCAGGGCCACAAATTAATTAAATCTTAGTAAGGAGAAAAAAGTTGATGAATGAGATTTATCTCACTCGTAAGGTAGTTTTAGAACCGTTGTTAATGAATTTGGTTTATTCTTTGCTTGATTTTTGTTAGTTTTTATCTTTGTCCCTGGCCTTTACATTTCTTAAATAATTCAGCTACAACCTTTTTCTAAGCCATATTGTGTTTTCTTTCTTCTCTCCCTTAGTTGAGATTTTGTTGCTTATGAGCATGTTAATGCAATGACATGCGAAGGAGCTCAAAATGTAGCCCAAGGAACTCAAAAGGAAGCGATTGATAGCCTACCTGACTGCTCGGGTCGGTTGTCAATTTTCATTTGAGCTCCTTGGCCTTCTTGTTCTCTTCTCATTGTTAGAACTCGTAACCGGGAAAACAAAATGAACACACAAATGACAACAACGAAAGAAACAATCCTCTAGGCGTGTTTGGGAACACTTTCCCAAAAGCGATATTTCGACCTTATACGAAGCACGGGTTGCACGGAATTCACCTCGGAGATACAAATAAGAACAGTTAATATCACGCTCGTATGAGATTCACCAAATGAGAACAAATGTGTTTGTAATTATGGCTTTGATGATCAATTTAGATCAGAGAGAAAAATTTTTAGAGTGCTTTTTAGAGAGAAAGTATATGAATATATGATCCTTCATCTGTGATAAAAACATCACATATATTTACGTCAAAGGCAAAGAAACGGACAATAACCGCCCAATAGCCAAAACCGCAAAAGAGAAGCACAGAAGATCAGTGGCATGTCGCGAGCCGCGACGAGCGTCGCAAGTCGCGAGCTGCTCGTCGCGAGTCGTTACCAGGCTCGCGAGTCGCGAGGGGGTGCTGTGCAACTGCTCCTCCTTCTTGCGTTGGCTTGTTTGCTTCGCTACTTTATCACGTTTAATACCACGTACTTCCTCCGTTTTAAAATAAGTGATACATTGTTGCTTTTGCGGATTTTGAGGCAAAAGATTATAATTGTGTTTAGTGTATAATTAATGGTGAAGTTAGTGGGTGTGGTCCCCTACCCCTTTTGAAGTTAGTGTTGTTAGATGTTGTTAATGATGTGTTTAGCAAAAAGCAAGGGCACGTAGGTCATTTCACAAGCAAAAAGTTACCATATAAAGCAAAAAACCAAAATGTATCACTTATTTTAAAACACCCCAAAATAGAAAGTGTATCACTTATTTTAAAACGGAGGAAGTATATGTTTACTATAATACCGTAAACATGCTATGTGGATTCTAGCGTAACTTGAATCATGACACCGTAACCAATTAATACAAGTTAGCATTACATGAAGATTAATCAACCAAATACTCTAAATTATCCAACACTCATAGCATTAAACATGATCGTAAGTTCGTAACCGGCAAACAACCCAACCAAGGGAGAGAAGAATGAAAACACAAGAAATAGGCAATAATACGGCCTAGAACAAGATTAGTAGCTCAATTAATTTGTGAAATAGAAAAGGGGAGGGAGAAAGATAAAAAAAACTAAACATAAACAAAGTAAATAATAAATCAAAGTAAAAAAAAAAACTGTCCTAAAACTACCTTCAACTTATCTGGGTAGGCTGTCATGAAAAATGATTGGATACATGTAAAGTAAAAGGGCTTCTAGGAATAGAATCGAGTGTGGATCATAAAACTCGAAAAGTATGCGTTTTGTTACAAGAGTTTGACCGTTGAGTTGTAATGTAAGTTTGTCTATTGTACTCCGAGCATTTTTAGTACATCAAAACCTCTCATTGTATTTAATTAGGCCCCAAAAATTGAAAGCTCGAAGTAGTCGTACAGTCCGTACAGGCTCCGAATAGGATAGTTTAACTTTTGGGTTGGGCCTTAAGATAGAGAAGCCTAGCTCAGATCCTTGTATCAGTGGGGAAAAGAACAAAACTTATACAATGAGTCTGGTAATTATATCTGGTTAATGCCTTAATTTGTCAAGCTGGTTAATGGCAGCTGGCTAATTAATACAATGAAATGACAATAGTAATGCAAAAATTGGATGATCCTTATCATAATTTGGCGAATTTAAGGCAAAAGGTCTGCTATTCAACCGACAGATTTCCCAGTCAGATTACCTCTTCCCCCTACCCCGTGCACAAGCACCGGTATACGTACGCTTTCATATACCTCCACATGAGATTCCCTTTCCATTCCTTTATTTTAATACTTTTTTCCTTCTATTCCTTTTTATAACATTTGTTTCCTTCTATTCCATTCTTTTTATACTATTTGTTTCCTTCTATTCCTTTGACTAATATATCCCCCAGCTTTTTTCCAAGCTTAGCTTCCTTTATTTCTGTTCCCTTTCCTCGGTTTTGGTTCCCTCCTTTTTAATTAACTCTTCTCTACTTTTCACTTCACCCCCCCCCCATTTTTCAACTTCTCTTCACCAATTCTCCTTCAACAAACAAACCACTAAAACTAAAAGGTATGTTATCATCATCTCCTTCCTTTTCACTCAATCTTGAACCAACTTCGTCATCCCATGCATACATGTCTATGATTTATAAAGCACGGAAACCTCTAGTACTCGATGTTTTCATATCCTTGTTATTTCCGAGCTAATATAGCTCGGAAATGACTAGTAACCTAAGTTATTCTCATTCATTTTCGAAACTCCAGTTATTTCCATACATTATTATCGATACATATTATATGTTTGATGACTTTTTAACTTTCAGTGTAAGTATTATGAGATTGATTTGTTTAGATATTATTTACAGAAGGAGAAAAGATAAAAATGATGTCAAGTGGAAGTGGAGGTGGGCAAGTTACGGTTCCACCGGGCTTCCGCTTTCATCCAACTGAAGAAGAACTTCTCTACTATTATTTGAGAAAAAAGGTTTCTTATGAAGCTATTGATCTTGATGTTATTAGGGAAGTTGACCTTAATAAGCTTGAACCATGGGATCTTAGAGGTCAGATCAAGTTTTATATTGTTAGTTTCTTTTCTTACATTTTCATGCCATTAGTTAGTGCTCAAAATAATATGCTTAGTAATTTATTTTCTTGGGTTAGTTATTTTGTTACTTTCCTAACTATAAAAAAGATGAATGAGATTCATATGATGAAATATAATCCTTGAGCTTTAAATTTGAAACTCATGTTTTCTGTTGCATAATATATCATCATATTTTTTCATATTTCTTGTTAGTAAGAAATGATGTATAATCATGCAGATCTAGGGTTCAAACCCCTAGATACGTTGGATCCAATACCAGATCTTGAGTAGGACATTTCATAGGGTAGTTTTTATCCAACAATAGCTTAACCTCCTCACTGTATGATATGTTCTGGAACTCTTATTTATCGTATGCATGAAAGTGTTTCTTAGGGTCTTAGGTATCGCATCATTCGATGGATCCATGCTCCTTTCTTACTTCTACTGTTGGTGGTATAGTACACTTTGCTAGTAAATAAGTGTTTACCTCGGCCGTTTTGTGAAAATAGTTATCGTTGTATTGTAATATCCATACCTAGTCGTGTGTTAGGAAATACCACGCTCATTTTAAATCTGGCTCATTATACTTCCTTTGTGTCAAAATACTCACCTCTTTAACATTTGAATCTAACAAAATTGCAAATTAATGAAATTTCTAGAAGTTGCTAGTCAGTAAATTGAAATGCATTTAACAAGATCTATAACGCATAATGATGCTTGTTTTTTATATGTAGCAAAAAGTAAACGTCAAACCTTATAAACATCGACTCTAAAATAGCAGCTGAGTCTATTGTAAATTACAAGAAGTACATGATAGATAATATCATAGTTAACTACTCACCTTAACGGGTGACATTTTGTTTACACTATTATATTTCATGGGACCTTTCTGGTTCAAATAATATGTTTAGACGATCTATTCGTACACCAACATATAAAGTTAAAATATGGTGATACAGATAGATGCAGGATCGGATCAGGCCCCCAAAACGAGTGGTATTTCTTCAGCCATAAGGACAAGAAGTATCCGACCGGTACTCGAACAAACCGCGCCACGGCAGCTGGATTTTGGAAGGCAACAGGGAGAGACAAAGCAATCTACCATGGAAACTCCAAAAGGATTGGCATGAGGAAAACCTTAGTATTCTATACTGGACGTGCTCCTCATGGTCACAAGACTGATTGGATCATGCATGAATATCGACTCAATGATGACGATCCTCAAGTTCAGGTACTTTGAAGTTTTAATTACTACAATTTCCATATAAATTTGTTCCAATAATTTAAAGCAAGACGACTGCCTTTTCAGGCTTTGAGAAAAATGTTTTTATTGAAAAAAGTCTCACTGCTACGATAAAAGTATATTACACCACCTAGGAGATTTTCGCTTCTTTCTTTATTAAACACAATAGTTCACTTTAAACTATTAACAGTGTAATACTTGGACTTTAATATCTCTAAATATTGATAACTAATTTTTTTTAAAATATACACTATCTTTAAAATAGATATTGAAATGAATTAAACAACTTCACTCATTATTATGAGTTTTCTTACATAGAAATTAAAAGTAATCGTGAAAGTAAAAGAAGTAAATAGCGTGGGAGTAAGACTGTTATCATTAATAAAATTTAGAAACTAAGTACATTTTGTACTTATTTCCGTTTATTTTATATTAGTTTAGTTTAAACAGGTAGGTCTTTAGTTAGTTTGGTAATATTACTACTATAAACACTGTCAGTATTGACGTCCGGAATAAGTCGAACAACAATCAAAGTCATCTTGCTTCGTGCACTATTGGAATAATATGTAAATAAATGTTTGCTAATGTTAATGAATTGCAAGTATTTAATCTCTAGAAATAAACAGTCAAATGGTTTGATTGTATGAGTTTCTAGTAAACTACAAAATTGAAATTTATCTGAGAAGAGGGGTGGACATACAAATTTTACATTTTTTATTCCTAGCTAATTTAATAGCACGTACAACTCCCTTTCTATGAACAACCATATTTACAATTTTATTTTTTGAATAAAAATACAAAACACGTTAAACTAACTATCAGTTCTTCCTTTTTTCCCTTTTCATAATGAAATTTTTGCATGCTTTCACACATACTGCATGCATTTTAAGCCTAATATATATCATTCCCTCCTTTCCTCAAATAAGTATACATTTGCTTTATTAGTCAAGTTTGATAAATTAATAACGTAATGTTTTCATCAATATCTAAGAAAAAGCAATAATGTGAATTATGTTTTCACTACTTTAAAATATAATTTTCTTGTATGTTTAGTACTTCCTCCGTTTTAATATAAGTGATACACTTTATTTTTCATGCTTATCAAGGAAGCGATTTAAGGGTATAAACGAGTAAAATTTTCGATGAAATTTTAATACAAGCAAGAATGAGACTCTATATTACTTGTCCTAAAATTTCATCGAAAAATTTAATCGTTTACAGCCTTAAATTGCTTCCTTGATAAGCGTAAAAAACAAAGTGTATCACTTATATTAAAATAGTGGAAGTACAATAGTACTTGATTAAAGATAATAAGTATTAAAGGTGCAACTTGGAGATGGATAATAAGTAAAAGGGTGCTTCTGTAAAGGAAAGATAAAAATGTATGATTTTGCTCAATTTTTCTTAATGCATAAAATCCGCATTGTGATTTGTTCTTGATGTACGATTTGGCTGCATATGTGTTAATGTCTTGTGGTAGGAGTATTGTTTCCTCCTCCATCGTATGCTTTTTCCTAACCACTACATATGAGACCCATACATTATATCTTATGTTTCGTTTAAAAAATCCTCTATGGACTATCATAGGTCTTTTTTATTATTCATATTAAAAAATTTCATTACTCTTTTCACGGTCTTCACCCTATAATTTTGACTCATAGCTTTAATAACGTGACAATATGAATTTAAAAAGTTGATACATTAAATATACACATTGAAACGAATTTAATTAGGTCTAACTATTTTTACATATTGAGAAGAATTTAATAGGGACAGAGGGAGAATGAATTGGAATGGAAAGAGTGAGTTAGTATTACATCACACAAACCATGATCTAATTTATTTTGGCTTTCTTATGCGATTTTACATTGTTTAGCAAGAAGATGGCTGGGTTATTTGCCGAGTATTCAAGAAGAAGAATCATGGACGAGGCATACAACCTGAACTATTACACGAAGACGACTGCGAAAACTCTAGAATCAATCACCCCTCCTCAACCCAAATGATGAAGCCTGGCATCATCACCAACACAAATACTTCTGCTACTTTATTTCCACCAAGGCCGCAACATGGTTACAACCTCCAACCATCAATGTTCCCGAATAGCTATACCGACTACACACTCGATGGCACGATGCATCTCCCTCAGTTATCCAGCCCTGACTCTATATCAACCAATGGTGGCGCTCTCTATACTACCATGGATAATATACTGAGGTTAAGTACATTGTCTGCTGGAGCAACATTGAGCGCTCAACAGTTGTTGGCAGCAGGAGTAACAGAGAGATTAAATGGCGGCGAGTGGGGGTTTCTTGATAAGCTCCTAGCTAACTACCAGAGTTTGGAACATCAGCAGCAACATCAGCAACAGCAGGAAGCCTTACAGAACAAGATTGTTGCTGCAAATCATGAGATTATTGGAATGAGCTCAACTAGTGGTCTTCAACATGATCAGCATAAGTTTCCATTTCAATATCTTGGTTCTGAATCAGATTTGTTAAAGTTTGCCAAGTAATTAAAGATCTTGTAACCTTGAAACAAACAGGTCAATGACTTTTGTGCAGTTAGTCTGTACTACTTTATTCAATTTGCTTCCACAATCTAATAATTAAGCTTCTTTAAGAATTTGATAAATATGCTCATAATGCAAATTTTCCTGTAGGGTCTAGTGATACCAAGGAATTAATTTGGCTAAGGCTAAGCTTGCTAGCTTGGAAGAAGCTCGATCAAGCTTTGATTGTTTGTCTATTACTGTATAAAATTAAATTAAGATGATGTTCTTTTCTTTATAGTTGACAAGGATGTAGCAATCTTTTCGGTAAGCAAGGTCGATACGCACAGAGATAATTATTCAAATTTGACAAAACCAAACTATTATATACTAACAAGAGATAAAGAGTGGATATAATGCCTAAACTAGATCGCTAATGCTGTAAAACATAAAATTAAATCCAAATTAATCAATGACTTAAGGTCATGGATTACTAATTCAATAAGAATCACCTAGTGAGTTAATCTACACAACACACATGCGATTTCTCTCAAACATTGTCTTCCATAAGGCGAGATGTACCTTGGGGGGCGGGGGAGGCAGCGGTCCCCTGGTGATTACTTAGCAGTTCTCGCATGGTTAAGGGTCATTTTATTATTGAAAACCTTCTATATGAGAGTAGATTTAATCTCATCATAGCACTAAGGAGAATCCTGATGTTTGTTGAGTTAAAATTATGTTGGAAAAATCATATTTGGTATTAAGGTGATATATGAGTTGTTAGGATTTGTTGCAATAATTTTAGAAAAATCAAGAACATTTGAGAAAACAGTTAAAATATTATAAAAGAGAAACTAATTAGATGTTCTTCAAGTGTAAAGAAAAATCTAGACTATGGTAAAAGATAACCCTTGGAGTAAGACAAAAGCAGAATCTAGAAGTTTGGAGAAAAGAACTTAATTGGACATGAAGCCATTTGGAGTACTATAAATCGAAGTCAAGGCATTTGTTGTAGGTGGTGAAATCAAAAGTAAGAGAGAGACATGAGCTCTCATCAAACATACACCCACAAAAATTAGTAAGGGTGAGACATGAGCTCACCATAAGAAAAATAATGAAGTTGTGACTTGTGAGACATTAACTCAATAAATCTTGAGTGTCAATTGTAAAGGTGAGGAACAAGTGTCCCACCAAAATATTGTTGTACACTTGAGATGTAATCAATTTTTTATAATCAATGAAATTATAATGTTATACTTTTGGGTCCATTATTATTTCGCATGCGCCCAAAATTCTATCATGGTATCAGAGCCGCAAAAGTGATTACGAAGAAGATCAAAGGCCCGAGAGATGGAAATCAAGCTTGTAAGAAGAGACTTGGAGGGCATAGTCAAGGTAAGATCTAATACAAAATTTCAAAGAAGATAATTTAAAGGTAGGGAGATGAAATAAAAAGTTTTAGGAGAAGATAAAAATGGAAGATATGTTTGGAAATTAAAATATGATGATGGAGAAGAAAAAAAAGGATGAGATAACTTTTGAGAAATGTTGAAGATTAAAATGTAGGATAAGTTGGATGGTTGATGATAAGAACATCAACAAATGAAATTAACATTGAAAGAAAAGAAAAGATTGAAAAAAAGATGGGAGAATATTGGTGACAAGAGCACCAATAGTTGGGAAGAAGAAGAAAAAAAAACACAATGAAAAGAAAAAAGGAGAAGAAGAAGAGAGAAAAAAAAAAGTTCAAGAGGAAGATTTTGGAGATTGCTAATGACATGGGCATTAGCAGAGATGATTAGTAACATGAGCATCAAAAATGAAATTGGATAAAGATATGTGAAGAAGAAAAATGAAAGAGTTTAGATTAGGGGAAGTAAGTTGGTAACATGGGTACCAACACAAAACATTGGAAATCAAGAAAATATGATGAAAAAACAAAGGTAGGTGATCAGTCCATTTTAGTGCATACTTATAGCTCATTTTAAGTCTCATTGCATGTAGCTTTAGAGCATTTAGAGTTAGGATTGCATGGTTGTTCCCTTCTTTGGATTTCAATTATACTTCACAAGTGTTTGGTTGTTTTTGATGTATTACAAGAGGATTGGCGCGTGTTGGAGTACTATTGTGATTTAGGGACTTGGGGTATGTTCGAGGTGCGTGGCTCGTACTTCGGAGCGGCTCAAGTGAATCAAGCTTGGAGGAAGTGAAGGAAGAATGCCACCATGGCCGTGGCACATTTACCACGGTAGTGGGCACCTGTGGCATGCAAAGCAGTAGCATGAGGAAAAGAAGACTGATTCGATGAAATCAGGTCACCAAGGTCGTGGTGATTTTGCCATGGTCGTGGTGCCTGATCTTAACAGAATCAGTGATTGTTTTGTATAGTTATTGGTTGGGCGTTTTTAAGGAACCACGACCGTGGTGACCTGCTTTCGGGCGTTGACCCGTTTTGTCCGTCAAACTTTAATGACGCCTTTTAATTTGTTTTCTTAGTGAGAAACTCGACATTACTTCATACTTAGTTTCTAATTAACTCTCTCTTATCCCTAAACTCTATAAAACACTAGTTTACTCCTTTGTTTCATTATTGAAGATTGAATTCATCAATTAATTCAAGTAATTTCTCTTCAATCTCTTTCCTTAATCTTATTGCTTTGTCTATGATGTTTACTTTATTGAATTTTAATTGCTTAGAATCCATGATTAGTGAGTAGTTTCTAATATAGGGTTTGGGTGAAAGCATGAATTAGAGGCTTAATGTAGATGTTCTTGTAATTGCTTTATTCATGTCTAATATGCATTGTTCTTGGTGTTTTGACACCTTAGGGTAGACCATGATAAAGTTTATGCTAGGGCTTAGATTTCAATTACTCTTAATTGGTTGTTGTTGTCTAGTCATTCCCATGAATCAACTTAATTTCTAGACCAAGAGATTGGGTAGAAATTAAGAGGATCCTATTTAGGGGTTTTCCAATCAAATTGAATCCATTAATCAATTGGCTAAAGACCATTCGAGAGAGGATTTAGTCGATTGATTAATTGATTACTCTTGAGGACCATTCGAGAGAGGACTCAAGGACTTTAGAGGGAAACTTAACCTTGTATGTTATTCACTATAGCTTCGTAGTTGCATTTGTGTCGTGTCTTGCCCGAGTTCATGCGAGTAACCCAAGCTCTAGTGTCTTCCTTATCATATTAATCCTCCTATTTGTTTTTTAGTCGGTATTCATTAGCTAGTCAATTAGTCGGTTACTTACTCAATCTTAAACCCCCAAAAACCCTACACTTAGGCAGTTTCGGACTTAGTGGACTATAGTCAATCCCGATTTCCTTGTGGTTCGACCCTTGACTTGCCATTACTACATGCTTAGTAGTTTCTCGTTAGGTTTATAAATTGTGTTTGCTAAGCGGTTCTTAGTGCCTTAACGACACACTAAAAACCTCTTATCAAAATGGCGTCGTTGCCGGGGAAATTGTGCTATTGATTGAAGTTTACTTGAGTTTAGTATTGCTTAAATGATTTTTTTTCCCTTTTGTTTAGACTGTGTTGTTATTTGCTAACCCTCGGCTTAGCTTTGTTGTGTTACATGAGAAGGAGAGCTCACGGTTCACCCATCTTACCTTTAGATCCAGAAATCAATCTCACCTTGCGAAAGCTGCGGGGAGGTTTGGAACGGTTGACTTTGAGTTCTGCGCCAGCTTCACCAATCTCAAGTTCTAGAAGTGAAAGTGAATCAGACATGGGTGAGGAAAATGGACAACTTTTCAGGGATTTCGGTAATCCGGGGTCCTATGTTTTACAGGGTGGAATTCGACTCCCCACAACCACTACAAATTTCAGCATTCACCCTCAATTCACTCTCAAATCGATATCTGGAGATTTGTGCTATGATAACAACAAATGATGTCTCTCCAGATTACATCAAGATGCATCTCTTCCGGTCTTCTCTTTCCGGAAAGGCAAAGTCTTGGCTCAAGAGTTTGCCTGCTAACTTCCTCACTACATGGGTGCAGGTTACATTGGCTTTTCTGAAGAAGTATTTCCCAGAGTCAAAGACTGCAGATATTAGTAGGCAAATCTCCACTTTTGAGCAAGCTTGTGATGAGACACTTGTGGAGGCTTAGGAAAAGGTTTAGGGAATTGATTCGTTCGTGCCCTCACCATGAGTTCAACCAAAACCTACTGATGAGGTTCTTCTATGATGGTCTAGATCCTGTGTCACGTGCCAACCTAGATGCTGGAGCGGGAGGTCAACTTTCTAAGATCCCGCAAGACCAATTAGAGGCCACCATAGAAGAAGTGATCAAGAATTACTCATGGGGTGGAAGAAGGAGAGGTGCTCAACCGAAGAAGGGTGGAAAGTTTGAGTTGGACCCAATGGACCAAATTCAAGCGAAGATGGATCAACTTGACAAGAAGCTCTCAAAGATCACCCTTGGATCATCTAGTCCCGCACAAGTGAATGCTTTCTCTTGTGACATTTGTGGTGGTACAAACCACGATACCTCTTATTGTGGAGGACTCAGTCGGAGCATGTGGCGGCAATGAATATTAGAGGAGAGGGGTACCAAGGTAACCAAGGTTATAGCAGCAATCAACAAGGAGGGTGGAAACAACCTCAACAAAGCTATAACCAAGGCTACAACCAACCACAATTAGGGTGAAATCAACCTCAACAAGGCTTTAGTCAACCTCAACAAGGGTTTACTCAAAGCTATAATCAAGGTGGATCCTCCTCTCAAAACTCTAACACTTACCAAGCCCCTCATCAAAGATCCAACTTCCAAAAGGCCCCTTAAAACCCACCATCTCCTAAACCAAATTCTGAACCTACTACATCCTCCGACCCTACCTCCCTAATCCTCCAACAACTCCAAACCATCACCCAAACCCTTGCTCTACAAAGCCAAGCTCTTCAAAGCCATGACCAAAGGTTTCAAGAGTTACAAGCTCACAACAAAATGCTTGAAACCCAATTAGCTCAAGTGGCCGAGAAGAACCCTTCTAACCCCACACACCAACTTCCAAGCCAAACCATTCCCAATCCTAACCTTCATCAAGCCAAAGCCATCCATTTGAGGTCGGGGACGAACTATGAGGGCCCCAAGATGCCCGATGAGTGTGAAAGAAATGAATTTGAGGAGGTTGAGAATGATGCTCAAGGGGATGAAATGGAGAGAGAAGTTGATGTACAAAGAAGAGAAGAGGACAAGGAGACGGAGGAGACTCATGAGCAAGATGTTGACAAATCTCCATTGGCAACACCTCCTCCACCTAAGACCTATGTGCCACCGGTCCCATAACCTCAAAGGTTAGTAGAGAGGAAGTTGAGCGACAAGTTCACTAAGTTCCTCAACGTCATGAAGAGCCTTTAAATAAACATCCCATTCCTTGAGGCCATGTCTCAAATGCCGTCCTATGCAAAGTTCTTGAAGGAGATCCTCTCCAACAAGCGGAAGGTAGAGGATGAGCTCATTACGTTGCCATACCAAGTGGGTGCTCTTGTGCAATGTACTATGCCCAAGAAGCAAAGAGATCCAGGAAGTTTTACGTTGCCCGTGAAGATAGGAGACTTTGAGCCTAAGGGTGCGTTGGCCGATTTGGGGGCAAGTGTGAGTTTGATGCCTTTCTCCATAGCCAATCACCTTCATCTCCCTTTTCTTCCTTCGAGGAAGACGATTCAATTGGCGGACCGAACTGTTAGGGTCCCGCATGGGGAGTTGGAAGATGTTCCAATCCAAGTTGGGCATGTGTTTGTGCCGTGTGATTTTGTGGTCATGGATATGGAGGAGGATCCCGAAAATCCTCTCATTCTTGGAAGGGAGGCTCTTAAGACATTGGGCTCCGTGATAAATTGTAGGAATGACACCACCACTGTTGAGGTCGCCAATGAGAAGGTTGTCTTTGAGTTCTCCAAGACATTGAGGAAACCTATGATTGAGAGGGTTTGCCGAGTTAGTCATGTGGAGAGTGAGATGGAGGGATTTGAGAGGGAAGTTCACACTGAGGATGAGCTCTATGCATCTATTACTGAGGAGCCGAGCTTAGATATAGAAGAGGTGAACGAGTTCTCTATGCTTTTCGATGGTGCTACCGCTGAGGACACACTTGGATTGGGATTTGAGCTCCTAGCCACTTCCGTTGCTAAGGAGGAGTGTTCTAAGCCTCCTCCCAAGGTAGAGTTCAAACCCATTCCCCCCTCTCTTAAATATGTTTTCCTTGATGATGAATGTGCTTATCCCGTTATTGTAAATTCGGCACTTGATGACATCTCCGTATCTAAGTTGATTGAGATATTGAGAAAATATAGGGATGTCATTGGTACTCGATTGATGACCTTAAGGGGATAAGTCCTTCTCTTGCTATGCATCGTATCCATCTCACCGATAGTAATGCCTCCTTTATTGAGCCTCAAAGAAGACTTAATCCCAACCTTAAAGAGGTGGTGGAAAAGGAGATCATGAAATTGCGTGACGCGGGAATAGTCTATGCTATTTCCGATAGCAAATGGGTGAGCCCGATTCACGTGGTTCCTGAGAAAGGAGGCATGACAATTGTTGAGAATGAGAAAGGGGAAACTATTTCTACTAGAACTGTGACTGGGTGGAGATTTGTATTGATTACAGGAAATTGAATAAGTCCACTCGAAAAGATCATTTCCCCCTCCCTTTTATTGACCAAATGTTGGAAAGGCTTGCCCGTCATTCACACTTTTGTTTTCTTGATGGTTATTCCGGATTCTTTCAAATTCAGATCCATCCGGATGACCAAGAGAAAACCACCTTTACTTGTCCATATGGGACATTCGCTTATCGAAAGATGGCTTTCGGTTTGTGTAATGCCCCGTCTACTTTTCAAAGGTGTATGACGGAGATTTTTTCCGACATGTTGGAGGACTCTATTGAGGTTTTCATGGATGATTTTAGTGTGTGTGGTTCCTCTTTTGACACATGTCTTGCTAATCTTGAACTTGTGTTGAAAAGGTGTCAAGAGAAGAACATAGTATTGAATTGGGAAAACTGTCATTTCATGGTTGAAGATGGTATTGTGCTTGGTCATAAAGTGTCTACTAAGGGCATTGAGGTAGATCCGGCAAAGGTTTCGGTAATAGAGAAACTCTCGCCACCAAATTCGGTGACGGGAGTTCGTGCTTTCCTTGGACATGCGGGTTTTTACCGGCGTTTCATCAAGGATTTCTCTAAAATTTCCAAACCATTGACGAATCTACTTCAAAAGGAAGTTGAATTTCCATTTGATGAGTCTTGCATGGAGGCTTTTCAAACTTTAAAAAGAGCCCTTACTTCTACTCCTATTGTGCGAGCTCCTAATTGGAGCTTGCCTTTTGAACTAATGTGTGATGCTAGTGACTTTGCAATGGGAGTTGTACTTGGGCAACGACAGGAAGGAAAGCCCCATGTGATAGCCTATGCAAGTAGGACTTTGGATGACGCACAACGAAACTATGCCACTCCGGAAAAGGAGATGTTGGCCGTAGTGTTTGCATTTGATAATTTTCGTTCGTACTTGACTTGCAATAAGGCTATTGTCTACACGGACCATTCTGCGGTCCGATACTTGATGAGCAAAAAGGATGCAAAGCCAAGGCTCATTAGGTGGGTCCTACTTCTTCAGGAATTTGATTTTGAGATGCAGGAGAAGAAGGGAACGGAAAATTTGGTTGCGGACCATCTCTCTCGCCTCTCCTTTGATGAGAGAAATGTGGATCTAAAGGAGGCCCCCATCAATGATGATTTGAAGGAAGAACACCTCTTTGCTATCATAAATAATGAGGTCCCATGGTTCGCGGATTTTGAGAACTACTTGGCTTGTGGGATTGAACCTCATGGTCTTACCTCTCAGCAAAGGAAGAGGTTCTTCAAGGAGGTATGTAGATACTATTGGGACGACCCTCTATTATTTAAGAGATGTGCTGACTCGGTTTTTAGGAGGTGTGTGCCCAATCATGAGATTCATTCTGTTTTGAATCATTGCCATACTTTGGCATGTGGAGGACATGGTGGAGCGGGTAAAACTGTTGCTAAAGCGCTCCAAAGTGGCTTGTTTTAGCCTCACATGCAAAAGGATGCTAGGGGATTTATCTTGAGTTGTGATAGGTGTCAACGAAGTGGTGGGATCACCAAGAGGAACGAGATGCCACAACAAAACATTCTTGAGGTTGAGCCCTTTGGTGTGTGGGGAGTTGACTTCATGGGACCCTCCGTGCCATCTATGGGGAATTTGTACATCCTTGTAGTGGTGGACTACGTGACCAAGTGGGTTGAAGAGATCGCTTCCCCCACCAACGATCACAAGGTTGTCATGAAGCTCTTGAAGAAGATAATTTTTCCTAGATTTGGGGTGCCTCGTGTATTGATAAGTGATGGAGGTTCGCACAAGGGCAAGTTGAGGTCTCGAATCGTGAGGTGAAGAATGTGCTTGAGAGGGTGGTGAACAAGACTAGGAAGGACTGGTCTTTGAAGCTAGATGATACACTTTGGGCTCTTCGCAAAACTTTCAAAACCCCTATAGGCACCACCCCCTATCGTCTTGTGTATGGTAAGGGTTGTCACTTGCCCGTTGAACTTGAACATCGAGCTTGGTGGGAAATCAAAGAGCTCAACATGGATCTTACTTTGCCGGGGGAGGCTCGAAAGGAGAAGTTGGTTGAACTAGAGGAGCTCCGCTTTGATGCTTATGAGAGTTCGCGTTTGTACAAGGAGCGAACAAAAAAATGGCACGACCAAAGGATACAACAAAGGGAATTTCGGGTTGGAGACAAGGTCTTGTTGTTTAACTCAAGGCTTAAGCTCTTCCCCGGAAAACTTAAATCAAAGTGGTCGGGGCCATTTGAAGTAGTGAAGACTACCCCCTATGGAGCATATGAGATTGTGGGAGATGAGCGGCCCTTCTTGGTTAACGGCCAACGCATGAAGCTCTACCACGACAACCACGTCATTGGTTTCGTGGGATGTTTGATACTTGGCTCACCCGAGCACCGTCATTGAGAGGTGAGTCCTCTTAGTCAAGCTAATGACTTTAAAGAAGCGCTTCTTGGGAGGCAACCCAAGCATTTTTTTAGGACTAGGTAGTTTGATTTTATTTTCTTTCATTTTTTTTATTTTTTTATTTTTTTTATTAGTTTAGTTTACTGCTTCAAAAAAAGATTGGAAAAGAAAAACAAAAAAAAAGAAAAAATAAAGAAAGAAGAAAAACAGTGACAAAGGGGAACAGCAGGTACCTACGGTCGTGGTAAAATCGCGACGACCGTGGTGACCTGAATGAGGCGAAACAGTAGTTCAGCAGTTTACTTACTGCCTTGAGAATAAAAAGTCACCATGACCGTGGCAAAATCACCATAACCGTGGTGCCTTGCAAGAGGCAAATCAGAAGGTTAGCAGTTTAGAAACTGATTAGGGGTAATCAGGTCACCACGACCGTGCTGACCTGAAGCACGGTTCGCGATTTCCTTTTAATTGAACAAGGCCCAAAATTTTCACCACACTAAAATCACTCACCTACCTCCCCTTTCTCTCACTCAACTCTCTCATCCTCTCAAATCTCCTCTTCAACTCACTCATCCTCCCCTTTCCTCTATCAAAACTCCTTTCAACCTTCCTCTTTCTTCTCAACATTCATTCTTCTACCACTTCTACCTAACCTAAACATCTTACTTCTTTCCTTTCCATCACAAATTCTCCATACTTCACAAATTTTTCCAAACCCTAACCTTCAAATCAAATTGGGGAAAATTTGTTGAGAGCTTCTAGGTTTGATTTGGGGACTTCAACATCTTCAACAACAACAACACATCAACTTGGCTAGGTTCATTTGCGGGATTTACTCCCACGACTCCATTGGTATAAACCTTCCTTACTATTGTGTTTTCTCTTGATTTCACTACTCTTGTTGATGATTTCTTGATTGTTGTTGAGTTTGTTGGTTGATATTGTGATTTGTTTGTGGTTGAAGTGTCTTGAGTTGAATTTTGGTTGAATTGTTGGTGGACTTGTTAGTGATTGGTGTTTTTGGGTGTCCATTTGGGGTGATTTGAAGTGATTGGCTTATTTTTTGTCCTAGTCCTTTCCCTTGTCTAAATCATGGCATCCCATGGCCGTAGAAACCCTCACCGCAACGCCTCTACAAGTCAACTAAGGAATCCATCCCCTCCCCCACCTTTGCATCCCCCTCAAATTGATACATTAGGTATCAATTTCACCTCTCCCGACCAATTACAACGCTTCATGAGGCTTAGCCGCCATCGAATTAGACCGACCAAATTTTATGATGTAAGAGCGGCCCGGGCATTGTATCTGGAGGGGGACGTTGACCAACTTTTTCGCCAAGTGGGGTGGTCTTCATGGTTATATTTACACTCCCTCACCTACAAACGCCTTACCCTAGAATTCTTGTCCACCATTTCCGTTCGTAGAACGGAGGGGAAGAACCCACGGAGCATGACCTTCACACTTTTGGGTAGGACCGTCACTATGAACATCGGGAAACTGAACGATGTTTTTGGGCGGCCTAGGGGGGCAAGATTGGACCGAAGAATGAGTGGTCCTCCAAGCACAACAGTCAACAATTTTGGCACCGCCTCACTTCCCTCTCTCTCTTTGATCTAAACCGGGCCAAGGCCTCTTCTATGGTTAGCCCCGGGTTTCGCATTTCCCATTGTGTCTTTAACCACAGCATCTTTGCTCGTGGTGACAGTTTGGGCCTGGATGATGGACCATTTCGAGAACCTAGCCATGAAACCCACTAGGGACATCACCTTGGGCGGGATGATCACACTTATTGCTATATCTCTTGGTCTTGATCTGACAGGTTTGTAAGTTGTGCCTGGAGACACCCTTCTTGACCTTCAGTCCTATGCTACCATGTCGTGGATCGAGTCTAACGGTCCTAACGCCGGTTACATATGGAAGGTGAATAGCAGTCCTTATGCCATTCTCCCTGACGTTGACAAGACCCCCATCTATGACATAGAGAACTGGGTGTTTCCACCAGACTTTGACTGGCCACCGTCCGCATATGCCGAAGGTGAGGAGGGAATGGAGGTGGATGAGGAGGGAGATGTCCCTACTGCTGAGCATGCCCAAGTTGGGGGCACTTCTGGTAGTATAGAGCAGCAACTGGCTGCTTTGCAGGCAGGCTTTGGCGATATGAGGTTGGTTTTCGCGAACCTCAGGACCGATGTACAGCAGGTCAGGGATTCTACCATTGAGCATGATCGCCACTACCAGAGTATGCGAGCGAGCTTTGACACGATGACCTCGGCTTTCCAAGGTTTTCGTGATGACTTACAGAGCTGGACTAGCCGTGGTGGTTGGTTTCCAGGAAGTTCAAGCTCTCAGCCGCCTGATGAGTGAGGTTTTCTTTCCTCCTCCTTTGCTATTTTTGTATTAGCCTATTCACAGTGAGAACACTGTGTTGTTTAGCTTGGGGGAGTATGTATATTTTTCATATCATGTTAGAGCATGTAGCTTTCAGTGCATACTTTTTACTTTTTATTCATCATTGAGCATTTAGATCCATGTTAAGATTGCATTAGCTGCATTAGTTGCATTCATGCATGCATGTAGGTTGCACGTAGGACTGATCTCCGATGATGATGTTAAGACACGTGTGTGCTTTGAACATGATTTTTGATATAAAAGGAAATGTTTTGATAGTCTTTAGTATGCTAAGGAATTGACTGTTTATGGAATGTTTAGTCTCCCCTTTGTGCGGTTCGACCAATTTTGGTAGCTATGCCTTGTGATGATTTGCTTTGAGCCTTTTAGACTGACATCTTTTCAGTCTTTTCTACTTGATGTGTGATGTTCTTCCTTGACGACCATTCTCTAGAACTTGCGTTGATTCTCCTTGAATATGCACTAACTTGTTTGCATCTTTAATATGATTGAGGTTGTTTTCTTTGTTAACCACATCTTTAGCCTATTACTCATTTCCTTACCTAGGGGATTGTGAAGCTACTTAGATGAGGTAATATATGTTGATGGGTGTTATGAGAGACGACTTGGTGTTGGTGTTCGACTTTGTTTTAGCTAGAACTCATGTGATGTTTGAGTTCGCCTCCTTCCCATACTATTGGACTTCCCATTTTCTCATTCCATCGTTAATCACCACAATCCATAAAAATAAAAATAAATAAATAAAAAGAAATTTGTGCAAAAGAAAATGAAAAATCAAAGAAAAAGGATTTGTGGTGAGTTCAGAATTTGCAATAAGGGAGATTGGGATGCTATAATTAAAGGAGTGCTTGAAATAGGTTGTGTTGAATGTCTACAATTGAGAAGGGTTGGTCTTGTTCTTTTAGAAAGGTGCCGATTTGGAAGTTTCACTTTCCCCTCTTTCACACCACGATCCCAAATGCTACCACACCTCACCTTAAGCCTACATTACAACCTTGACTAAGTCCTGTAGATTCTTGATGCAACTTTGGTCCTTATGCGATGGAGAGTGAGATGATATGCAAGCTTATGGTAGGATATAGTCAATGGAATTGAGCTTTGAGTGTTCATTTGACCTATTTAAACACACGAGAGAAGTGTACATGACTAAAGTGAGAGCTACCATATATATGACTGAGCCAAGCTTGGGGGAGAACTAGTGGTAAGATTTGGTTGCTTTTCCTTGAGCTTATAAATTTTGAGACTTGATAGCATTTGGCATTTAGTAGACATATTTCTTTGAAAGATTTTGATGATTTTTGAAAATGGCATGCGTGTTTTCCTGAGGAGTCATAAATCTATCCCATGAGTTTCAGTTTGTATTGCTTGAGGACTAGCAATTGTTTAAGTTTGGGGGATTTTGATAAGTCCATTTTAGTGCATACTTATGGCTCATTTTAAGTGTCATTGCATGTAGCTTTAGAGCATTTAGAGATAGGATTTCATGGTTTTTCCCTTCTTTGGATTTCAATTATACTTCACAAGTAATTGGTTGTTTTTGATGTATTTCAAGAGGATTGGCACGTGTTAGAGTACTATTGTGATTTAGGGACTTGGGGTATGTTCGAGGTGCGTGGATCAGACTTCGGAGCGGCTCAAGTGAATCAAGCTTGGAGGAAGTGAAGGAAGAAGGCCACCACGACAGTGGCACATTTACCACGGTCGTGGGCACCTGTGGCATGCAAGGCAGTAGCATGAGGAAAAGAAGACTGATTCGATGAAATCAGGTCACCACGGTCGTGGTGCCTGATCTTCACAGAATCAGTGATTGTTTTGTATAGTTACTACTTGGGCGTTTTTAAGTCACCACGACCGTGGTAACCTGCTTTCGGGCATTAACCTGTTTTGTCCGTCAAACATTAATGACGCCTTTTAATTTGTTTTCTTAGTGAGAAACTCGACATTACTTCATACTTAGTTTCTAATTAACTCTCTCTTACGCCTAAACTCTCTAAAACACTAGTTTACTCCTTTGTTTCATTATTGAAGATCGAATTCATCAATGAATTCAAGTAATTTCTCTTCAATCTCTTTCCTTAATCTTATTGTTTCGTCTATGATGTTTACTTTATTGAATTTTAATTGCTTAGAATCCAGGATTAGTGAGTAGTTTCTAATCTAGGGTTTGGATGAAAGCATGAATTAGGGGCTTAATGTAGATGTTCTTGTAATTGCTTTATTCATGTCTAATATGTATTGTTCTTGGTGTTTTGACACCTTAGGGTAGACCATGATCAAGTTTATGCTATGGCTTAGATTTCAATTACTCTTAATTGGTTGTTGTTGTCTAGTCATTCCCATGAATCAACTTAATTTCTAGACCAAGAGATTGGGTAGAAATTAAGAGGATCCTATTTAGGGGCTTTCCAATCAAATTAAATCCATTAATCAATTGGCCAAAGACCATTCGAGAGAGGATTTAGTCGATTGATTAATTGATTATTCTTGAGGATCATTCGAGAGAGGACTCAAGGACTTTAGAGGGAAACTTAACCTTGCATGTTATTCTCTATAGCTTCGTAGTTGCATTTGTGTCGTGTCTTGCCCGAGTTCATGCGAGTAACCCAAGCTCTAGTGTCTTCCTTATCATATTAATCCTCCTATTTGTTTTTTAGTCGGTATTCATTAGCTAGTCAATTAGTCGGTTACTTACTCAATCTTAAACTCCCAAAAACCCTACACTTAGGCAGTTTCCGACTTAGTGGACTATAGTCAATCCTGATTTCCTTGTGGTTCGACCCTTGACATGCCATTACGACGTGCTTAGTAGTTGCTCGTTAGGTTTTATAAATTGTGTTTCCTAAGCGGTTCTTAGTGCCTTAACAACACACTAAAAACCTCTTATCAAATTTGCATATCATGTTAGAGCATGTAGCTTTCAGTGCATACTTTTTACTTTTTATTCATCATTGAGCATTTAGATCCATGTTAAGATTGCATTAGCTACATTAGTTGCATTCATGCATGCATGTAGGTTGCACTTAGGACTGATCTCCGATGATGATGTTAAGACACGTGTGTGCTTTTGAACATGATTTTTGATATAGAAGGAAATGTTTTGATAGTCTCTAGTATGCTAAGGAATTGACTGTTTGTGGAATGTTTGGTCTCCCCTTTGTGCGGTTCGACCAATTTTGGTTGCTATGCCTTGTGAGGATTTGCTTTGAGCCTTTTAGACTGACATCTTTTCAATCTTTTCTACTTGATGTGTGATGCTCTTCCTTGACGACCATTCTCTAGAACTTGCGTTGATTCTCCTTGAATATGCACTGACTTGTTTGCATCTTGAATATAATTGAGGCTTTTTGTATTTACTTGAGCTACATTGCCAAAAGCTACCCTCACCGACTTGTCCTTCTTTGATGCCCCTGTGAGCCTAAGCCTGTTTTTTTGTTAACCACATCTTTAGCCTATTACTCATTTCCTTACCTAGGGGATTGAGAAGCTACTTAGATGAGGTAATATATGTTGATGGGTGTTATGAGAGACGACTTGGTGTTGGTGTTCGACTTTGTTTTAGCTAGAACTCATGTGCTGTTTGAGTTCGCTTCCTTCCTATACTATTGGAGTTCCCATTTTCTCCTTCCATCTTTAATCACCACAATCCACAAAAATAAAAATAAAAATAAAAAACAAAAAGAAATTTGTGCAAAAGAAAATGAAAAATCAAAGAAAAAGGATTTGTGGTGAGTTCAAAATTTGCAATAAGGGAGATTGGGATGCTATAATTAAAGGAGTGCATGAAATAGGTTGTGTTGAATGTCTACAATTGAGAAGGGTTGGTCTTGTTCTTTTAGAAAGGTGCCGAGTTGGAAGTTTCACTTTCCCATCTTTAACACCACGATCCCAAATGGTACAACACCTCACCTTAAGCCTACATTACAACCTTGACTAAGTCCTCTTGATTCTTGATGCAACTTTGGTCCTTATGCGATTGAGAGTGAGATGATATGCAAGATTATGGTAGGATATAGTCAATGGAATTGATCTTTGAGCGTTCATTTGACCTATTTAAACACACGAGAGAAGTGTACATGACTAAAGTGAGAGCTACCATATATATGACGGAGCCAAGCTTGGGGAAGAACTAGTGGTAAGATTTGGTTGCTTTTCCTTGAGCTTATAAATTTTGAGGCTTGATAGCATTTGGCATTTAGTAGACATATTTCTTTGAAAGATTTTGATGATATTTGAAAATGGCATGCGTGTTTTCCTGAGGAGTCATAAATCTATCCCATGAGCTTCAGTTTGTATTGCTTGAGGACTAGCAATTGTTTAAGTTTGGGGGATTTTGATCAGTCCATTTTAGTGCATACTTATAGCTCATTTTAAGTGTCATTGCATGTAGCTTTAGAGCATTTAGAGATAGGATTTCATGGTTTTTCCCTTCTTTGGATTTCAATTATACTTCACAAGTAATTGGTTGTTTTTGATGTATTTCAAGAGGATTGGCGCGTGTTGGAGTACTATTATGATTTAGGGACTTGGGGTATGTTCGAGGTGCGTGGATCACACATCGGAGCGGCTCAAGTGAATCAAGCTTGGAGGAAGTGAAGGAAGAAGGCCACCACGGCAGTGGCACATTTACCACGGTCGTGGGCACCTGTGGCATGCAAGGCAGTAGCATGAGGAAAAGAAGACTGATTAGATGAAATCAGATCACCACGGTCGTGGTGCCTGATCTTCACAGAATCAGTGATTGTTTTGTATAGTTACTACTTAGGCGTTTTTAAGGCACCATGACCGTGGTGACCTGCTTTCGGGCATTGACCTGTTTTTTCTGTCAAACATTAATGACGCCTTTTAATTTGTTTTCTTAGTGAGAAACTCGACATTACTTCATACTTAGTTTCTAATTAACTCTCTCTTACGCCTAAACTCTCTAAAACACTAGTTTACTCCTTTGTTTCATTATTGAAGATCGAATTCATCAATTAATTCAAGTAATTTCTCTTCAATCTCTTTCCTTAATCTTATTGCTTTGACTATGATGTTTAGTTTATTGAATTTTAATTGCTTAGAATCCATGATTAGTGAGTAGTTTCTAATATAGGGTTTGGGTGAAAGCATGAATTAGAGGCTTAATGTAGATGTTCTTGTAATTGCTTTATTCATGTCTAATATGCATTGTTCTTGGTGTTTTGACACCTTAGGGTAGACCTTGATAAAGTTTATGCTAGGGCTTAGATTTCAATTACTCTTAATAGGTTGTTGTTGTCTAGTCATTCCCATGAATCAACTTAATTTCTAGACCAAGAGATTGGGTAGAAATTAAGAGGATCCTATTTAGGGGTTTTCTAATCAAATTGAATCCATTAATCAATTGGCTAAAGACCATTCGAGAGAGGATTTAGTCGATTGATTAATTGATTACTCTTGAGGACCATTCGAGAGAGGACTCAAGGACTTTAGAGGGAAACTTAACCTTGTATGTTATTCTCTATAGCTTCGTAGTTGCATTTGACTCATGTCTTGCCCGAGTTCATGCGAGTAACCCAAGCTCTAGTGTCTTCCTTATCATATTAATCCTCCTATTTGTTTTTTAGTCGGTATTCATTAGCTAGTCAATTAGTCGGTTACTTACTCAATCTTAAACCCCAAAAACCCTACACTTAGGCAGTTTCCGACTTAGTGGACTATAGTCAATCCCGATTTCCTTGTGGTTCGACCCTTGACTTGCTATTACTACATGCTTAGTAGTTGCTCGTTAGGTTTATAAATTGTGTTTCCTAAGCGGTTCTTAGTGCCTTAACGACACACTAAAAACCTCTTATCAAATTTGCATATCATGTTAGAGCATGTAGCTTTCAGTGCATACTTTTTACTTTTTATTCATCATTGAGCATTTAGATCCATGTTAAGATTGCATTAGCTGCATTAGTTGCATTCATGCATGCATGTAGGTTGCACTTAGGACTGATCTCCGATGATGATGTTAAGACACGTGTGTGCTTTTGAACATGATTTTTGATATAAAAGGAAATGTTTTGATAGTCTCTAGTATGCTAAGGAATTGACTGTTTGTGGAATGTTTGGTCTCCCCTTTGTGCGGTTCGACCAATTTCGGTAGCTATGCCTTGTGAGGATTTGCTTTGAGCCTTTTAGACTGACATCTTTTCAGTCTTTTCTACTTGATGTGTGATGCTCTTCCTTGACGACCATTCTCTAGAACTTGCGTTGATTCTCCTTGAATATGCACTGACTTGTTTGCATCTTGAATATGATTGAGGCTTTTTGTATTTACTTGAGCTACATTGCCAAAAGCCACCCTCACCGACTTGTCCTTCATTGATGCCCCTGTGAGCCTAAGCCTGTTTTTTGGTTAACCACATCTTTAGCCTATTACTCATTTCCTTACCTAGGGGATTGAGAAGCTACTTAGATGAGGTAATATATGTTGATAGGTGTTTGATAGGCTAAAGTCGTATCACCTATTCAAAGATAATTCCTACAGTCCTCTAACAATGGTAGTAAAAGGAAGTAGGGTCGAATCCACAGAGAGACGGAATTCTAAGTTAATGTTCAGCTAAAAAGCTACTTCAGACAAGATCAGATAGAAACAGCTGAACTAATAATTAACTACTAGAAAACAATATAAAGTGGAATTTTACTCTATGAAATAAAGGTCTAGGGAATTAGTTCGGTCCACCATGCTTATACCAATCAAAGGATCAAACAACTATCAGAACCTAGGTCGAGAATCGATAGATTAGAACAATGTCAAGCTATGGTTAAGTCTCAACGTCAATAATTCAACATATGCAGCATGTTCACAAACATAATCAGAATTACTGGTGTGTACTAGGCCTCTAAAAGTAAGACGGATATGTGCAAACAATTATCAACCTCAAATAATCAAAGAAACTGCACAATAACGTTAATTGCTAAATAAGAACAAATCACACCATAACTTATCTCATCAAACCCTGGAAACTAATAGCAATTCAAATAATCATGGTATAAACATGGCTTCCCTATCTAAATCCCTAGAAATTAAACTACTCACTCATAATTGAATCAACAATAAACAATCTTATATGAAACCCTAATAATTGCATCATGAATGAATAAACAATTAAGCTAAGCAATTAAGGATAATAAAAGAGATTAGAGTAGAGAAAAATACCAATTGACAGAAAGCAAGAACTTTTATTGAAATCGAATCCGAGGTCCAATCACCTTTAATCTAATATAGAGTGTTTAAACTAAATAAAACTAAACTAAGAACTATGAAAAATAAAACTAGAGAAAAAGAGGTCTCTCAAAATATGAGGAATAGCTATTTATAATACCCCCAAAATCTAATTAAAAAATGAATAGAAAAAGATAGAATTTCGGGAAAAAGAGCTGTCCGTGCTCCAGGCCCGATCGGGTCAATTCCCGCCCGATCGGGTGGCTAAACTGCAATTCTGCATCAACTTGCGAGGGCCGTATCTCTCAAACCAGAAGTCCGATTGGGCGTGTGACCTATCGTTGGAAATATCTTGAAGTCTATAATCCAACCCAATTGGAATTTATTGATTATCAATTTTCTATCAAAAGTTATAATGAAAATAGTGAAGGTGTGTCAGTTTTGGCTTTTGTTTCACTAACTCTTTGCTTCATTCCAACTCAAAATCGTCCCAAACGGATGCATTGTGATCCTTGTGCAAGCTACCTTCATCTTCAATGATTAATAGACTACATCCTTGGTAGTAATGATCACTTTGTATCATAATAACCTGAAAATCATCGAAACACACAAACGGGGAGTAGTAGAGCACAACTTATGTAATTCATGTCATTATGCACCTAAATGCTCAAAAAGGAGCTCTAAATGCAATCTAAATGCATCTAAAAACTATATATAAATGTGATACATCAAACTCCCCCAAGCTAAACCTTTGCTTGTCCTCAAGCAAATAAAACATGAACATGGAATAAATTGCCTCACCCCAAAGATAAAACATTCGAAGCTCAAAATATTTTCAAGACTAAGAATCGTTCAAGCAGGCAAAATTCAAGTTCAACTATTCAAATCCATCCAACTACCAATCATCCAAGCAAATCGTCAAATGTAACTATCCACAAGGCATACAAATCCGTAAAAGGTGCTCATAAAGGTGTCACTCCTCTCAATTTTGTGGCAGGCAAAGAATGTGCCCGAACACTCACCGACCCGACTATAATGTCCCTTCCCACTCACACTCTCATGTGTTTAAGAAGGTTAAACGACGCTCACCCTAATCAAGTCGACTCAATTAGCAGACATACTCTTTAACTTTGACAAACTGACTCGAAATCAATCTAATAAACAATGTAAACACAAGCTCAAGAGGACTTTATAGGGTTTTAATGGGGCTTAGGCAAGAGGTAGGAAATATTTTTAGGAAATGTGGTGGAAAAACCGAGAAAGGGGGAGCATGAATTACTCAAACAAGGCCTATGATGGCCTAAACAACTCCCAACAACACCAAATAACCACGAAATATAACCCAACTCTCATAAATCAATTAAAAGTCACAACAAACCCAATTTTCAAGCAGAGTAGCATATTTTTCTTTATAAATATACGTGAATGAAAGAACTTTGAATTCTTTTGAACTTTTATTTCATTTCTCTTTCATTTTTGAACTTCATTCACGCAACTCTAACTTTGCCTTTTCTTTTCTTTTTCTCACACTCAAACCACAACAAATACACTTTTAATTCCTCAACAACCAAACCAAACCATGAAATCAATCTCAAACACAACCCATACAAAAGCTCCCCCAAGCTAGGCTTGGGAATAATATCGAAATAAAGGCCATGGGCTCATAATAAGGGTTTAAGTAACATGAAACAAGTCATTAGGCTCAGCGGGGCTAAGGAGGATAAAAGTATATCAAAAATTCACTCCGAGGCTCAAGAATCAGATAAAAGAACGCCTCTATCACAGCAAATGCTACAAGTCATCGAATATCAGACAAGTACAAAGTCAAAGTCAAGATCAATCCACTAAAGAGGAACTAACACACAAAACAGACTGGATGATAATATGAATCCAATAGGCTACAAAGAGGCCTCACAGTCTAACCAATTCAGGCATGCAGCACAAAGTAGTGTAATATAATCAAAAATCGCTCGAAATCATAGCAATCAAACATCAATCATAGCCTCAAGATCACAAATGCCCAGCTATCCAAAAACCATAGTCAAATCATTTTCAATAAGAGCACAACAAGGGGCACAGGGAGGCAACTAAACCAGTCATGAGAACCATATTTTTTTAATTTTTTCAGTATTTTTTTGAAAGCAATAAATCTAACCTAGAAAGCAGTATAAGAGATAGAGAATACAAACATAAATCCTCCCCCAAGTTGAACTTGGCAGTGTCCTCAATGCCAGAAGATGAACAAAAGGACGATGCTAAAAGGAAAAATAACGTTAGTGTTCTCTCACTCTCTCTCACTAAAAAAAATTTTAAAAAAAAATAAAAGAAATAAAAATAAAAATAAAATAAATAAAAATAAAATAAGGGGAAATTACGGGTTGCCTCCCGCACAGCGCTGGTTTATAAAGGTCCCGCACGACCGTAATACCTCCATATCTCAGATTGGAGGGGCTTGGCAGTGAGTGCCGCCCTCATCAAACATTTTCCTTCTCCAAATATTCTCGCTCTTAATGGTGGGCATTGGCGGACCAGTAGGGATGCCGTCAGGATTAGGCACCCCATATGACTTCAATGATTTGGCCATACCTGAACTTAAAGTGTCTGATTCAGAGGTGTTCAGCTGAACAGACTGCTTTTCTCTCCGAATTTTCTTTTGAATCTGCCTGATTATCCTTGTAAGATTGGGATCCGCTGGGATGGGGAATCCGTTTCTTTGAGACCTGACATACAAAAGAAACAAAAAGAAGCAGTAAAACGTACCTCAATTGGAACAATGAAGTTCCAATGAGGCACAGAGAAGTAGACCAAATAACCAAACAAAAACTTAGAAAACTAGCCGTCTCACCGGCAACGGCGCCAAAATTTGATAGGCTAAAGTCGTATCACCTATTCAAAGATAATTCCTACAGTCCTCTAACAATGGTAGTAAAAGGAAGTAGGGTCGAATCCACAGAGAGACGGAATTCTAAGTTAATATTCAGCTAAAAAGCTACTTCAGACAAGATCAGATAGAAACAGCTGAACTAATAATTAACTACTAGAAAACAATATAAAGTGGAATTTTACTCTATGAAATAAAGGTCTAGGGAATTAGTTCGGTCCACCATGCTTATACCAATCAAAGGATCAAACAACTATCAGAACCTAGGTCGAGAATCGATAGATTAGAACAATGTCAAGCTATGGTTAAGTCTCAACGTCAATAATTCAACATATGCAGCATGTTCACAAACATAATCAGAATTACTGGTGTGTACTAGGCCTCTAAAAGTAAGACGGATATGTGCAAACAATTATCAACCTCAAGTAATCAAAGAAACTGCACAATAACGTTAATTACTAAATAAGAACAAATCACACCATAACTTATCTCATCAAACCCTGGAAACTAATAGCAATTCAAATAATCATGGTATAAACATGGCTTCCCTATCTAAATCCCTAGAAATTAAACTACTCACTCATAATTGAATCAACAATAAACAATCTTATATGAAACCCTAATAATTGCATCATGAATGAATAAACAATTAAGCTAAGCAATTAAGGATAATAAAAGAGATTAGAGTAGAGAAAAATACCAATTGACAGAAAGCAAGAAATTTTATTGAAATCGAATCCGAGGTCCAATCACCTTTAATCTAATATAGAGTGTTTAAACTAAATAAAACTAAACTAAGAACTATGAAAAATAAAACTAGAGAAAAAGAGGTCTCTCAAAATATGAGGAATAGCTATTTATAATACTCCCAAAATCTAATTAAAAAATGAATAGAAAAAGATAGAATTTCGGGAAAAAGAGCTGTCCGTGCTCCAGGCCCGATCGGGTCAATTCCCCCCGATCGGGTGGCTAAACTGCAATTCTGCATAACCTTGCGAGGGCCGTATCTCTCAAACCAGAAGTCCGATTGGGGCGTGTGACCTATCGTTGGAAAGCTCTTGGAGTCTATAATCCAACCCAATTGGAATTTATTGATTATAAATTTTCTATTAAAAGTTATAATGAAAATAGTGAAGGTGTGTCAGTTTTGGCTTTTGTTTCACTAACTCTTTGTTTCATTCCAACTCAAAATCGTCCCAAACGGATGCATTGTGATCCTTGTGCAAGCTACCTTCATCTTCAATGATTAATAGGCTACATCCTTGGTAGTCATGATCACATTGTATCATAATAACCTGAAAATCATCGAAACACACAAACGGGGAGTAGTAGAGCACAATTTATGTAATTCATGTCATTATGCACCTAAATGCTCAAAAAGGAGTTCTAAATGCAATCTAAATGCATCTAAAAACTATATATAAATGTGATACATCAGTGTTATGAGAGACGACTTGGTGTTGGTGTTCGACTTTGTTTTAGCTAGAACTCATGTGCTGTTTGAGTTCGCTTCCTTCCTATACTATTGGAGTTCCCATTTTCTCCTTCCATCTTTAATCACCACAATCCACAAAACTAAAAATAAAAATAAAAAACAAAAAGAAATTTGTGCAAAAGAAAATGAAAAATCAAAGAAAAAGGATTTGTGGTGAGTTCAAAATTTGCAATAAGGGAGATTGGGATGCTATAATTAAAGGAGTGCATGAAATAGGTTGTGTTGAATGTCTACAATTGAGAAGGGTTGGTCTTATTCTTTTAGAAAGGTGCCGAGTTGGAAGTTTCACTTTCCCCTCTTTAACACCACGATCCCAAATGGTACAACACCTCACCTTAAGCCTACATTACAACCTTGACTAAGTCCTTTTGATTCTTGATGCAACTTTGGTCCTTATGCGATGGAGAGTGAGATGATATGCAAGCTTATGGTAGGATATAGTCAATGGAATTGAGCTTTGAGCGTTCATTTGACCTATTTAAACACACGAGAGAAGTGTACATGACTAAAGTGAGAGCTACCATATATGTGACTGAGCCAAGCTTGGGGGAGAACTAGTGGTAAAATTTGGTTGCTTTTCCTTGAGCTTATAAACTTTGAGACTTGATAGCATTTGGCATTTAGTAGACATATTTCTTTGAAAGATTTTGAATGATTTTTGAAAATGGCATGCGTGTTTTCCTGAGGAGTCATAACTCTATCCCATGAGCTTCAGTTTGTATTGCTTGAGGACAAGCAATTGTTTAAGTTTGGGGGATTTTGATCATTCCATTTTACTTCATACTTATAGCTCATTTTAAGTCTCATTGCATGTAGCTATAGAGCATTTAGAGTTAGGATTGCATGGTTTTTCCCTTCTTTGGATTTCAATTATACTTCACAAGTAATTGGTTATTTTTGATGTATTTCAAGAGCATTGGCGCGTGTTGGAGTACTATTGTGATTTAGGGACTTGGGGTATGTTCGAGGTGCGTGGATCGTACTTCGGAGCGGCTCAAGTGAATCAAGCTTGGAGGAAGTGAAGGAAGAAGGCCACTACGGCCGTGGCACATTTACCACGGTCGTGGGCACCTGTGGCATGCAAGGCAGTAGCATGAGGAAAAGAAGACTGATTCGATGAAATCAGGTCACCACGGTCGTGGTGATTTTGCCACGGTTGTGGTGCCTGATCTTCACAGAATTAGTAATTGTTTTGTATAGTTACTGCTTGGGCGTTTTTAAGGCACCACGACCGTGGTTACCTGCTTTCGGGCGTTGACCTGTTTTGTCCGTAAAACTTTTATGACGCCTTTTAATTTGTTTTCTGAGTGAGAAACTCGACATTAATTCATACTTAGTTTCTAATTAACTGTCTCTTAGCCCTAAACTCTTTAAAACACTAGTTTACTCCTTTGTTTCATTATTGAAGATCGAATTCATCAATTAATTCAAGTAATTTCTCTTCAATCTCTTTCCTTAATCTTATTGCTTTGTCTATGATGTTTACTTTCTTGAATTTTAATTGCTTAGAATCCATAATTAGTGAGTAGTTTCTAATCTAGGGTTTGGGTGAAAGCATGAATTAGGGGCTTAATGTAGATGTTCTTGTAATTGCTTTATTCATGTCTAAGATGTATTGTTCTTGGTGTTTTGACACCTTATGGTAGACCTTGATAAAGTTTATGCTATGGCTTAGATTTCAATTACTATTAATTGGTTGTTGTTGTCTAGTCATTCCCATGAATCAACTTAATTTCTAGACCAAGAGATTGGGTAGAAATTAAGAGGATCCTATTTAGGGGTTTTCCAATCAAATTGAATCCATTAATCAATTGGCTAAAGACCATTCGAGAGAGGATTTAGTCGACTGATTAATTGATTACTCTTGAGGACCATTCGAGAGAGGACTCATGGACTTTATAGGGAAACTTAACCTTGCATGTTATTCTCTATAGGTTCGTAGTTGCATTTGTGTCGTGTCTTGCCCGAGTTCATGCGAGTAACCCAAGCTCTAGTGTCTTCCTTATCATATTAATCCTCCTATTTGTTTTTTAGTCGTTATTCATTAGCTAGTCAATTAGTCGGTTACTTTACTCAATCTTAAACCCCCAAAAACCCTACACTTAGGCAGTTTCGGACTTAGTGGACTATAGTCAATCCCGATTTCCTTGTGGTTCGACCCTTGACTTGCCATTACTACGTGCTTAGTAGTTGCTCGTTAGGTTTATAAATTGTATTTTCTAAGCGGTTTTAAGTGCCTTAATGACACACAAAAAACCTCTTATTAGTAGGATGGTCGGTAACAAGGGTACCACCACAAAGAAGAGATATTCAACAATATGGAAAGAAGGAAATGGAAGATCAACGTGGTTGTTCACATGGGCACCGACGAGGATGAGAAGAAAATTTCAAGAATCAAGTTTGGAGATAGTTGATGACAAGTGCATCAACAAGACTTTGAAGAGATTAATCTAGAAAATTCTAAATGTTTGATGTAAAATGTGAGAAAATTATCTAATGTGTATCTAGAATAATCTTGTGAAAAATCTAAGATATTTGTACTTGATTGAAAAATCTATAAGCTAGGATACAACAACTATAAATATGTAATATGTGCATGAGTTTAAAAGTGAACTAAACAAGAGAGCTCCACCACAAAATATTAGGAAGGTAGAAACAAAGTGTTCTACCAAAGAGAGTGAGAGACATGGGCTCTCACATATACTTTTGTACAATTTATGAATGAAATCAATAAAATATGTTTTTGATACATTCGGGTCCATCAAAACTTTCGCGTGCGCAAAATTCTATCATGGTATCAGAGCTGAAAGGGTAACGCCGAGGATCATGGGAGATCGAAGTATCAAGTGAAAGAGGAAATGAATAAGGTAAGGTGTGCTGAACTCAAAACTTGAAGAAGATATTGGAAGAATCTAAAGTTTGCACTAATAATATTTTTTGAAAAAGGAAAAACCCTGAGAAGAAAAGTAATATTTGGAAAATGATTTAGTGCAATGGTGTTATTAAAGATTGATAGAGATAAGATTCAGAATGAAAAAAAAGGTTATGGTGAAATACATAGTGAGAATTGCGGAGATAAAATTTTGGAGAAAGATAAATAAAAAGAATTTCAAGAATGGTGGGTTGGTGACATGAGCACCAAGAAAACAAAATGAAAGAAGAATATGGATGGTTAGTGACATGAGCACTAACACAAAATAAATATAGATGGGAGAGGTTGATGGCATGAGCATTAACAAGACAAATGAGAGATGAGATATTTGATGAAAATGTTGAGAAGGAAAATTATGAAAGAAGATGAAGATATTGGATAAGATTGGTGACATGGGCACCAGAATAAAGAAAATTCATAAGAGGTTAGGGAAAATGTTGGAGATAGTTGGTAAAATGGTAACATGAGTACCAATAAAATTAAAGAGAAGATGGTCAATAGACAAGAAAATGTCTAAGAGAAATGTTTTTGGGAGAAGATAAAAATTATGAGAAAGTTGAAATTAGGGGGAGCAAAATATTGAAGTATATTTTTCTAAAATTAGGAGGAGTGTTGGAATAATTTTAGAAAAATCAAGAACATTTGAGAAAAGAGTTAAAATATTATAAAAGAGAAACTAATTAGATATTCTTCAAGTGTAAAGAAAAATCTAGACTATGGTAGATGATAACTCTTGGAGTAAGACAAAAGAAGAATCTAGAAGTTTGGAGAAAAGAACTCAATTGGACATGAAGCCATTTGGAGTACTATAAATAGAAGTCAAGGCATTTGTTGTAGGTGGTGAAATCAAAAGTAAGAGAGAGACATGAGCTCTCATCAAACATACACCCACAAAAATTAGTAAGGGTGAGACATGAGCTCACCATAAGAAAAATAATGAAGTTGTGACTTGTGAGACATTAACTCACTAAATATTGAGTGTCAATTGTAAAGGTGAGGAACAAGTGTCCCACCAAAATATTGTTGTATACTTGAGATGTAATCAATTTTTTATAATCAATGAAATTATAATGTTATACTTTTGGGTCCATTATTATTTCGCATGCGCTCAAAATTCTATCAGGATTTATCTTTTAAATTTGTTCTTCACCTAATAAAGAAATTACTTAGCTTTATCTTCTATGGGTTAATCGCAAGACACCAACATTTAAGTACCAATCCTTGCTAGGTTGAACATATTTTATTTTTGGTTTTATTTAATTTTTTCCTTACATTTGTGGGGGGTTGTTGAAAATTAATATTAATAGTACAATGACGATAAGAGTTAAAACATGATTTAATAAAACTAGTACTTGAGAAGTGGAAAGATCCCTAGTCCCACATGGAAAGTGGGAAAGGATGTTTCTTACTAGAGGTATGCACTGGTCCAATAGCGGACCGGACTGGAACCGGTTTGGATCGGAACTAGAATTACAACTATTTTGCGGATCGAAGACTACACCTGGAAAATTCCTTTTCGGTCCGAATTTGGACCGGCTTGTATGTATATTCATTTTAAAACATATTCATCTACTTATAGTATATTTTTAATTGTATATTCGATCATTTTGAAATATATACAAGTGACTAGTGGCACATAAAAAATAATAGTTTTGGGTAGTTTCACATTGTTTATTGACACCAAAATAAAATTATGTCTAGTATTATGGGGTTCTACTCCGGACCGGAAATTTCCGGCTTCGGACCGGACCAAATCGGAATCCGGAATTGTCATTTTTTGAGAAATGAAGAACAGACTGGAATTTTTCGGTCCGGTTCATTCTGGTCCAAATTATGGTCCGAACCGGTCCGGTGCACACCCCTATTTCTTACTTTAAATGATAAAGTATTGTTTGAGAAGTGGAAAGTCACTAGTCCGACATGTATGCAAAAAAGGGTTTTACTACGTTTATAAGTAAAGTTGTTCTACACTATATTTGAAGAGCTCGACTATGCAGTGTGCTAGGAGTAGGCAACCCCCCTCGGCATGTCGCCGCAATCTAATTGGTCCATGTTCTTGGCACATGCGCGGTGTGGTTACTTTTGGGGCCATTGCGTAACTGATAGTCCAACATTTATTTGGCACATCAGTTACTCATTAGCGCAATGTTAGACAATAAATGGTGTGGCGATTTACGCCTTAATAAATGAGACATTACATTCAGAGCTGACTTAAAAAGCTCGTCAAATAACTTCCTTCCAGACGCGTTTCCAAACTCTAACTCAAAACTTCTAAGCATACTCTTCGGAGTGCACCCTAAAGTGAGTAAATGTGCTAAGTCTTAGAAGGCATCGCCAGTTCTGATTGCACCTATACTAAGGAAGAATTTGCTTCTAAGACAAAGTCTTAACTCGTTATAGCATTTCTATACTTTTACAACATCTCTATTGGCTGACATTTTATCTTTCTCGCCCTTAAAAACGTTACTTCCTCCGTATCAAATTAGATGCTACAATTTTTTTTTTTTGCGGACACCAATGCTTTTTTTTAAATGTGAGAGAGATAGAGAGGAAAAGTCGTGTGGAAAGATAGAGATAGGAAAAAGGAAAAGCCAAATAAAGAAGTGTAACATCTAATAATAAAATTCCATATTTAGAAAGTGTAATAACAAAAAAAAACGGAGGAAGTACTTGTGTTACACTAATGACAGGGGAGAAGAAAATTAACTATTGAGTCAATTCTCTGAGTTTGACTGGTTCTTATGTTCGGATCTGAATGCTTTGGCAGCGTCTAATGTTATATCGTAACATGGCAATGGTGATGTTCAGGTTGTGATTATTCAATTGTATGAGCGTGGAGGAAGAAGATGGATGCCCCTCAATTTCATGGGATTATTGTCCTTTGCTCTCTATTGTTGGTGATCAAGTTTTCCATCTCTCTAATTCTTATTATTTAAAAACCCCTAATCGCCTCTTCCCTAAATTGTAGAGATGTTCTTGATTAGTTGTAGGATACTACAAGGAACATTGATCTAAATGACATGGTCTATCTATAAGAATCCTCGTTTCAAGATCTTAACATAAAAGTTCATACAATTAAAATAGACAAATTCCCGATGATTTTCCAAAAAAGAATAGTTTTCTAGACTCTGCATTTGTTTATTCAAAACCTTCAAAAAAAATACAAACTTATCATTACGAATGTCATCGTTTATCATTGCCAAACAGATCGTAATGTAGATAAGAAGTGTCGAGTATGATTACCGTAATTAAGACTCTTTGTAAGCGAATTACTCTTGTAACAAGCTTTTAATAACTACTCCCTTAGTTCCTTTTTCTATTTTTTATTTTTCTTTTTGGGACCGACAAAAGAATCCACCGTTCTTTATTAGTTATATGTGGTCCCCTAACTATACCCTCATACAAATTAGGAAAAATTGTCGGGAATAAGTCAACCTTTTTGCGTTCTTCTTTTAATAAGTTAAACTCTGAATAATCCTGGAATAAGTTAACATTTTAAGGGTATTTGCTTTTAACAAGTCAAAACCGGTTTAAAAACACAAAAATGGTTGGGGATGGAAAGTAGAAGAAGAGAAGGAACACATAAATGATAAATTAAAATTTAAGAAAAGCCTCATGTATTACCGGTTGAATAATTTATAAGTCATTTGACTTGTTAAAAGTTTAAGTAATATCAAAGTTTACTTATTCCAGGATTATCTAAAGTTTAACTTATTAAAAGAAGACCGCGAAAATGTTGACTTATTCTTGACAATTTTTCCTACAAATTATAGTTAGTTCCATCTTTTTAATTTTTTTTTTACTTACAGCACTCAACCAAATATTAAAACTTGCGTAAATTCATATGTGACATTGAAATAGAGACGGAGGGAGTAAGTGGATTATTAAAATTATCCTCCACGGTTGTTTTTGTGAATAATTGGAAAAGTTGATTTACTCATTAACATTGTACAGTTTAAATACAAGAGGGAAAATATACACAAGCTAAAATTATGCCTAGAATCACTCCTAAGAATTAGGAAAAGATTGACAATCACAACTATCCTAATATAGAGATTACAAAGGATTGAACCATATATTACAAGATGGAAGATATTATTTACTGATCCTTAACACGCCCCCGCAAGACGGACGATCGAGAAGTGAGACCGATCTTGGACAATAGGTAGTGATGTCGGGACTTGAGTAACGGTTTTGTTAGAACGTCGGCAAGTTGATCATCACCCGATATATGTGTAACTCGAAGAGTTTTATTTTGTACATGTTCACGGTCAAAGTGAAAATCAAGTGCTAAGTGTTTCATGCGTGAGTGAAAAATGGGATTTGCAGAGTAGTGTGTAGCGCCCAAGTTGTCACAGTAGATAGTGGGCTGCATGGTAGAGTTACAGCCAAGTTCACTTAATAAAGAACAAACCCAAAGTAACTCGGCTGTGGTGGCAGCCACAGCATGAAATTCGGCCTCGGTGGAGGATCGAGCTAGTGTACGTTGCTTTTTAGAGCTCCATAAAACTTCATTGCGGCCAAGATAAATGATGTAGCCAGTGGTAGATAAAAATGGTCTTTATCCCCAGTCCAATCGGCGTCCGTATAGGCATGGAGATGGACAGGAGACGAAGTATAGAGCATTAATCCATGATCTATAGTACCATTGAGATAACGGAGGAGACGTTTTAAAGCGTGCCAATGTGCATCCGTAGGACGATGCATGAACTGAGCTAACTTGTTTACAGTGAAGGCAACATCAAGGTGAGTGAGGGATAAGTATTGGAGGGCACCAACTAAGGCACGGCAGTCGGTAGGGGAAGGAAGGGGAGTGCCATTATTAAGAGTAAGAGAAGGAGTAGGTTGCATGGGAGTACTAACAGGATTGGAACCAAGCATGTTGAAGCGAGTGAGAATGTCAGAAATGTATTTTGTTTGGTTGAGGAAGAGACCATCTTGAGTAGGTACAACTTCCACTCCAAGAAAGTAGGAGAGTGGGTCTCAGTCTTTTAGTGAAAATCGAGCAGAGAGATGAGTAATGAAGGATTGTAAGTGAGGAGGTGAAGGTCCAGTGACGATAATATCGTCAACGTAGACAAGGAGGTAGAAGGTGATATTACTATGAGAATATTGAAACAGAGAAGAGTCGGAAATGAGAGGTTGGAAACCAAAGGAAATAAGAAAGGACCGGAGTTCAGTGTACCAAGCCCGAGGGGCTTGTTTAAGGCCATATATGGCTTTGTTGAGTTTGCAAACATGAGTAGGATTAGATGTATCAATGAAACCCGGAGGTTGAGCCATGTAAACATCTTCATGAAGAGTGCCTTGCAAGAAGGCATTATTGATATCTAATTGATGTAGTGGCCAACCATGAGAGACAGCTAGAGAAACAATAATACGGAGAGTAGTGGGTTTAATAACGGGACTAAAAGTGTCCGAATAATCAATGCCAGAGCTTGATGAAAACCCTTAGCAACCAGTCGTGCTTTAAGGCGTTCAACCGAGCCATCGGATTTGTACTTGACACGATAAACCCACTTACATCCAACAATATTTTGAGAAGAAGTAGGAGAGACAAGTTGCCAAGTACCATTACGTACAAGAGCGTTATATTCTTCGGTCATGGCATGTCGCCATTGTGGGTGAGACAAGGCTTGAGTAATGGTGCGAGGTTCGTGAATGGAAGAGGAAGTAGTAATAATATTAGCTTGAGGAGGATTATATATAGGATTTGGTTTGCTGATATTATTTCGGAGGCGAGTGGTCATGGGGTGAGTGGGGCAGGACAAGGGAGGTGGTGATGATGAGATGGGTGGATTAGTTGAGGAGGAGGGGAGTGAAATATCTGCATTAGGAGTGGGGGAGGTAGAAGAGGAAGAGTGAGGGCTTGTAGGTGAAGGAGATGGCGTGGAGTATGATGAGGAAGGAGGGGTTGCAGTAGGTGTAATATGATGGGGAGTAAGAGGAGAAGATGGGGTAGTAGGAGAGGGAGGAGTTGGCATGATAGTAGGAGTTTGAGTAGGGGTAGTGGGTGAAGGTTGAGATGGAGCAGGGGCAGTCACGAGAGATATTGGGAGGTGACACCAGGTATCAAGGTGAACAGTAGGTAGAGGAGATGTAGGTGGTTGTAAAGTGAGGAAGGGGTATTCACTTTCAACAAATTTTACATGCCTAGAGGTGTAGATTTTATTTGTTGTAGGATCAAGAACATGATAGGAACTTTGGGAGACAGAGTAACCAACAAAAATACAAGGTTTAGAACGAGGTTCAATTTTGTGTGAAGTGTAGGGACGAAGCCAAGGGTAGCACAAGCATCCAAAACTACGTAATTTAGAGTAGTTGGGAGAGGTATTGAATAATTTGAGATATGGTGAGACATAATTAAGAGTAGGAGTAGGGAGGCGATTTATAAGATATGTAGCAGGGGCAAAGGCGAGGGGCCAATATTCCATAGGCATGTTAGCATGAGAAAGAAGAGTGAGACCCGTTTCTACAAGGTGACGATGGCGGCGTTCAGCATAGCCATTGTGTTCGGGTGTATGAAGGGGAGAAGTGAGGTGAGATATACCATTTTTTGAGAGATGAGGTGTGAGTTTAAGATACTGACCCCCATTATCCGAATAGAGTTGTAGAATAGGTCGTTTGAAGAATTTTTCAACAATAGCTCTGTAGCGAATAAAAACATCATAGGTGTAAGATTTTCGTTTTAATGGAAAAAACCATATAGACTTGGTAAAATGATCAACAAATATGACATAATATTTTTTGTCATCATACGAAAGAGTGGTCCATACATCCGAAAAAACTAAGTCAAGAGGAGCATTAGATGTGAGAGTTGAAGTAGCAAAGGGAAGTTTATGCAGTTTATTAATATTGCAAGAGTTACAATAAGAAAAAGAAGTACATGACATGAAAATTTCAGAAGGATAAATAATTGGAAAAGTTGATTTACTCATTAACATTGTACAGTTTAAATACAAGAGGGAAAATATACACAAGCTAAAGTTATGCCTAGAATCACTCCTAAGAATTAGGAGAAGATTGACAATCACAACTATCCTAATATAGAGATTACAAAGGATTGAACCATGTATTACAAGATGGAAGATATTATTTACTAATCCTTAACAGTTTTTTCATGTTTTCTCCTTTAGAACTCCCTAACAGTATTGATAATGCTATGGTTACTAATTTTGACATACATAATCATTGCCCTTTTCTTGTAATGATAAGAATAAAGTTCTCTTAATTGCAAATATATCATACTCGAGTACAACTTTATATTACATGCTTTGTATTAAAAAAGAAAAAGAAAACACATTACTCCTTAGTACATAAGAAATTGAATGCAATTCATGTACCTTATCTCTGCCTAAGATTTCAGAGTTGGAATACTTTGCTCATACCTAAAAAAGTTATCAGGATCAACCTGACTTTTCACTTTCACTAACCTATCAAAATTCCCCGTAAAATACTTCCTCCCATAGACTTCTCCTTCTTCATAAGTCCCATTATGATTCACCCCAATATCAACATCCCTGTAATTAAAATAAGCACCCCTTGGATTTGAAGAAACATATGGTGTCATAAATTTATGAAGCTCCCTTAACAACCCAATATACTTATCTTCATCCTCTTTTCCTGCATCATTCCATCCAATTGAATACTGAATTTTAAACAAATTCCCTTTCCTATGAGGAAATGGTGTATCATTCCATTCAATCTCATTCATTCTTCCACCATATGCATTAAAAACCAACCCTGGTTTTTCCAATTCAACCAACTTCTTCCACAAAAGCTCCAATCCTTGTTTTGTAATTGGCTTTTGTACATAATCAGATTTCCTCTTCAAATAATTAGCTGTATAACTCCTACTTAACAACACATCAACAGAAGTTTCGTTGTCGAAATTCGCCCAATACAATACTGACTTTCCCCAATTCATCTCAAAGCAATCCTCTTTTGTAACACCCAGTTCAGGAAACTCTTTGTTAAGAAGGGACACCAAAGTTTTTGAATCACCCAAGAACAAAGATATAAAAGTAACTCTTGCAGTTTTCTTAGCCCTATTTTGAGGATCCATTACAGGTTGCAATAACAATCTTATAAACAAATTATGATCAATATCTTTCATCAAAGACTGCCATTTATAAACCAAATCTGTAGCATTATCAGTTAAATACCGTTTTATGTTAAAAACGGTTACTGTTTCAGTCACAGGAACAAGCTTAAATGTGTATGAAACCACCACAGCAAAACTGGCCCCACCACCACCCCGTATAGCCCAAAACAAGTCTTCCCCCATGGAGCTCCGGTTCAGGATCCGACCCATTGCATCAACCACAGTAGCATCCACAATATGATCAACGGATAACCCATGTTTTCTTATCAAATTACCATACCCACCACCACTAATATGGCCTCCTACACCCACTGTTGGGCACACCCCTGCAGGAAACCCAAGGGTGTTGCTCTTTTCTTGTATTCTGTAGTAGAGCTCACCTAATGTAGAACCCGCCTCGACGTAGGCGGTTTCTGCTATAGGGTCGACGTCGATACGTCGTAAGTTTTTCATGTCGAGGATAATAAAAGGGTCGTTGGAGACGTAGGAGAGTCCCTCGAAGTCATGGCCTCCACTGCGGATTCGTACGTGGAGGCCAAGTTTTCGAGAGCATATGATCGAGGCTGAGACTTCAGAAGGGTTTATAGGAGTGATGATGAGTTGCGGTTTTGGTGTTGTTGGGGATGTAAATCTGAGGTTTCGAATGTATGCTAGTAAGACTGAATTGTAGTTTGTGTTTTGTTTGGAGTAAAGAATGGTGGCGAAATTGGTTGATGATGAAGTTGGTTGTGTTTTTAGACATTGTAAGAAGTTACTGTATGTAGGATTGTTTGATGATAATGCTAGTGATAATGGAGAAAATATGAATGATAAGCAACAGAGAAGAAGATAAGAGTTCATTATTGCCCTCATTTTTCTTAGATTTTAAGGATATTTTTTTCTATGCATATAAGGGTGTATGTTAACATTTTCTGTTCTTATAATACTTGGTGGTTGTTTGGTTGACATGAGAAATCATGGGAAATGAAAATTCCTAGGAATTGAAAATATGGTGAGTTGTTTGGTTGACAACAAATTAGCAAAATGGAGGAATTAGAAATTCCTAGGAATTTTGAGTTCCCACAAAATGGAGGAAATTACTTACCTAGGTCCCCCTAGGTAAGTAGAAATTTCCATCGGAATTTAATTTTCCCATTGTCCATCAAACAATTCAATCAAATTCTCATAAATCTGATATAGGTATTTATTTCCTATGAATTGCAATTTCATGGGAATTTTGACTTCCCATGTATACTAAACGACCACTTGGAATATCTAAATGGTGGTTTTTCTTTTGTACTCCGCGAAAGTGAAAGGTTTGAAAAGTCATGAGTTGAAAAAAAAGTTGCATTTAAGGGTGGGAAAAAGGTTGGTTTGAAAAGTTGAGGGGCTATGAATCTATGATCATGGCTTTTTGTGGACGGAGGTGATACAACACATTGTAAAGAGGACATTGTAGTCTCGTGCTAGGTAGGTCATATAGGCTCTTAAGCAGACTTGTCTCATTTGGTAACGTTCGTATTTTAGATTCTAGATTATAATGTTTGTTTTTTCTCAAGCAAGATTGTTTGAAAGTATGGGTTTTGTTACCTTTGCTTTTCTATGAGGAAATATTATTTTAAATAAGCTAATCTTTAGCTCATCTTCTAAAAATAAGTCAAGCTTTGGATTATTCTTGATTAAGTCAACTTTACACTTCCTTTAACTCTAAACGAGTCTAATTACAAGTAACCTGTTGGTAACCTGCTAACTTCTTACAAAATGAAATAAAAATAAATTAAAATTAAAAAAGCCACAAAACCCACCTCCACCCTGCCCGAGATCACCCCCCACCACCATCTCCAAATCGACAATCTGCAACCAAATCCACCAAGGTCACCGCCACGGATAAATCAAGAACACAATCATCATCATCCCATCAAGAACACCACTGATAAACCGCTCTCTTTCTTTCATTCTGTCTTTTTCTTTGTCTGTATTCCCTTTGTCTTCTCCTCTCTTTCTCATTCTCTCTGTTACTTTCTCTGCATCAATTTTCTTCCTCCTCTACTTCTTACCTCCTCAATCACATCTCTTTCTTCCAATCTTATTTCTCTTCAAAGGTAATTGAATAGGAGAATAATTAATAGTTGTAGACATTATGAAAATGGTATAATTGATGACGGTAATGGTGAAGACAAGCCCTTTAAAAGGATTAAAAGAACAAAATTTTGTCAATAAAGACTAATCAAAGTTTTACAAACCAACTATCTATTTTCTTCAACATTTAGGAATCCGTGGCCATGAGTCCAACCTTCCCAATTTCAAACCTCCTAAAAGTGCTACTCTTGAAATCACCGCCAATCTACCTCTGTTACGAAACCCAATTCACTCAGCACTTCAATTTCCACAAATCTTATGAATCTTCACTCTCTCTCCCTGAATTCCTTACTGCCGCAAATGCCACCAACATCACCGCGCCATGTTCGTCACCAATCTCGGCCCTCGTATCATCGCCGCCAATATCCTTGATCGTCTCCCTTGCTGCGCTGCATCGTAACCTCGACCATTGGTGTTGATTTCATTGACCTCGACGAGTGTCGTCGCCGTGGAATTACCTTCGCTAATGCGTCTAATGTTTTCGCCACTGATTCTGCTGTTCGTTTGTTGATTGATGTGCTTCGTAAGATGTCTGGTGCTGATCGTTTTGTTCGGGGTGGAAGTTGGAGTGTTGACGGTGGTTTCAGTTGGGCCATCAGGTAAATGAGATAGAGAGAGGGAAGAGGAGAAGATAAGAGGAAGTTTTGTGTGGAGATGGAAATGGGGGAAGTTCTGTTTGGTGGTCTGTATGGGGAGGAGAGAAAAAGTAAAACAAAATAAAAATGCAAATCAATAGCATCGTGACACGTTAGCATATTACCTGTTGTTACCTACTATTGTAGGTCATAGTTTTATCCGACTTAATAAAAGTTAATGCTTATACAAGATTGACTTAATCAAGAATAATTCAAAGTTTGACTTATTTTTAGAAGATGGGGCTAAGGTTAGCTTATTTAAAATAATTTTTCCTTTCTATAATTAAGTGTCATGGTTACAAATATTTGATAAGAAACCATAAGTATTAAGATATCGTTAGAATCGTCTTCCTTATTAATTTACATTAATGAGAAGATATTGTGTCAGACGCTTCTGACCATAAGTTATGGTCAGACGGACTTCAGTTGGTTTCAATTTTTTTCAGTTGGATGTATTTTGATTTTAGTTGTTCAGTGGATAAGTTCAGTTGGATATGTTTTATGTTCAGCTAGATGTCTTTTAAGTTCAGTTGGACATTTTGATCATTTAGTTAGATGCATTGTAAGTTCAGTTGATCCTTTTCTTTCTTTCAGTTGAACGTTCTACTCATTCAGTTGGATATCTTTTAAGTTCAGTTGATCCTTTTGCTCTTTCAATTTGACGTATTTTAAGTTTAGTTGGACCTTCTGTTCATTCAGTTGGTTTTGTTGTTGTTTTATTTACAGGTTTTTTCACGTTCAGCTAGTTTTCTTATTCTTTCAGTTAGTTTTTCATGTATAACTGAAAATAAAACATAAGTAAATGAAATAATATACCAATGAACTGAAAGAATATTATCAACTGAAAGATGGCAAAAATGCTCAAAATATATTTCCACTGATTGACATCCAAAATGCTTTAAAAAAAACTACTGGCTGAAACTACTATCTTTAATATGGGGATTTTTGCCATAACAACTGAAACACCCATAATATATTTGCCAACTGAAAGATTAGGTCATCGTCATCACCATCAGTGGTTTGAGAAGTCATGACTTGAGCTAAACGCTGAGCAGCAGGGAGTATGATGAATGTGCGTCGGCGACGCGGTTGGGGAATCAATTGTTGCGGCGGAGGAAGTGCGGACATGGTGGGGTCGGTGGTGTCGGCGGAGAGGAAGGAGGAAGGAGCGGCGTCGGTGGCGGAACTCCGTCTGACAGTAAGATTGGGTCAGACGGTATGACCCAATACTTTCACTACATTAATAGTCTTTCCGTTTTACAAAATTTATTAAACTTCTTGTTTTCATGCACGCATGCCAATGCAAACTTCTGAGTGTTAATATCTCTAATTGTATATTTGTAAAAAAATTATAAAAAATAGATATTTTAACTACATATATATTATGACGAATACAACAAGATACTACATGACTATATTTTTACAAACATATAAATCACCAACGACGGTTAAAGTAAACTTTGAGTATAGTATTTAATATACAAATATAACAATCTTTATGATACAGAGGTAGTAGGCCAGGTGATAGTGACCGGGAGAAAATTCACTTCTTAGAACATTACCATGTGGACAGATCATTTCTGATTCAAGTTGTAATCAACCAATTACGCTGCAATTTGAAAGAAACTACGTTAAGATTATTCTCAATCTAAATGATTTAGAACGGTAGTTGGTTTAATAATGTATATAATTATAATGGAGTTTAGCACACCGCTTTGTTTTAATATCATACTTGTATTACTTTACCATACACATAATCTAAGGATTGGGGTTGGCTCAAGTGGTGAGTCTTCCCATATTCTCTAGCTTGGTCTAGGGATCAATTCTTACTCCAAACATTTGCTTGGGATTTGGGGGGAGGGGGGTTGGGGGGTTATGGCTTGTAATGGGCCTCTGGGTGGGGGCCCTGAGCGAGGGCAGCCTAGAGGATTATTCTTCTTACCTTAATATAATCTCATACCTATAAATGAGATTATATTTTAAAAAAATACGTCCAAATCTAGTCGGTGCTTCTCATAATCTTGACTATGATCATAGAAATATAGAATCCCATCAATTAGTTAAAACCAAATGACGATGATGATATGTACTCTCAATTTCTGACATTTGCTATATATTTTTCCAACGTTTTCACCTTCAGCCCTTGACTACTTATATAAACATTTGACTTTTTTTGGAATCCCTTTCAACATTAAGATATCGCAATTTATTTTCACCTATGTTGATCTTCAGCAGAAGATGCAAAGTGGTATTGCAAACCCATGGTTTTTCACCTATGTTTACCAAAAAAAATCGTACGATTTTACCATTTAAATATGGTCGTACAATTCAAATTACGATTTCATGATTGGTAGAGATTTCTCATATAGAGAAAACTCTATAAATTTGAATCAACCTTAACCATACCGACAAATTTGTTACCAGATATGCATTGTCAATTATCAACAATTTAATTGGTAACAACTATATAATTACCAGTGCGTTAAACTTATAATATGAGTATAATATCACTATTATGCATGCTTGTAGAATCATAGATTCTACAATTCAATACTACGATCTAACTCTTAGAGCCCCTTTCTATTCAAAGTTTAGAGCCCCTTCCTAGAAAAAGTAGAACCTTGATTTCGACAATCTTGACCACAATAAGGTTAGGAAAAAAAATAACCAGCAAAAAGATAAAGCAAAAAAGATAGTTCAAACATAAGAGAACAATGAGAAATTTACAAAATTTTGAGGATTGAACTATTGCAATTAATGCAGATGTGTTTTTCCTAACTAATGGGCAATTTGATCTTATTATTTCCTTTCTTTCTTTGCCAATTAAGAGTTACCCACATAACGCCATCATGACTTGTCAGTGCGCTTGAATGGGACACAATTATTTACCCAGTGTCGGAGCCAGGATTTCAATTCGGGGATGAAAAAAAAAAGTATATATTAAATTTTTACAATGATTTAGCACATCGTTCAATATCCATTGTCACACATCCCAAACAATTTAAAATTGCATAATTTATAAATAAAAATCACAAAGTGCATCCGACGAGTCTTTATTTGTTGAAAACGAGCAATGATATCATCATCTGAAACTTGTACAAATACATCTTTCTTAAAAAAAAGTGATTAAACAATCATTTAAAAATGGAAAAATTGGATCAAACAGCACAAACTATACGTTTGTTGCACAAAACAGCACCAACAAAAAAAGGTGCACAAAGTAACACGAACTTTTTTTAATTGGTGCAGAAAATGACATAAGTGGATTTTCCGCCAAAGATTCCCTATTTTCGGTTAATCTTTAGTATTTTAGCTTTTTGATTTCTATTACCCATACATTGTAGACATTCCTTTTGATTTCTTCCTTGAACAATTGCCACTCATTCTCCAACTATAGGGTTTGATAGACAAAATCAATTTGGGGGAAATTTTAGGGTCTCAAAGAGGAAACAAGGTGATCTTTAGATCTAGTAGTTTATTTAAAGTGGAGGAGATAAGAAGCAAAATAAAAAAGCTAAAATATTAAAGATTCGCCGGAAATAGGGAATCTCAGGCAAGAAAACCAACTTATGTTGTTTTCTGCACTGATTAGAAAAAGTTTGTGTTGTTTTGAGCACCTTTTTGTTGGTGCTGTTTTGCGCAACAAACGTATAGTTTGTGCTATTTGATCCAATTTTTCCTTTAAAAATTTATCAACCATGCTATTTCGGAACTTAATTTTGATGTCATTCCCGAAAATGATCTTTTCTTACTTGTCGTAGCAACTGGAAGAATCAACATGAACTTTATGAGCAAACAAAACTAGGGAATAAGTTTCATGTATATTTGTTTCAACAATCTTCAGATAGGAAGAAAGATCATTGACATCTTTATATTCATCATCATCATCTCCTCGCATATATCTTCCATCAATAGATCAAGTTGACATTCTAGAGTATCCAAATATTAGTTGCAAATTTCAGATGGATAAAAAGTGGTAAGTTTAAGTACCTTTTCCTTGTTAAAAGGAGAAGCCATTCTTGGGAGATAAGCAAGCCATGCATTTAAGCAACGTATTTTTCTCATTAAAACGGTCGTTAAGTTCTTAGTTACAGATCAATTACTCCTATGAAAACTTCCACCTGAATTGATGAAGATATGTCGTTTCCTCAACAAAACGTCTTGATATTCTTCGATAGGGGTGTTCAATTTTCGGTCTAGACCGAAAAAATGGCCGGGACTGGCCCGGTCTAAACCCGAATTTTTTCCGGTCCATACCGGTTAGACCGTTTTTATTTGAAGTGTATTGAAACATGAAAATCAATCGATAATTTTAGAGTATAGGTCTTCCCACACCCAGACTACTAGATCATCAAACTTGAAAAGTGAAAACTATAAAACAATTCGACTTGTTATACAATTGTTAAAGGAAAAAAAACTACTACATTGAATTTTCAGTCTAACCGTCTCATTTTCGGTCCAGTCCCTATGATTTTCATCCGATCACGTCTTGAGATTAGTTTTAATTAGGTCCGGTCTTAGGTCTCCATTTTCCGGAATTTTTGGTCTCGGTCAGGTCTGAGACCGATGCACACTCCTATTCCTTGCGGGATGTAGTTACCTCCATGTTGGGAAAAAACAATGTCATGTTTATTACAAAATGAGATGACCTTATGGAAATGAGTCTCCTGGCCCATCCATCATCCCTCAGTTTTTGCAATAATACTCTTTTTGTTAAGGAAATAAGTCTAACTCATAGAAATAATTATGTCTTGATCTTGTCTTTGTAAAGCATTGCACAAGTCATTAGTATAACCAAATATAGTAGGCATTAATTGTACTATAAAAACAAAATCAAATTATTTTAGTAGGCGTCCCACAGTACACCATGCCAGGTTCACCTAGCATGAATGGTGTAGCTGAATGTGATATAGAACCCTTAAAGATACGGTAAGAAGTATGATTTGTCATTCAATATTACCTAAAGCACTCTAGGGTGAGGCATTAAAGACTTCAACATACCATTTGAATCGAGTATCTAAAGCAAGATGCTAAAACACCTTAAATTATGAGCTTTGGATAGGTAAATAACCTAGCCTAAAGCATTTTCGTGTAGGTTGTCCAGCTGAGGCACGACCTTATAGGCCACATGAAAGGAAACTGGACACCAAGACAGTCAGCATCTACTTTATAGGTTATTCAGAACAATCTAGGGGCTATAAATTTTATGATCCCAAAGCAAAAACGCTTTTTGAGACGAGAACTGCTACATTCTTCAAGGATGTTAAGTTTGGGGGAGAAATAAGATCGATACATTTTCTTTGAGGAGGAGACAGTCTCGATTCCCGAACCGCATCATACAGATGTTTCTTATTATGAAACTAATGAAGAACCTCAACAAGAAAATGGTTATCTTCAAATTGAAGGGGTTACTCATAATGAGAAAACTCAACATCCTCAAGAGCACGTGGAACAAGAACAAGTGCCTTTCTGATGATCCAGTAGAGAAAGGAGAAGTGAAATTTCAGATGATTCTTATATTTTCTCCAGGAACATGAGGAAGTTGGTTTGATGGAAGATGTTTCTATCAAATTTCATTTGAGTCATGGAAAGCTCCAACTCGAAAAAGTTGATCATAGAAATGAAGGAAGAGTATAATTTTATGCAAGATAATAAAGTTTGGGAACTTGTCCCATTACCTGAAGGTGCAAAGCCCATTGGTTGTAAATAGATTTTTTAAATCAAAAGGGATTCTAAAGGCAATGGGGAGAGGCATAAAGCTCATCTTGTAGCTAAAGGTTATACTCAAAAGGAAGGAAGTGACTATAAAGAGACCTTTTCTCCAGTTTCATCCAAGGACTCTTTTAGAATAATTATGGCTCTTGTTCCGCATTTTGATTTAGAACTTCATCAGATGGATGTAAAAACCGCAATTCTCAATTGGTGACATGGATGAAATGATTTACTTGATGCAACTATAAAACTTTATGTCTGGTGATCCAAAGAAAGTGGGTTGCAATTAAAAAAAATCCATTTATGGGTTAAAACAAGCTTATCGTCAATGGTATCACAAGTTTCATCAAGTTATTCTCTCATTTGGTTTTGAGATGAATGTTGTAGATGATTGTGTGTATCATAAGTTTAGTGGGAGCATGCTGATTTTCCTAGTCTTGTACGTTGAAATATTATGCTTGCCACAAACGATGTAGGTATGCATCATGAAACCAAGAAGTTTCTATCAAGGCATTTTGAGATGAAAGATCTTGATGAAGCCTCCTTTTTTTGTAGAATTGATATACCTCGTGATAGATCACATAGTATCCTAAGGTTATCGCAAAGGAACTATACCGATTAAATTTTAAAAAGATTTGGAGATCCAAGAGATGCAAAAGATTCCCTACGAAGTCTAATGTATGCCCATAGTTTGTAAACATCTAGATATTGCGTACATTGTTGGAGTTTTGGGTAGATATCACAGGAATGGATCATTGGAAAGAAGGTAAAAGTTATGAGATACGTGAAGGGAATAAGAGATATTATGCTCATTTTTTACAAGAGATAAGACAAAGTGGAAATCATCGGACATTTCGATTCTGATTCTACAGGATGCGAAGATTCTAATAGATCTATTTCTGGTTATATTCATCTACTAGAAGGCGGTGTTATATCTTGGAAAAGTGCAAAGCAAGGCATAATAGCTAATTCTACCATCGAAGCGGAATTCATATCATGTTTTGAGGCATAAAATCATGGTATATGGCTGCGTAGTTTTGTCACGGGGTTGCAAATTGTAAACGAGGTTGAAAGGCTTATTAAGATATTTTGTGACGACAACAAGTCTACAATACTTTATTCCAATGACAACAACAGGCCGAGTAAATCAAAGCACATAATGGTCAAGTATCGAGCTGTCAAAGAAAGAGTTTAAATAAAGAGATTTTAATAGGGACAAACTCCAGGTTAGTCGATCCTTTAACGAAAGGTCACCCACCAAAGGTCTTTCTTGAGCATACCGGTCACTTGGGAGTCTTGGAGTTTGAGGAAACTTAAGTTTAGTGGGAGTCCATCAACTGATGTTTATATCGACTTTATCCATTTGGTTGTTTCGTATTTTTCTGATCAGAAATAAAGTTTCGCATTCAGTTGTTAGTATAATCTGAACAATTGATTCACTAAGGTTTATTAAGTTAAGAAGGGTCAGGTGTAAATGTACATGTACCAACTACATTCATGTAATTTTCATGCTACATATTTCATGATTAATCTATGTTGTTAGTTTGTATTTGTATTAGTGATTATTGATAGTATAACTATGATTGACGTAGTAAATGCCGCAATGGTCCTATATATAATATGGCTAATGGACAAGATTGTTTTAGGTATTCTGTTTTTATATTATGATAATATTTGAGCTTGTAAAGTACAAACACATTTTTATTAAGGTACATACATATGAGGCCCAGTGGAAGATTAGTAGAAATATTAATGCGGCCTAATATGTATATATATATATATAGTGGAATTGTCATATAAATAAGTCATATTAAAGTGGTTTATCGTGAAATATATATTATGTAAATACCATGGTAATGTCTCTATAATGGTGACGGTTTGAATTAGAAATATTGGACTAAAGATAATCAATTATCTAGCGGTTATGACCCCCAATGCATGTTTTATTAGTGAATGTTCATTAAGTGAATTAGAAGGTGATTTAAATATAAAGATATGTTACACAAAACCTCTTGAATCCTCATCTAAGGTTACAATGTGAGGATTTATGATAAGCAATTAAGTGTGACCTCTCAATTGAATTAAGTTATATTTTTGGGTTCTTTAAATCCCATCATTGGAGACCTAAAGGAGCATTCAACACATCAAATTATAAAAATGTAGCATTGATAAGAGTACACGAAGAAAGAGTTTTAAGAGAGGTATAGAGTGTTATTTCTCATGGATTTCATGGAAACTCCATGTAAGTTTCATACAAATTATTTTACAAGATAATTCATGGGTTTATATCTAATTAATAACAATCTCCTTCATTAAGTTCTATCTTTAAAAAGATGTATAAAAAAAATAATGATGTTGTGGGCTACAGAAAAGATGTGTTACATACACAAAATGGTGAATATATATCTCATTCTTATTTGAACCAAATTTGGTGGTTCATTTGATAAGATTTTTTATCTTTTATTTTGTTTTTATCTAGTAGAGGTTTGGTTAGTATTATTCTCTTTCCTATTTAAAATTTGAAACCTTATTAGTATATTTAGGCTATTAGGTTGTGACCATTTTTAATGACTACTTGATATATTGCTATACATGTTCTTTTATAGAGACAACCTTTGTTCTAGTAGTTTTAATCTATTCTGACTTTTCTTTTTGTCAGAAACAACCTTTTATAATCACTTTTATGCGAAAAACAACCTTTTAAATTTTTTTTTGCAACTTACAACCTAAAACCAATTTTTTTTTGTAAAATGAAACCTTTTTCTAATTTCCATCATTGACTGTTAATTATAGACCATCGACTGTTATCAAAGTGGTGGATTGGGCTGGTCTTGGGGTGGTTTCGGGTGGGGGTGGTTTCGAGGTGGTTTCAGGTGTGGTTACGGGTTCGTTGGGCTCGTTTGGGGGGGTGAGGGTAGCGGCGGTTTCAAGTGGGCGTGGTTTCGGGGGTGGTCTCGGGTGGGGGTGGTTTCGGGTGGGCTAGGCTGGTTTTGAGGGTGGTTTCGAGTGGGGGATGTTTCGGGTTGGGTAGTGGTGGTTTAAGGTGTGGTGGAGTGGTTTTGGATGGGGTGGGATGGTTGTGGGGTGGTTTCGAGTGGGGTGGGATGGTTTTGGGGTGGTTTAGGGTGCGGTGGTGGTTTTGGGGTGGTTTCGGGGGGGAGAAATTAACGGTCAATGGATTTCAATTAACGATCAATGACGGAAATTAGAAAAAGGTTTCATTTCGCAAAAAAGTTTTGGTTTTAGGTTGTAAGTTGCAAAAAAAATTTAAAAGGTTGTTTCTGACAAAAAAAACTCTTTTTTGTATGTTCTAGATGTGTTTCTTTCATCTTACTTGATTTTTAGAGCTGAATTTTATCCTTATTGAAATATTCATATAATTCATCCGTTTCAACAAATAATATATGTAATTTGCATTTGGAGTCATTTTAAATGGACATATGTTGCAAGATTAAACATTGGTAGGATTCTCTCATTATAAATATATTTGCAATCTTTCACTTACTTAACAAATTCGAAAAAGTGGAAGTTAAAATAGAGTTTTTCAAGAGTTCCTCATACTTACTATATTTTACGTCTTTCTTATGGGCTTTTCTTCAAAATTGACAACAAAACTCGTTGCTTAGACTAGAAATATTTTTAAATGTTGCTTAACAGGTGAACATGAAGACAAACGTGACAAACTTGAATTTTGAGAATTAGGTACTCCGACAATTACATGAGATATTCTCTTTTTCTTTCTCTAGGAAAATTGTAATGTCTATAACTCAAATTTTTGTTATTTGCCTTGCTTTGTTGCTATTTATAGAGTTTGATATTTGAAGTCTACATGTTGAATATTGAATTTATCAAAGTAGGCTCCTTTGGTAGATACGAAGTATATGTTTGGTTTCGCCTATGTCACCTTCTTGGATTAGATTTGTACCAAATATCCTTTCAAATAAATGAAATTACACATGTGTCTTCTTTTCTCCAATCCAGTGAGTGGGAATGAAAAGGGTAATATGCAAGGACAAAGGATGTGGGTGACGACAAAAGAGGGAGGCCTTACGATTTACTTTCTAAGACATTGCAATGGTAAGTCATCGGCGTCATTGCAGATGAATAATTGAATAGTATCCAATTGTTACTTTGTGGAGTAATAGGTGTATTGGCATAACAGACATCACAAAGTCGTAACTATAGTTTCCATCCATATGGATGTGATCAAACATGCAATTTTAAGTACTTCGTAAGTACATTATTGTGGTTGTGCAAGTGATAGTATAAAACTACGGGTTTAATCAATTAAGATTTTGCAATATGTTACTCTTGTATGAAAAGGTTGAAAGTATCATTAATAGCATTAGAAAGTGTGGCCTTTTTATTACTGTTGTAAGAAGGTGTGGCATTTTATATTAAGTTGCAGGGTCTGAATCAAACGTAGAAAAAAAAATCTTGCTTATTAAGAGAGATCCAATTTGATTATTTGCATGCAAACTTGTTTATTTTCAGACCTTTTTTGAACATCAGAAGTCTTTTTTAAGTGGGAAGTAACACTTATTGCAAAGAGAAATTCACACTATCGCAATGAAGTATGGATCCTTACTTGATCTGATCAGTAGCAAAAAAAAAATAATATAAAAATAATTTGGCATTTGAGTCCACCTTAACCGTGAAGTGGCACTTTCTTTTCAACTAAAGAGTTGATTGAACCATGGAACAAGATCAAAAGAAGCAGAATCATGGTCCAACCTATAACTTGGATAGTGATTGTTCAATCAGCACCCTTCTGAGAAGCTTTCCTGCTGGTGACTTTGGAATAATGCTTATAAATGTTACCTTCCGTATCCTCTTGTACGATGCAACCTAAAATAGTGTGAGCGGGAGTGAGCTTTCGGCAATAATTACATTCAAATGATTAGGAATCAAATCATGTTGCTCTAGAATAGGGAGAGTGATAGATTTCGACAATAAGAAGTGAAGTTTGTTAATCGAGTACCTGATCTGCAACAAATGACATGACATCTTCTTCCTTCAAGGAACTTCTAGGTGATCTAACCACAAATGCTATGGGAACTTGACCCGCCTTGGCATCGGGAAATCTAATGGTGGGAAAAGCATAGAAGGGCAATATTCAATAGAGTAAAACAAGTAACCAAATGATTGTCTGACTGATGATTAAGCAACCGAATAAATTATAGACATGCGCTTAATATAGAAACTTACGGAATTACAGCTGCATCTAATATTTCAAGATGTGAATTAAGAACTGCTTCAAGTTCTGCTGGTGCAACCTAATGCGAGTCAACAATGAAATCGTAAATAACCTTAGTTTGAGTAACAAGCTCAAAATTTCAGATGAACCAAGTTTAAAATGATACTTTGAAGCCTTTTCAGGGTCAAAGTTCAGATAATGACACTAAGGGTGCGTTCTCTTTGTCTTATGAGATCAGATCAGATCGATTAGATGAGTTCTTATGAGATCTTATGGGATCTTATGAGATCTTTTGAGAACTTATGAGATGTTATGGGATCTTATTGGATCTTATGAGATCTTATGGGATCTTTTGAGATCTTATGGGATCTTATAATACCCAACAAATGTATCTCATATATAATTTATTAGACCTTATAATTGTTTCCTTTATAAATTGAAAGTATGTTCTAATTTTGAGAAGTTTTGTACCGACAAATAAGATAACTTTGCACATAACTTTTGGAGGGAAAAATCACGTTTAGAAAAGAATAAATACTTCAGTACATACCACAAATTTTATTCAAGCACCTATCTACATGTCAATGATTTTCAATGGACACCAAACTTTACTTTTATGAATTAATTTTCCTTAAAGTAAAGTTGATTTTTTTTTTCCAATTGCAATTTTTCTTTAAACAATTAATTTTACATGTACCCTATGTTTTTTAAACTCGTTATTTAAATATGTCCATAATTGGGTTACTAGTTATCACATACAAAGAAATTTAAAAATTATAAATTAAAATATTTCAATTTCAAATAATAAATATTACATAATTAAAACTTGTTCCTTGAAGTGGATGATATGGAAGATGAAGAAATGAACTTTGATGATGATAGACAAGCAATTATAAATGTTGTATATATGAAAGCAACTTTTTATAAAAATTTTCATATATGAATCTAATTTATTGCCTAATTTTTCATCAATACGCTACTATTAACAACATTAGTACAATGCAAATTATTTTTTTATGTTGTAGCTAAAAAAAATTAATAAGTTGCAAAATTAATTAATAAATAAAGAATCGTTCAATAAAAAAATATTAATAACTAACTCGCAAAAATAAAATATAGAATTTTGTAATTAAAAAAAAAAGTCCGTAACTTATGAAACTTTAGGTCGTACTGAATCTTATTGGATCTTATGAGATCTTATGGGATCTTATTGGATCTTAACAGTATACATCGTCCCAAGTAGTAATTGTGAGTTTCATGTTTTTAGGATGGTGAGGATGATGTTTTCAAGCCAAAAGAATTTATTCAAGCTCAAACATATATATGGAAAATTATGAAAATCATATACACAATAAGATTTGTCTTGTTTAATAAGATTTACAGACAACCTTGACTTAATACGAATAAAGACTATCTTCCTTTAGTCTTACTAATATTTAACTACAATAATATGAGGTGTTCGTATCATCAACTGCGAACTATTACATGAACTAGCAACACACAGAATATGTAAGTCTTACAAGTATAAAAGTTATTTTATTGAAACAAAATTCCAACCAGATTATAATTTCCCCATACTGAAAACATAATTACCAAAAAAATATCCTTGACTTCTATATGTATAAAAGAAGTTTCGGAAATTGTACTTCCCCAAAATATGGCTTCATGATTTCAAGCTTTGTACTAATTTAAAAGTTAACAAGGCCATCTTGTCATAAAAATATGCAAGTATAAAATTGTCGGGCGTGTTTGCATGGAAGACCAAGACGAACACTTAATTAATTGGCAACCTAAGCTCCGAATCTTAAGAGACTAAGGTCGAAGGTTGTTACTTAGCATCTGATGCATGCATGCACAAGCCGAAATCTTTCCTAAGGATATTAATATCTTGAATCTAATTCCCCAACAGTAATTACCTTCAATGACGTAGGATGCTAAATACTACCTAGTAGGTCAGGCAAAAGAGTGCACTTCTGGAAGCATACCTCATATACTCGTTTCATCATCAGTTAGTGCTTACATTCTTTAACACAGAAGAACCTTTCATACAAGATGATAAATGCTGCAATTTCAACAAAATTTCAAGGATATAAGTAATAACCTGAAAAGCGTTGTATTTAATGAGCTCTTTGAGCCTGTCGACTACAAAAAGTTGTCCTTCCTCATCAAAATACCCAAGATCTCCTGTATGAACCCAGCCCTGATCATCAATAGTTGACTTTGTCGCTTCTGGATTATTCAAATAACCTGCACGTTGATGATATTGAATAAAGCTGGTGGTAAATGACTAACAATGAATGCAGAACAATCTTATATTTAAGCATCATAATCAAGATGTAGGCCAATAATTGGACACATAAGTTAATGATTTTTTTATATTTTTTTATTTTCTGGCTCGTTCATGAAGACATATGTCATTGTTGAATATGGCATCATATCCTGAAATCTGAAGGTAATAAAACCATTTTAGAAAGACTTGATGATATCATTCTGTTCACAAAAACAATCAATAAAACCATTGTACCAAGCTACCAAATAATCCTTAAGCATGTCCCCAATCACAGCCCACAACTTAGTCTTCAAGATTCCTAAATGATGTACCAAATGCTGCACGGGAATGATGAGGTCCCATGAGGAAGGCCTCTAATGCATCCTCATTCATACATATGCAACTGCAACCAAATGTAATAAATAACTCAAAATTGTCGAACAATCATATAAGATATATCCATTATCTTTCAATATATATTGTGTGTAAAAGTTGTTACCAAGTTCCTAGTGCATCTTTTCCATCATAGTATCTTACACTTCAATTCATATGACCTTACAGCAATGATGAAGCCTATACAGTCACAACTTTAAGAGCTATACTATAAAGAATTAATTTTTGAGGACTATGTGGCTTCAAAAGATTCTTTAGGTTGTCAACATTTATGTTTCAGACTATCATTTCAATGTTACAGAATATAGACACAATAATAATCTTTCTAAATTTATATGTCAAAGTAAGAGATGTTCATCGCTGCTTTATTAAAAAGATTCATTCATCTAAACAAAAGACTATGATGAGAAAAATGTTCATAGAAGTTTACTTTTTAAAAATGATAAACAATGAATATGTGTTGCAGATCAAGGTATAGCACTATAGCACACCTAGCTTATCATAGTCCATCATATATAGTATAAGAGTTGGTTATTAGTTTGTTGTAACCACTTTTTCCTCCTCTAGCTACTTTGTACTTAGTATAAATAGCTATTTGTAAGATGTAATAATTAATTCAGTAAAATCAGTTTTCATTTCTTCTCTTTCTCACCTCAATTCTCTCCCTATGTTTTACATGAAAACTTCAGTTCATCACAAATTATAAGATGGTATTAGAGCTGCAATTAAAGATTCTGGTTCATAAGCTAGGTTTGAGTTGGTAAAGATGGGAGAAATTGACGATATTGATCCTTGTTCACAAATTCGTTTTTCTTGATCTTCGAAGAGGTATGAACTTCTAATTTGGATTCTAAAAGTAAGAAATCGATGATTTAAAGTGAAATTATGGTGTTTTTAAGTTGGAGATGAGGTGATACGAAATTTATTTGATTATGTCGATTTTTGCTGATTCATGGATGATAGTGAATGAAGTTGTGATTGATTGTATTCAACTGTTTCAATTGATTATTAGTGGAGATTTAATTTTGTTGATTGAAAATTGATTGTGAGAATTTGTTTTTGCTTGATTAAAGACTGATTGATCAGTGGTTGTGATTAATTGAAACTGGAGAATTGATTCAGTTGTTTTTTGAAACTCGAAATTGTTGGTTGGAGACTTGGAGTTATTGGACATTGAAATTGTTGATTAGATTTTGCCAATTTTTATTGAGAGAAAAACCTAGATTTGTTGATTACATATTTTCTTTTCTAACCACATTCAATTAGAGAAACACCTCAAAACACACCTCCTCCACTAGATCCAACTACTATTTTCGGTAGTATTTTTTACATACATCCCTCAGACACTTCAGTTACAAAATTAGTTGAGATCTTTGATGGAAATAATTTTGCTGAATCGAAAAGATCAGTGATGTTGATCCTATCTTCCAAAAACAAGCTAGCCTTCATTGATGGTACCTTACCATCTCCTCCTCCCACTAATTTGACACCCAAAGTTTGGCACAGAGGTAATGACATGGTAATGGATTGGATACATTGTTCTTTAGAGAGAAGTATAGCTAAGAGCCTAAGAGTGTTTACTATAGCAAGAGTGTTAGTGAAATATGGAGTGATCTTTAGGAAAGATTTGGTCAAGCTACTGCAACACAATTATTTTCACTCCAACAAAGTTTGTCAGAAGTGAAACAGGAAAAAGATGAATCTATTTCCAGTTTTTACAAAAAGATAAAAGCTATTTGGGATGAGATTTATATGTTCGATCCTCTCTCAGTATGTTCTTATATAAATTGTACATGCCAATTTGGATTACAAAATCTTAGATCACAGCAAGCTAGAAGAGTTATGATGTTTGTGATGAATCTCAGTGAAGATTATAAGCAGATCACGAGTATCATCTTGATGTTACAGCCTTTACCACCACTCAGTCATGCTTATAGGATGTGTATGCAAGAACAGAGGCAAAAAAAGGTGGTATTGTGAGCATTGCAAGATGTATGGACATAGCAAAGAGAGATGTTACAAGTTACATGGGTATCCCCAAGGTTTGGACAGCAAACAAAGATAAGAGAATGACTCATCTTTCTTTTGGATCATAAGAGGACACTGAAGATCAATCTCAACTAGTTCACTCATCTCACACTTCAAAACCTGAATCAGATTCTTATACAGCTACAATAACTGTGAATCAATATAATTAGTTGATGAGCTTGTTGAGCAAGACACATTCTTTGCCAATCTGAAGCAAAAGGATCATTCAAATTCCGTCTCTAGTACTGGTTTCCTAGCAGGTAACTCACACCATGCTTTTCTTCTCTAGCTACAATTTTGCATGCGAAGTACTTTTTCTCCAACTTGGGTGATTTATAGTGGTGCTATAGATCATATATGCCATGATCTATCTCTTTTCTCTTCATATAACTTGTGGAAGGGGATGATGATAATACTATAACCATACAAGCCGGTAGGAAAATTTCAATAGAGCATATTGGACTGGTTGTTTTAGCTGGTGGGATAACACTTAGGAACGTCTATAATTTGATCCCAGTTCACAAGCTATGTATTGATATGAACTATGAAGTGCATTTCACACCAACTACTTGTGTGATTAAGGGGCCACAATTGACCCATCCACAAGTTGTTGGTAGACTGCATCAAGGGCTCTTCTACACATACCTTTTAACTCATCTCTCAGATAAGTTGAACACTTCTATTCATCATTTAACTAATGTGTCATACAATCACCTGTTCTCTTAATTGTGAGAAGATGAAATTGTGGCATCCCAGATTAGGACATGTGTCTTTTTCTAGGTTGGGTATAGCTACTAATAATGGTGTTCATTGCTCTTCTTTTGATCATATTTGTTAAGTGTGTCCTGCAACTGCACAAACTAGGACTCCTTTCCCGATTAGTTCTATCAAAACAAATGCACCTTTTGAGCTTATACATATTGATATTTGGGGGTCATACAAAACTGTTACAAAAAATAAATGTCAGTTTCTCCTCACAATAATTGATGATTTGTCAAGGAATACTTGCATTCATTTTCTAAAGTTCAAATCTCATGTTATTGGTTTTTTACAAAGCTTTGCTACTTATTGTGCGACTTAATTTGGTTCCAATATTAAGAGTGTTATATATGATAATGCCAAAGAGCTCACTGAGGGATATATGCTTAATTTTTATTTGTCTAAGGGCGTAATTCAGCAGAAATCTTGTGCTGAAACTCCCCAACAAAATGGGACTATAGAGAGAAAACACAGACACTTACTTGAAACATCAAGAAGTTATTTGTACTTTCAATCTAAAGTTCCTATTTCATATTGAGGTGAAGATGTGTTAGTAGCTGCACACATCATTAATAGACTTCCTTTGTCTAGTCTTACTATTGTATCTCCTTAAGAAAAATTATTTAATAAACCACCAGATATCTCTCATCTTAGAGTATTTGGTTGTTTGTGTTTTATTTCTACCTTGAAACAAAACAGATCCAAGTTTGACCCTAGAGTTGACCCTTGTATTTTCATTGGTTATCCACCTAATCAAAAAGCTTATAAGGTGTTAAATCTTGTTGTATAATATGAGCACTATAAGAGAGGGTGAATTATAGTAAGAGAACACGCTATACTTTTAGCGAAAATATAAGCTAGCTAGAGAACACGAGAGATTTTAGCGAGGAAAAACTTCCAAGGTCCAATAGGAAGAAACGACCTCGACCACAAGGAAAATTGACTCTAACTTTTTAACAATAATAGGCCAAACGACTCTGTTTACAAACCTATTACTTTTCTCTCTCGGGCCACAAACTCAAGTTCCCAACAACAGTTCCTGCAATTGTTGTTCCTCTCAAACTTCCCTCGAACTTCCTCTCTTTCTCTTTCTCACACTTCACTCAAAGCTTTTCACACTTACAAGAGTTCAGTCAAACCCTTACCCAAAAATACAATGTGTAAAACAATGGAAGAGTATAAACTCGAATAAAGTAAGTATGAATTCTCTTAGGAACGACATTGACTCTTTAATACAACTATGAATATTCGGCTAAGTCAGACACACTTAATTCGAAGGTTTAGGTGCCTATTTATAAAGTACTTAGGCAAGACCACTACTTATGTCCACTAATCCATGATGTCCATTACTTTAATTTATTTATTAGTTTTTATTAAGCTTTCCTTGAGAAATAAATAACCACTAACCCACTACTTAACTTAATGAAGTGAAGCAGTAATGTTGAACGTGGTTTTGAACATTTGGGGCTTAATTAAAATAATTTAAAGCTTAAGAAAGAAAATAATCAAGCCCACTCACCACTTCACAGTAAATGTGTAGCAGTAAAATAGAACGTGATATTAGTTTGCTTGGAGAATAAATAAATCATTTTCTTTAATTATTTTTTAGGAAAATATCTTTTATAAATATGTTAAACATAACCATAAATCGTAAGTAAGTTTTAAAAGAAAATCCTTTTAAAATCGAATATCAGATTAAGTTTTATGAATAAAATCTTTTGATTTACATAAAATATAAAAGATAAGATTTAAAAGATTTTGATATTATCCTAATTAAATCAAAAAATTATTTTAAACAAATTCCTAACAAACTAACAACTAACTCCCTAGTGTCATGGTTCAAGTCAAAACTAGCTTAGGACTCTCTAACAAACTTACTTGGGCGCACAGCTATGTTAGGCGCACAACTTGGGAATTGTTAGTTGTTCCTAAAGTCATTATGTTCCCTAACTTTGTTCCTAATAGTGCCAGTGTATGTTCCTGTCATGGGAAAAGAGCTAAGTTCCGTTTGAGAATTCAACACAAACTAGATTAAGTATTTACTCGACCTTAACAAGAAGATATTAAATACATCCTAATGTATTCTAATCTTCACTCCAAGCTTGATACTTCATCTTTCGAACATCTATTCACTTCGATCTTTGATTAATTCTCCAATTTAATCTTCGATCAAGTATTCTCTTTGCTCGAGAATGAATTACCTAGCAATATCATAAATTGAACACAATATGTCTTTTGTTGGTTAAGTCATCTTGAAAACTCAAGGGTCAACAAATCTTACAACGAAGAAAATTAAATTTACTAGAGACATCACTTTTCATGAGAAAATTTTCCCTTTTCACTCCTCTTCCTCTCCAACTTTCCAAATATACCTTCCTAACACCACTACCTATACTTTTGATTTTGACCTACCTGCTATCTTTCAGAATACTGACATTCATACTTTCAATCCTCCTTCTCAATCTACCACTCCTTGATTTCTTGATACTACCATTCTTTCTCTTCTACTTCCACAAAAATTATCACCTTAACAGATCTTGCTGAATCTTTCTCCCACCATAATCTCATATCTCCTCCTCATTCTCCATCCACACTTTCTTCACCTCCTCTTGTTTCACCTCATATTGTTTCTTCTTCCTCACATCCACCACGACCAAGAAAATCTCACAGACCTACAAAAGTTCCTTCTCAATTTTCTAATTTTATATGTTAATCACCTTCTCATTGCACCACTTCAGTACAACACTGATGCAATCTTGTTCATTTCAATCCCTCTACCAATCTATCAACATCTCATATTCCTACAGAACCTAAATCCTACAATGAAGCTGCATCTCATACTCTATGGGTTTGTGCTATACACAAGGAATTGGATGCTCTTGCTCTTAACAACACATGGGATGTTGTTTCTCTCCCTTAAGGTAAAAAACCTATTTCTTGCAAATGGGTTTACAAAACTAAGATCAAAGATGAGGGAGTTTAGAAAGACTCAAACCAAGGCTGGTGGCTATTGGATATACACAGCAATATGGATAGATTACTCTAAGACTTTTTCTCCTGTGGTGAAAATGTCAATAGTTAGATGTATTCTGGCACTTGCAACTAGCAAAGGATGGAAGCTTTATCAGTTAGATGTCAACAATGCATTTCTTCATCGTGATTTACATGAAGAAGTGTATATGAAGTTGCCACCATGTGTTACCGATCCTCTCAATCAAGTTTGTAAGCTTAAAAAGTCTCTTTATGGACTTAAACAAGCAGACAATGGTTTTGCCTAGCTTGTGGATGGATTAGAGCATCAAGGTTTTACTCAATTCGAGAATGACTATTCTCTTTTTCTTAGAAAAAGGCAGCTGGGATCACTATTGTAGCAGTATATCCGGGACTAATCTAGCTGGAATACAAAGCCTCAAAACTCATTTACATAAGATCTTTGGTATTACAGATCTAGGGTAGTTCTTACACTATTTTTTAGCCTTTGAGGTGGGGTGTACACAGGATGGAATACTGTCTCTCAACATAAGTTCACCAAAGAACTTCTAGCTGAAGCCAATCTTCAAAAACAGATTTCAGTTGTTATTCATTTGCCTCTCAATCTCAAACTCACTACGCAAGAAGATGATGATTATGAACATCCAGATCTCTACAGAAGCTTGGTTGGAAAAAACCAACATGAGACCTGATTTGTCTTATTCAGTGCAAACTCTAAGTCAATTTCTTACATGTCCTAAAAGTGTCACTTTCGGGCCTTAGAACATGTTTTACATTATGTAACAAGCACAGAAACACAAGGAATCTTTTTGAGAGTTGTTGATCAACTAGTGCTACAAGCTTATGATGATAGCGCTTGGGGTGCATGTGTTGACACCAGGTTGTCCATCACATGATTTGTTTTGTTATTGGGGCATTCACCAATCAGCTAGAAGAGCAAGAAACAAAGCAAATTTTCTAGATCTTCAGCAGAAGCTGAATATAGAGTTATGTCAAAAGCAGCTGCTGAAGTTACATGGCTTGTTAGATTGCTAGAGGAACTTGGGGTTGTGAATCTCATACCATTGAGAATGCATTGTGATAATCAAAATGCACTCTATATAGAAAAGAATCCAGTGTTATATGAGAGAACAAAACACGTTGAGTTGTATTGTCACTTTACAAGAGAAAAGGTGTTAGAAGGTCTTCTTAAGTTGACTTATTTACCTACTCAAAGTCAACTAGCAAACATCTTTACAAAAGCTTTGCCCTCTACTCAGTTTACTGAACTAGCTAATGAGAAAGTTAGGAATGTTGAATCCCATGCCTAACTTGAGGGGGATGTTGGAGATTAGGGTCTATCACACCTAGCTTATCATAGTCCATCTTTTAGTATCAGAGTTGGTTATAAGTTTGTTTTAACCACTTTCCCCTCCTCTATTTTGTACTTAGTATAAATAGCTATTTGTAAGCTGTAATAATCAATTCAATAAAATCAGTTTTCATTTCTTCTCTTTCTCACCTTAATTCTCTCCCTATGTGATACATTTGAAAATTTCAGTTCATCACAAATTATAACAATATGCAACACAGAGCTAATGCCTACCTTTCATCATAATTGGACCACGAACCCAAATTTCTCCTTGTTGGTTTGGAGGAAGATGCTTCGTTGTACCTACTTTGATTATCTGAGCTTCAACACATGGCATTAACATTCCAGTTGAACCAGAGTGTCGACCGCCTAGTCTTGGGTCTTCTAAAGAGATGATTCCACATGCTTCCGTCATGCCATACCCCTGATATTAATATAATTTAATTATGTATCAAAAAATTGTCACACTAACATATGGGGGAATATAGTTAAATTCTTCTCAAAAATGAGCATATGCTTATGAAAGACACACAAGCAACTCACACTCACAGGACCCAAATTCAAAACAATAATTGAATAGATATGCACTAATAATCATCGATAATAAACATCATAAAATGAAAAAAGAAATAGTTATAGGAAATTATACCTGAATAACCTTAGCATGAGGCACATTCTTAGAACACTCTTGCATCATCTCCTTTCCCAGAGGCGCAGCCCCTGAACTGATCTGCTTCAAAGATGAAAGATCATATTTTTTGACAGCACCGTGCTTTGCCAATGCAAGCATAATTGGAGGAACAATCCACAATTTTGTAACCTTATACTTTTCAATGGCTTTGAGCATCATCTCCAAATTGAACTTTGTCATACTTACAACAGTATTACCCTTTTGCAACTGGCCATACAAAATCACAGCCAGTCCAAACACATGGAACATCGGGATCACACACAAGAATACATCACTCTCATGTTCTTGGTCACAAGTGGACATTAATGAGCTAGAAATGAAATTTCCATGTGTTAATATCACACCTTTACTAAGACCAGTTGTTCCAGATGAATAAAGTAGTGCAGCACTGTCACTTTGTTTAACTGAAACTTTTGGTAAATCCACTTCAAACCCATTAACTAACTCATTGAAATAAACAACTTTAGAACTAGAAAAAAAGTGCCCATTTCCCTTAGAACCTATAATCAAAGCAGGTAAATTAAGACCTTTTACTTTATCCCAAAGTTCTGGAACTGTTACAACTAACTTGGGCTTGCAATCATCAGCTTGTTTCTTGATCTCATACACTGTATAAGCAGGATTCACAGTAGCTACAATAGCACCAATTGCAACAACACTAAGAAAAGTTACAGGGTATTGTATGGAATTTGGTGCAAGTATAAGAACAACATGGCCTTTCAGAATACCCAATTGAGTCAAACCTTGAGAAAGGTTAGCAACCATCGACTTCAACTTCGAAAAACTCAAACTTTCACCTGAATCAGATTCAATTAAAGCAGGTCTGTCACAGTAAGAAGCTATGTTTCTGAAGAAAAATGAAAGCATACTAAGATTTGGATTTGTGGGTATCATAACTGGTGGTCTAAGTGATCTGTATATTCCGTCTTCACCATAGCCAGAGTTCTCCATTGTTTGATGGGTTTATGATGAAGAAGAGAAAAATTAAGGATGCTATAATGTTTTGTATAACAAATTTTGCCTGCACTTCATACCTAATATATACTTCTTAGATTTTGTTTATAAAAAAATCATTGTTTCAGATTTTAAAAAAAGGTATTACCTACTACATTAAAGTAGACATTATTTGAATGTTTGGTGATGCATTATTTATACAGACATCATTTTCATAAAATTAAGTAGACTTTGTTGTTTTTTTCAATATTCATATATCCACCATAAACGGGAAACGATGGATGATCACCAGGGGCCAGCCTATCACCAGAAAAGCAATAAGTAATAGGAAAAATTGTATATTACCACCTTTTATGTACCTCTTTTTGTAAATTACCACCTTAATTTTTTTTTTTTTTAAATTACCACCTTTTGGTTACAAAAATTCATAAACTCCCACCACATAACGGATTCCGTCAGGTTTACCGTTATGTGGGGCCCATATTTCTCTCTCCTAGTTTTCCACCATCCTCTCCCCTAACAAACCAGCTCTAACCACCAGAAACACCACCCTCAACGGCCACCGCACACCCAGATTCTTCAGCCACCACAACACCAACCTTCGATTTAGTCAGCCACCCACCACAACACCCCTCCGGTAACTCCAATCCGACACCCATGGCTGCTCCTCTTTCTCTCACTCCCTCTCGTTGCTCTGCTTCCCCTCCGGTAATTTAACCATTCATTTTACCAGATGCCACAAAGTGATCATGTAAGCTAGCTCACATGAATGTTTTATCATTGAAAAACCAATAAACATACTTGATATTTGACATCTAGTAAATTTGACAAAATTGTTGTTGAACTTAAGTCTACTAACTATTAGCTAAGTACATATAAATAATAGACATTGAAGCCCATGACCCAATATCTTTATCATGTTTCAGCAAGAGTGATTCAGTCTTTTTACCTTTTATCATGTACATCAGTGTCAGGTAAGAAAGAGTTGTTCTTGGCTAAATAACAGTGTTTGGAACTCAAGCCTTATTTTGAACAAATGTTGAGAATATGATTGAGGTCTTAAATGTTACTTCAACCATTACTAACAGAAATGCCCGGTTCCTACTTATTAGTAATAAACCCTTTTACGACCCTCTTTGGTTCCCAACAAGTCCCTATTACGAACAGAATTTGGTCATGACTGTTACGAACAGTATTTGTCCATAATTCTTACGAATCTAGCAAAGCTTTTAGCCTGCTATCAGTAAGATATTCACGAAACAAAAAACTATGAAATGATAAACACAAACCAATATAAAAGGTTTCAAAAATTCATCATTAAGTTCATTTTTATTCTATTACAATGCTTCGAAGTAATAACTTTTGCAGATTGTTTACAGGAAGCAGGTGCGAGGATTCTTGAAGTACTTCTCATTAAGCTTTCTCTGGGGTTTTTTCCAGTGGTTTTTCAGTGGTAGGAAAAAGGGGAAGCAGAGCAACGAGAGGGGGAGTGAGAGAAAGAGGAGCAGCCATGGGTGTCGGATTGGAGTTACCGGAGGGGTGTTGTGGTGGGTGGCTGACTAAATCGAAGGTTGGTGTTGTGGTGGCTGAAGAATCTGGGTGTGCGGTGGCCGTTGAGGGTGGTGTTTCTGGTGGTTAGAGCTGGTTTGTTAGGGGAGAGGATGGTGGAAAACTAGGAGAGAGAAATATGGGCCCCACATAACGGTAAACCTGACGGAATCCGTTATGTGGTGGGAGTTTATGAATTTTTGTAACCAAAAGGTGGTAATTTAAAAAAAAAAAAATTAAGGTGGTAATTTACAAAAAGAGGTACATAAAAGGTGGTAATATACAATTTTTCCTAAGTAATATTTGGCACATATGTATAATGCAAAATTTACTCGACATAGTTGGTCTAGACTACGGGAAGTAAGCAATTGATTTATTAGAGTAGCAATGCCCAGTTCTAATCCCGCCATTGTACTTCTTTTTCTTTTTCTTTTTTGGCTTGCTAAGTTTATTTCTTTCGTCACTCTTATGACAAATAACAAGTTTATGCCCGTGAGATGTCTTATTATTTTTATACAATATTTTCAACTAAGTCGAATTACTTAAAGACGTCAAACTCCATCGAACTTAATGTGTATCGTAATTTAAACTCGAGCATGCTAGTATATGTATTTTACCTAAAGTTGATTGAATTTAAATTAGTTTGAATGATTTTTGATATTTTATTAATTCCAGCCGACTTCAATATATTTCTATCTTATAATCTTTCATTGTATCTAAATTGAATTAGATGGTTTTTTTACATGTCCAACTCAAGTGGGACTTTAGTGTTAAGTAACATTGTTTTCTTAGTTAATTCTATTAGTTTAAAAGTGGTAAAACTCAATTGGTCAGGGATGTTACTCGATCAATATTGGCATGTTCTCTTCGACATAAAATAGTTGAATTGAACTGAACTAAAGTAAACTAAACTAAATTGAATTGAATTGAACTGAATTAAACTAAACTGAATTAAACTAACCTAAACTGAAATGAATAGTGATGTGTAAGAGTAAAAGTATTGTGCAGAGCTGAAATGAATTAAACTGAACTGAATTGAACCAAACGGCGCTGAACTGAACTGAACTGAAAATAAGCTGGGGAAAACAGGCTCTTAAGCTTCATTGGATCTAAATTAAATTAGTAAGTTCGATTCAAATCACTTCAGTTCAATTCATTTTAGTTTAGTTCAACTCATTTATGCCAAAAAAAAACATGCCTTGAATAGGTAAAATATAGATTTTTTGCAATTCAAGAAAAACATATCATAAGTTGATCTTAATCCAAAGTATTTTTCGACATGAATCTAACGTTGCAAAAATTATAATTTTATGAGATTTGAAATGAAAATTATGATTAATTTTATAATTTCATATTGATAGTTTGTTTATATAAAGAATGTAATATTTTATTTAGGATATAATTATTCTTTTTATTATTATTATTTATGAAAAATTATATTATTAATTTTATATACATAATAATGATAATGATGTGGAGCGATGTGGTGTAACCTTTCGGTACGACTTTATTATGTCCAACTCGAGTGGGACTTTAGTGTTAAGTAACATTATTTTCTTAGTTAACTCTATTAATTTAAAATTGATAAAACCCAATTGGCCTCGCATGTTATTCAATACTAGATTTACTTAGGGCATGTTCTCTTCAGCATAAAATAGTTAAAACTGAACCAAACTGAGCTGAACTGAATTGAACTGAGCTGAACTAAACTGAACTGAACTGAACTGAGCTGAACTAAATTGAACTTAACTGAACTGAATTGAAATGAAATGAATAGTGATATGTGAGAATAAAAGTAATGTCCAAAGTTGAACTGAACTGAATTTAACTGAACTGAGCTGAACAGAAAATAGGTTGGGGAGAATAGGCCCTCAAGCCTGATTACATCTAAAGAACTGAGCTGAATTGAACTGAAAATAAGCTCGGGAGAATAGGTCCTTAAGCCTCATTGGATCTAAATTAATATACGCAATTCAATTGAAATCACTTCTATTCAATTCAATTTAATTCAGTTCAACTCATCTATGCCAAATAAAACATGTCCTGAATAGGTAAAATATAAGACTATTTGCAATTTAATCAAAAAGTATCATAAGTGGATCTTGATACAAAGTAACTTTCAAAATGAATCAATGGTGCAAAATTGATAATTTTATGAAATTTGAAATGAAAGTTGTGATTAATTTTATAATTTCATATTGATAGTATATTTAGATAAAGAATGTAATCTTTTATTTAGGATATAATTATTCTTTTTAATTATTATTAATGAAAAATTAAATCATGAATTTTATATACATAATACTAACATGGACTAATGTGATGGCTCCTTTGGGTACGGCTTTATTATCTACTATATATATTCTATATTTGACACCTGTTTGCTATATGATTGTTTCAATATAGATTGTATTTGATTGAAAAGCTTATAAAGTAAGATTAAAAAAAGGTTTAAAATGGTTTTTCATAAACCTACATTATTATTATTATTATTATTATTATTATACATTATTATTATTATGAAATAATAAAAACGGACAAAAATCATACAACCTACAAGATATTAGTGGACAACCGAGATACAATCTGGGCACCCACTCCTCAAACAAGAAATTATTATTATTATTATTAGGGAAATTCCCAATGGTGGCCCTTAAGTATTAGAAATTCTCAGTGGTGTAAATTTCAAAAAAACTTTTTCATTGGTAGCCCTGCTTCACAAATTATTCCCAAATACAGCCTTAAAGAAAAATATTCCGTTAATAATAAAGCCTATTCCGTTAGTTAACCATTAAGACGGTTACTCACACATAAAAAGAGGTGTTTTGAGTCATTTTTTGTCAATTTTGACATCAAAATCGAACGTTAAGGGGTAAAACTAACCACCTAAACTTAACTTAAAAAATTGATTTTGATGTCGAAATTGGAAAAGAACAATCCAAAATGCCTCGTTTTATGTGCAAATGTCCGCTTTACCGATTCACCAGTGGAATATGCTTTAGTATTAACGAATATTTTCCGATAAAGTTATGCTTGGGAATAATTTGTAAAGCAGGGCTACTAATGAGAAAGTTTTTTTGAAATTTCCACCACTGGGAATTTCTAATATCTAAGGGCCACCATTGGGAATTTTCCTTATTATTATTATTATTATTATTATTATATATCAAACAAGCTCAAAAAAATTTCACATCAACTTTACATTTACCATTCTTGTTTTTTACGATGCAATTACCTTTCTTCAATTATATATTAGTAAAAGAAATATAAAAAGTTGATATTTTTATAATATTAAGAAATTTCATAAAATCTAGTACATAATAATATTTATTTTTATGTTTGCACTAATAAGAAAAAGGAAAATTTGTCAGGAATAAGTCAACCTTTGCGTTGACCGCTTTTAACAAGTCAACCTAAAGATATTCCAATAACAAGTAAACCTTGTATACATCTCCGCTTTTAACAAGTCAAAACCGGCTATCACTTCTTGTTAACCTATTAAACAGGTTAAATTGACAAGTGTCATTCTCTTATTGCACATTTAAAAAATTAATTTACTCTCCTATTATTAACAATTTTTCAACGCCTTGCTGGGATTTTTAATTGGTATTGATGCTTCTAGTAAATCTCAGCTTTAATTACAATCCTCCGTCCCCTCTTCCTTTTTCCTCCTTTTAGAAATAATAACATCATGGATTCATGTTTATTGTAAAATTTAGCCACCCAATTATAACAAAGCCGTGCTGGGCTTTTAATTGAGTATTGATGCTCATCAATCCCTTTATTTCTCATCATCATCATGCCAGGAAGATGCAACATCTCAGCCTTTTCCTGGGTTAAAATCGCTGCTTTTAATGGTTGATTCTCCATTGTTGCTTTAATTGAAGCTCAAAACTGATATTTCTTCCTTTCTTTGATTAGAGTTTGAGGGGGAGAAAGTAGTGAAAATACAGATAAAGTGAGCAAGATGAATCAAGGATCGAATTCAATCAAAGAACTAAAGGAGTAGTAATTAAAAGTTGCAGATCCGAGTGGATTTTGTTCTTTTACAAAGAAATTCTAAGAGAGAAAAATTGACCTTGTTTTAATTTGTTTTGGAGATTTTTTTGAAAAAGGAGGCATGAGAATTAATTACTAATGGCAATTTGAAGGATGCACATATTGAATATGGAGGGGGGAGTTTGAAGGTTGCAGAAAACTGGGGAGGACGCAGAGAAGAAGATGAATTTTTTTTGTCACTTTTTTGTTCACAAATTTAAGAGTGGGTGATAATATATTAATGGATCAAAGTATCAGATGAGTGATGTTCTTCGCCGTCAATTACTCTAGACTAGGTATTCTCACAATTGGCATTTGCAATCAACTTCTTCTCTTTCTCTTTTCACTCACCTTCATCCATGGAGTTAGACCATCACCCACTCATGTAGTCTCGTTAGGAAGAAGAAAGAGAAAGAAAGGGGAGAGAGAATAATATCTAATTACTACTAAGATGGAATTCGAATTTTTCGATGCTCTTAGAGCTTAACAATTGATATTAATGGAGATTTACAGTTTTAATACGAAGAAAAGGGAGAGATAAAGTCAAGAAGTAGGGAATTAAAAGTGATTTTATAGGTTTATTAGGTCACCGGTTATAAAACTTATTAAAAGAAAAGTGGTTACAAGGTTTAGTTGCTACTAGAATAAACGGAGGTTGACTTGTTAAAAGCGGTCAACGTAAAAGTTGACTTATTCTTGATAATTTTTCCTAAGAAAAATTGTCAAATTAGCATATGTAGACTGTTTAAAAGTGGAAGTATAAAATTATAGAAGTATAATAATTTAATTATGGAAAATTTGAAAATTACCACCTTTTGTTTTCAAGTTATTAAAAGTTCCCACCTTTTACTTTTTTTTAAAAAAATTACCACCATGAAGATGCATAATCTTTAAAACCTCCCACCTCTTAACAGCAACCCTCTATTTTTCCGTTTGTGGGGTCCACAAACCAATTAACTCCCTCTTTCTCTCACCTCCAGTCACCAAACCATGAACTCACCTTATTCACCACCGACCAACAGCCACCTACAGTCAACCATCCGCCATAACCACGACCACTCATCCGACGCCTCTCCTTTACTGCCAGATCCATCTCTCCTTCCATCACCATCAGATCTCTCTGCTCGCGTTCTCCTACATCTACCATCACCAAGTTCGACCAATGCCACCATTGCCAGTCTCTCTCTTCTCTCTCCTCGCTTTTATCTCATCTCACTTCGATCTATCTCCTCTAATTTTGATTTCTCTTTCTCCTTTTACTTTGAATTCTCTCTCCTTTCTCTTTAATTTCTTCGATTGTTAGTTTTTTGATTTTAGGTAGGGTGCTATTTTGGGTGGCTATTTTGGGGTATTTTGGGTGGTCGACAATGCGTAGTGGTGAGGGTTTTAATGGTGGTGGCGAATTCCAAAAAATGAAAGACATGATAGTGCTGGTGGTGAGTTGCGGGGGTGGTCTGCGTGTGGTGAGTGGGAAATGGTGGTGGTCTTTTTTGGGTTAATAGTAGTGGTGGTCGGCAATGGTGGGAATTTGATCTGGTTTCTGGTGGTGTGAAGCAATGCTGGTGTGACTGGTGTGTCTGGTGGTGGGTGGCAGTGTTGGGTATGTTACAAAGGCTTTTTGGTGGTGTTGGGTATGTTGTAGGAGAGAAAGGCACATGATTCAGCTGCTACTTCAGTTCAAAGAGGGAGTTAATTGGTTTGTGGACCCCACAAACGGAAAAATAGAGGCTGATGTTCAGAGGTGGGAAGTTTTAAAGATTATGCACCTTCATGGTGGTAATTAAAAAAAAAAAGTAAAAGGTGGGAACTTTTAATAAATTGAAAACAAAATGTGGCAATTTTCAAAAAATCCTTTAATTACTAGTCCACCCTTTATGAAAATTATGGATCCGCCATCGATGATCACATAACGAGTATAACTAACATGGCATCATGGCATGTCATTGGTTTGCTGGTGTTAAGGCGTGGAAACATCATGTGGTAGATTCCATTTGATACATGCATGAAGCGATTGACCAAGTAAACTTCTAATTATAGTTTTCTTCATTGATCGATGACTTAAAAAAATGAATTATCAATGTGTTCTATTTGGCCCTCCAGAAGTCTTCTCCAAAAAAACTAACAAAAAGAATCAAATCATAACAAGTGCCACATCAGTAAAAAACTATAACTCTAATTAAGATATACTGAGCATCAAATAATCTACTGAAGATGAGAAGGGATAAGATATGATCATATGATTTGAGTTGATTTAAAACCTGATCTTCTAATTGCTTTAAACTTATAAAACCTAATCTTATCTGAATTGATTTAAACTGATAAAACCTAAAAACTGATTTTATAAGTTACAGAAAAAGCACCCTAAGTTAGATACCAATAAAATAGACATTTGAAATAAAAGACCATGAGATAAAGTAAAAAGAATGCATGAAAAGATACTTAGAACACCAGTGGAGAGGAATCATTCAAGTGAGAAACAGTCCTAATCAGTAATCAATTCCAAGCTGACAAAAATATCAATAAAATTCAGTCCAAAAAATGACTTTTATGGTTTTAACTGGTAGGTAATATCATAACGTTAGAATTTTTAGAAAGGTACTTACAGAATTAATCATATTGATCATTATAGACATACTTTTGGAACAATCTGCAATCTATTATCCCCACCTCCAGATTATGTAAAACCTTATGGTTTTATACCTGGTACTCTGGTAACCGGGTGCAGGAGTTAGGGTGCAGGATAAGTACTTAGTAGTTAAATTTAACACAATTATCATTTAGAAGTAGAATACTTGTCCAGTGTAACGAGAAAGAAAGTGCTTCATAGGAATAAATATCAACGGCAATTGTCATACTAGCTGTACTCCTTATCTCCACTCCTATATTTTATACCAGACTTATGCAAGTAAAGTTACACAAGATGACAAGGTAAAGAGTAAACACTAAGGAATATAGAATAATCGGTAGATTCGGTACATAGGTAAATACCCTCCTTCTCTAACGGATTTCCCATTTTTTTGGGCGTAAAGTTTAAGAAGAGAGTTAATATAGGGTCAAAATTTTTATTTTTATAATTGAAAAATAAGATAGTAGGTAGTTTTTAGAATGGTTTATTAAGAGAGAATGTGGAGTCAAGTGCTTTTTGTGATGATATAAGAAATAGGAAATATAATTAGGACAAACAAAATGAAAAAATAGGAAATCCTTTGAAGAACAGATGGAGTATATGAATATGATAAAGATTCATAACAAAAATTCTTCCTTGAAAAGGCTAATATTTCAGCAAACAGGATAAACTAAGGTTTGTATACTAGTAATATGTTGATGACCACGCCAGCTAATCAAATGAAACCAAGAGGTTACTGTCAAATCCCTATTAATGTGTTGCCTTATTGGATAGTGGATACAATTTACAAATAATAATATCTGTCAAGGAATATGCATCTATGTGTATGGGTGCCCTGCAAATGGTTGCACGAAAACACCTTCCGGGCAAAAAGTGACAGATTCATAAGATTTGTCAAATAATTTGGAATTAACAATGAATAACTACAACGATTCCATCCGTATCTCTTTATAAGTTGCTTCTTCTTCCACGTCTCCCTGATCGGAATGAACACGACAGATTTCGTTAGTCGGTCCACGATAACCCAATTAGTAACATTGCCACTTTTCGTCTTTGGCAACGCTGTCACAAATTCTATAGATATCGAATTTCACTTTCATCCAGGGACTTCTGATAGAGATGACAATATCCAATGGATGATCCATCACCCGCTCCGAAAAAAAAAAAAGGGTGAAAAACCAAGTTAAATGGATGATGGACGGGTGACGGGTGAATGTGTAACGGTGATGGATGGATTAGGGTGAGAAAGTTTCATCCATCACCCGACCCATCACCCGTTTATCACCCGCTCCATCACCCATTTCTTATATTTTCTTAAATGTCTATCATTTTAGTTACATTAGTATAACAATTTTCCCTTTTGATTACTATCGACATGTTTCCATAAACTGAACTTATCTTAATTTGACATGAAGTTAATATATAAATTGTGATTTTGCAAGTTTGATTTAACTTTTCTCGTTCAATTATTTTAAATGGATGATCACGCTGTCCACCCGGTTCACCCGTGGGTGGTGGATGGATGGATACAGATGATAATGGTCTTATTGGGTGACGGATGGATGGATGAGAGTTGGTCTAACCGGGTGGTGGATGCGGGTGATGGCTCACCCGACCCAATTCCCACCCGTTCCCATCCCTAACTTCTGACGATTGGAGTTTCCTTATTGATCTTTTATGATTTATCTTCACTTTCTAAAATGTCGGACACTTTGACACGAACTCGGCGAATTCTCGCTTCATATTCGACCACCAATACATCTCCTTGAGATCCCTATACAACATATCACCACCATGATGCACAAACTAGGGAGTATTGTGTCATTCTTCTATAAGATTCCTCTTAATCTCTTCACACTTCTGTGGTATACATCACCTTCCTCTAAATCTCATACTTCCATCATCTAGATCTTAAAATTCACTTCCTTTCCGTGTTTCATTTTCTCCTTAATCTTGTCTAGGTGTTCATATCAAATTTGACTCTACATAATCTCGTCGAAGATCGATGATCCCAACGACAAAGCACTCAATCTGGCTTCTAACTCTCCAAGGTTCAAAATTTCAAGACTAATCCTTTGCCTATCTCGATACACTTCACCAAGAACTACCAACACATTCATACGCTATGACTCGTCGATTCCTACTAAGGCATTGGCGACAACATTTGCCTTCCCCTCATGATACTGGATATCTAAGTCATAACCCTTAACAGATATCAACCGTCTTCTCTGTCTCGTATTGAGATCTTTCTGAGTGCAAATGTACTTTAGATTCTTGTGGCCGATGAAGATCTTAACGATCTCCCCATATAAATAATGTCTCCAAATTGTAATTGCAAACACAATAGCGGCTAACTCTAAGTCATGGGTAGGATAATTAGACGCATACGTCTATAATTAACGCGATGCATACGCGATCACCTTCCCAATCTGCTATAGAACACAGCTCAAACCATTCTTCGAAGCATCACTACAAACCTCAAATCCATCATCCCATCAGGCAGGGTTAAAACATGTGCAGAGATTAAACAATGTTTCAAAATCTGAAAAGCTTCCTCGCACTTCTTATTCCACTCAAACTTCATCAACCTAGTAATAGGTCTCGCTATCCTCGAGAAATCATTCACAAATCTCCTATAATAACCAGTTAATCCAAGAAAACTCCTTATATCAGACACATTCTTTGGTCTAGACCACTCTATAACAGCTTGCATCTTCAGGGGATCCACATAAACGCTTTCCTTTGATACATAATGACCCAAAAATTCTACCTTCTCCAAATGAACTTACACTTAGAGCAATTTGCATACAACCAAAACCTGCGATGCTCGGACTCGCGAAACCACCTCCACGTACCCGTGTCGACACGACACGTCCCGGGTGCGGACACGGAATACGGGTCGGACCTGGGGGAGAGAAAGTGGACTCGCGCATCTAGGTGCTATCTACTTTAGATTGAACTTCAAAGATTTTTTGATGTATTCTTAAGCATAAAAATGGCACCTTTTTGTTATTCTTCCACCAGAGAAAGAGAGGAAGAGATGGAGAAGAGAGAGAAGGTGATAGGGACTGTCGACTGGTAAGAGAAAAAGAGATGGAGAAGAGAGATAAGGTGAAAAGGCAACTTTATTTACTTTTATTACTTTCTGATTTTTAGTGTAGGCCACCTGTAGATTTGTCCAATATTTTATGGGAAATTCCCAATGGTGGCCCTTAGGTATTAGAAATTCCCAGTGGTGGAAATTTCAAAAACACTTTCCCATTGGTAGCCCTGCCTTACAAATTATTCTCAAGCATAACATTATCCAAAAATATTCGTTAATAATAAAGCATATTTCACCAGTGAACTGTTGAAGCGGACATTCGCACATAAAACGAGGCATTTCGAGTAGTTTTTTTCCAATTTCGACCTCAAAATCGATTCTTAAAGTTAAGTTTAGGGGGTTAGTTTTACCCCTCAAAGTTCGATTTTGATGTCAAAATATGCAAAATAAACGACGCAAAACACCTCTTTTTACGTGCGAGTGACCGTCTTAACGGTTAACTAACGAAATATGCTTTATTATTAACGGAATATTCTTCATTAAGGTTATATCTGGGAATAATTTGTAAAGCAGGGCTACCAATGGGAAAAGTTTATTGAAATTTCCACCATTGAGAATTTCTAAGACCTAAGGGCCACCATTGGGAATGTCCCATATTTTATTTATTTAATTGATAGTGTGGTCAGCTGGTTATGGTGAAGTCAACTATCCTTGTTTACTTCTTTCCTTTTTGCAAACCACGATTCAATTCTTTTTCCTTCTTACCTTTATGCAAACCGCTGAGTCTTTTTCTTTCATGTCTTCGAGTCCAAATCCGGAATTTGGACACTTCTTAAACAAGTCCTCGTGTCCTTGATTTTAGATATTTCTGTGTCCCACACTCGGATCCGTATCTGTGTCGAATCCTCGTACCCAAGTCCGAGCATCACAGACCAAACCTTCCTCAAATGATCATCATGTTCTTCCTCATTCATCGAGTAGATGAAAAAAAGTCAATGAATTCCACAACGAACTATATAAAATATCATGGGAAATCCCATTCTTCAAGTCCATAGGTTGTTTTGGGTGCATTGGTCAATCCAAACGCCATGACAGCAAAATAGTGACCATATCTCGCCCTAAAAGAAGTCTTAGATATGTCCTTATCGGCTACCTCCAATTGATGATACCCCGAACGCAAATCAATCTTCGAAAACACACTTGCTCCATTCAACTGATCGAAAAGGTCACTTATACTAGGTAAAGGATACTTGTTTTCAATCGTTACATTGTTCAACTCAAGGTAATCCATGCACAACCTCATACTTTCGTCTCTCTTCTTCACAAATAGCGTTGATGCTCCCTAAGGTGACGCACTAGGCTTAATATAACCCTTCTCTAATAATTTCTTCTACTGAGTCTTCAACTCACTCATCTCAGGAAGTGACATTTTGTACGATGCCGTAGAAATAGGTGCAGTAACAATGAACTAAGTCTATGGTAAACTCGACAGTTCTCTTTGGCGGCATCCCATAAACCTCTTCAATAACACATCTAAGAACTCGTTCACAATCGGTACATCCTCAATTCTCGTCTCAACTTCTTTACTTATATCTCGCACACTACAGAAGAACAACTCATAACCTTTCCTTACTGACTTCATAGCTTGCATAGCATATTTAATCCCAAAACTCTTAGGTATTCCAAAACGTCGGTATAATATTAATTTTCTTGAAGGGCTCTTCAAAACTACTTTGTGAGCTTCACAATCTATCTCTGCTCTATGGGAACCTAACTAGTTCATTTCCAAGATAACGTCTAGGTCTCCCAGATTAAAATCTATGAGATTGGAAGGAAATACGCACTCTCCTATCTTCAGAGGTAAGTCACTAAAAAACTTAGTACACCTTATAACTTCTCCAGTCGGTATACAAATAGGTAAGTCAATGAACTCGAAGTCCACTAGACCTAAGCTTTTTTCAGCGAATGGAGAAAAAAATAATAGGTCGCTCCATAATCAAATACCACTTTAACTACAATGGAGTTAATAGAAAAAGTATCAGAAACGACGTTGGCAGACTTTCCAGCTTCATTGCGACTCATCATGAACAACTTCCCTGCTCTGGTTGTTGTTGGCGTTCCCATTAGCAGACTTCACGTAGCTCCCTTAACCATTTTATGACCCCGTAGGCTTTGGTCCTTTTTGCTCGCTTAGTTGAACCCATATCTCACTTGACCTTTATTCTCATTTTCATTATGTTCCTTCTCTGCTTGGTGAAGCATTCCAAGTCTCTATGTCCCTTCTTCTAGCAGTAATTACAAGTAACTAGCTCTCCCTTGCAATGTCTACTAGGGTGATTCTTGTTACACCTCTTACAGTTGTGACTCCTCTGAGATTGGGCCATATCATTAGATCCTTGGCCATTCTGATTCTGGAAATTCCTATTCCAATTTCTATTCCTTTTAAAGCTCCCTTGACTTCAACCAACATGGAAATCCTTTCTCTTGTCTCCTAAGCAACATTCTTCTTATCACGCCTAGACTGCAAACCATAATAGGAGCAGCTCGCCCATACACAACGTCCGGGGACGTGAAGGTCTCACCTCCTAATCCCAACTGGATCTCCTCAGTTAAACCTTGCTCGAACTATGAGCTAGCTTTCAACTCCTTAATCTCTACTACGACAGGTGCAAATCTAGAGAAAGCTATGAACTTGTTGTAGTATTCAGAAATGGACATACCCCCAACCACTACAAGAAAAACGACTTTGTGCGACGAGCACTCTTTGTTTGTGCGACAAAAATTAAATTTGTTGCCCATTATAGAGACTAATGACATCACGTATTTATATAGACTTTTCTCCCTTATTTACAAGCTAATTTATGCGTCATTGGAGCTCTTCGGAGCTATTTTGTGCTAACTATCGTAAATAGTTGTGGTTTTGTGTTTTAGTGTTGAATTGCAGGTTTTAGGGAGTTTTCACCTTATTCCCGAGCCATTTGGAAGCAACCACGGCTTTACGAGATGTTACGAGGCACGTAGGATGGCTCACGAGCTTTATGGGTAGTTTAGGAGGTCCCAAGACCCCTAAACGTGAAGATTAGAGAGCCAAAGAGTCAAAAAGGAGGTTTCCGTACTCTGATCGGGCAAAAATGGCCCGATCGGGCGGAAATATATTGATCGGGTACAGAAGTCGCGGACCCGATCGGGCAAGACGTGCCCAATCATATCGGGCGAAAGGACATGCACCAGACCCGATCGGGCACCCGCTGCCCGACCCGATCGGGTGGCTGGCCCAAATATCGTTTGATGTTGCTGAGCGTATGAGGAGTGCAAGCTGGGCTTAGAAGCTCGCCACCCGATCGGGCCAAGCCCACCCGATCGGGCAGGCCTTAACTTCATTTCATTACTGATGTGATGTGCGCGCATAAGGAAGCAGCTGGGCCTCCCCTACTTTCACCCGATCTGCCACCCGATCGGGCCTGCGATCGGGTGAAGCCCAAATCTCTATTTTCATGCGTTATTGCTGCTGGGCTGCCAAAAGGAGGGGTGAGAAAGTATTTGTATTTGACCCGATCGGGTCTGGTACCTAAATCGCACTTTTTCGCTTTCTTATTTCCGTTTTTAGTGAACTTGAGGGGGTATTATAAATACCTTTTTCCTCATTATTTAGAAACATCTTTTATTCATCTTTTTACTGCTTTAGACTCTAGTTTATTTCTCATTGTTCTTAGTCTAGTTTAAACACTTTAGATTGATTTAGAGGTGATCAAACCTATTTCGATTTCAATAAAAGTTCCTGCTTTCCGTCAATTGGTACTTTTTCCTACCCTAATCTCTTTTGTTATTCTTGATTGCTTAATTTATTTATTTAATCGTTCATGATGCAATTGTTAGGGTTTCATATTAGTTTTATCGTTGTTAATTCGATCATGTCTGAGTAGTCTCTTTCTAGGGTGTTAGATAGGAAAGCCATGTTTATACCATGATTGTGATTTAGATTTCTATCAATTTCTAGGGCTTGATTAGGGTGATTGTGATGTGGTTTGTTCTTTATTGAGTAATTAATGTTATTGCGCAATTTCATTGGTTGCTTGTGGTTAATAGTTGTTTGCACAGATCCGTCTTACGACTAGAGGCCTAGGACACATCAGTAGTTCTGATTACGTTAGTGACCATGCGGCGTATGTTGAACTATGAGCGTTGATCTTAACCATAGCTCAACATAGGCTCTAATCCCCCGACTCTTGACTTAGGTTTTGGTAGTAGTTGACCCTATTTGATTGGTATAAGCATGGTGGACCGACCTAAAACCCTAGGTTTTTAGTCCATAGTCAATTCCTCGATTTATCCCGTCTTCTGTAGTTTATTTATTAGTTTAATTAATTCTTCCCTGATTTCATCTGGAGTAGCTGAATTGGTTGAATATTGATTTAGAAACTCTGTCTCCTTGTGGATTCGACCCTGCTTCCACTGACTACCTAGTTAGAGGTCTGTAGGTTTATTTTTGATTAGGTGATACGACTAAACCTTATCAAATTTTGGCGCCGTTGCCGGGGCGACGGCTAGTTTTCTAAGTTTTTATTTGATTATTTGGTCTACTTCTCTGTACCTCATTGGAAATTCATTGTTTCAATCGAGGTACGTTTTACTGCTGCTTTTTGTTTCTTTTGTATGCCCAGGTCCCAAAGAAACGGTTCCCCAATTCTAGCGGACCCCGATCTTACTAGGACAATCAGGCGGATCCGAAAGATAAAGCAGAAAGAAAAGCAGTCTGTTCAGCTGAACACCTCTGGAACAGACACCTTGGGTTCAGTCATGTAAAAGTCACTGAAATCATATGGGGTGCCCAACCCAGATGGTCTCTCCACTGGACCTACTATGCCCACCATTGCCGCGGCAAATTTTGAGATTAAGCTTGGACTCATCAGCATGGTCCAGCAAAATCAGTTTGGTGGGCATCCTACTAAAGATCCGGCAAATCATCTGCAACGGTTTCAACAACTTTGTCGAACCGTTAAACATGTCGGCGTCACTCCAGATCAACTCAAAGTCATGTTGTTCGAGTTTTCACTGAGAGATAGAGCCCAGAAATGGTTGAACGATGTGAAGGAAACCGAGTGGAGTGACATTTCTGCTACATTTCTGAGAGAGTATTACCCACCCACTAAAACAACAGAAATCAGAAATAAACTGGCCACGTTTTCCCAAGAGCCTGATGAAACATTACGGGAAGCGTGGGCTAGGTTTAGAGATCTACAGAGAGAGTGTCCACACCACAATATGGACAAATGGTTCTTGACGCAGACATTCTACAATGGTCTGCAGCCTCAGACGAAGTGTATTATTGATTCGTCTGCAGGAGGAGTGTTTTTAGACAAGGCAGTTGATGAGGGTTATGAATTCCTATCAAATCTCGCAGCCAATGACCATTCATCATCTAGGAGTTTAACTAAGAAGGTACTTGAAGTTGACTCTATTTCATTGCTTACATCTCAGATGGCGCAACTGACTCAGCAGCTAATGAAGTCTTCTAGTTCGACACCTCCGCCTTTGAGTATCAATGCTATGTCTGCAGTAGCACCCATTACCTCATCTTACTGCGAGGTATGTGGTGTTCAGGGTCACTTTGGGCATGACTGTCAGTTCAGTCAACTTCAGATGGAGCAGGCCAACGCCTTCCAACAAAGGCCACAAACCTTCCCCCCTTCACATAACTACCAAAACCCACAAAACTATCAACCTCCACCTCCACCTCCACAAAACTACCCTAAACCTTCATACCATCAAACCCCACAAAATTTCCAAAGACCACCACCACAAAACTTCCATCATCCCAATAACTTCCAAACTCCACAAAATTTCCACACCCCACCTCCACAAAACAACCCACAAGAGCCTAGCAATTCTGAACTGATGAAACTGATATTGTCTATGCAAAAGGCACATGAGGAAGCACGGAGGAACCAAGAGAAGCATATCAAACTTCTCGAGGCTCAAGTTGCTCAGTTGGCAGAATCTAATGCACAAAGGCAGCAGGGACAATTTCCAGGGCAGCCCGTTCAGAGAGAACATGTGAATGTCATCACTCTTCGTAGTGGCATTGCATATGATTCCCCTCCAGTGCCTATTGATGAGGTTACCCCAACTGCAGGGAAGAAGAGGGTAGTAGAGGAAGGAAAAAGGAAGAATTCGACGTGTGAAGTCGATTTGTCTGCAGAAGCTGAACAGACAGGGAAGATAAAGGAGAAGGTTTCTGAAACGCCTTTTACACCAAGGCTACCTTTTCCTCACAGGATGCAACAGTCCAAGGTCGATCAGCAGTTTGGTAAGTTCTTGGCTATGGTCAAGAACCTTGAGGTAACGATTCCATTCACAGATTTAATTACCCAAATGCCTGTTTATGCCAAATTTCTGAAAGACATGATCACTAAGAAAAGAGACTTTGGTGGGGTAGAACGTGTCGCTCTTACTGAAGAGTGTAGTGCTTTTATTCAGAATAAAGCCCCACCAAAGTTAAAGGATCCTGGTAGTTTCTCTATACCCTGCCATCTTAGACCTATTTTTATTGACAAGGCTTTATGTGATTTAGGTGCTTCTGTTTCTGTTATGCCATTATCTGTTTTTGAGAAACTGAATATGGGAGCACTTAAATGCACACAAATCACTTTGCAGATGGCGGATCGTTCTATAAAATATCCTCTAGATGTTTTAGAGGACGTTCCTGTTAGGGTTGGGAAATTCTATATCCCTGTTGATTTTGTGGTATTAGATATGGATGAGGATGTCCAGATTCCTATTATCTTGGGTAGGCCATTTTTGTGTACTGCTGGTGCTGTAATTGATGTCAAGTCTGGGTCTTTAACTCTTAGTGTTGGTGATGATAAAGTGCTCTTTAAACTAACCAATGCTGTTAAGGCACCTATGCTTGAACAATCTTTTTGCAGGGATAAGGTTTTGGATGAAGTAGGGGTGGAGAAGATTCCAATTCCACCAAAAGTTGCCTCACCGTCTGGAGGCATAGTCAAGAACATTTGGAGAAGAAAGATTTTTGATGAGGCCATGAGGGTGGCACTCATTGCCAAGCCCCTCCTATTTGAGAGAAGGAGGATTATGGTCGTGCGGGACCTTTATAAACCAGCGCTGTGCGAGAGGCAACTCGTATTCTTTCCCTTTTTCCTTGTCTTTTCATTTTTTTTTATTTTTCTTCTTTCTGTGAGCGAGAGTGAGGGTACTAACATTGTTTTTCCTCTTAGCATAGTCCTTATCACCTTTTGGCATTGAGGACACTGCCAAGTTCAGCTTGGGGGAGGAGTTTTGTTTGTATTCCCTATCTCTTTTACTGCTTTCTAGGATAGATTTACTGCTTTCGAAAAAATTCTGAAAAAAATCAAAAAAATATGGTTCCCATGACTGGTTTAGTTGCCTCCCTGTGCCCCTTGCTGTGCTCTATTTGAAAATGATTTGACTCTGTTTTCTGGATAGCTGGGCATTTGTGATCTTGAGGCTATGATTTGATGTTTGATTGCTATGATTTCGAGCAAAGTTGATTATATTACACCACTTTGTGCTGCATACCTGAATTGGTTAGACTGTGAGGCCTCTTTGTAGCCTATTGGATTCATATTATTATCCAGTCTATTCTTGTGTGTTAGTTCCTCTTTAGTGGATTGATCTTGACTTTGACTTCGTACTTGTCTGATTTTAGATGACTTGTAGCATTTGCTGTGATAGAGGTGTTCTTTTGTCTTATTCATGAGCTTCAGAGTGAATTTTTGATATACTTTTATCCTCCTTAGCCCCGCTGAGCCAAATGACTTGTTCCGTGTTACTTAAACCCCTATTATGAGCCCAAAGCCTTCACTTGATATTATTCCAAGCCTAGCTTGGGGGAGCTTTTGTATGGGTTGAGTTTGAGATTGGTTTGTTGGTTTAGTTTGGTTTTTGAGGGATTTAAAAGTGTATTTGCTGTGGTTTGAGAGTGAGAAAAAGAAAAGAAAAAGCAAGTTTAGAGTTGCGTGAATGGAGTTCAGAAAAATGATAGAAAAATGAAATGAAAATTCAAAAGAATTCAAGTTCTTTCATTAACGTACGTTCTTAAGGAAATATTCGCTTCATTGCTTGAAAATTGGGTTTGTCATGAGTTTGTCATTGATTTATGAGAGTTGGATTACTTTGCGTGGTTTTATGGTGTTGTTGGGAGTTGTAGAGGCCATCTTAGGCCTTGTTTGAATGATTCATGCTCCCCCTTTCTTGGTTTTTCCACCACGTTACCCAAAAGTATCCCCTACCTCTCACCTAAGCCCCATTACAACCCTATAAAGTCCTCTTGAGCTTGTGTCTTCAATGTTCATTTGATTGATTTCGAGTCAGTTTGTCAAAGTTAAAGAGTATTTCTGCTAATTGAGTTGACTTGACTAGGATGAGCGTCATTGAACCTTCTTAAACACATGAGAGTGTGAGTGGGAAGGGTACTTACGGTCGGGTTGGTGAGCGTTCGGGCATATTCTTTGCCTGCCACAGATTAGAGAGGAGTGACACCCGTGTGAGAGCCTTTTCGGGACTTGTATGCTTTGTGGATGCTTGAATTTGATAAATTGCTTGGATGATTGGTGGTTGGATGGATTTGATTAGCCAAACTTGAATTATGCCTGCTTGAACGTTTCTTAGTCTTGAAAATGTTTTGAGCTTTGATTTGTTTTTATCTATGGGGTGAGGCAATCTATTCCAGGTTCATGTTCTGTTTGCTTGAGGACAAGCAAAGGTTTAGCTTGGGGGAGTTTAATATCACGTATTTATATAGACTTTTCTCCCTTATTTACAAGCTAGTTTGTGCGTCATTGGAGCTCTTCGGAGCTATTTTGTGCTAACTATCGTAAATAGTTGTGGTTTTGTGTTTTAGTGTTGAATTGTAGGTTTTAGGGAGTTTTCACCTTATTCCCGAGCCATTTGGAAGCAACCACGGCTTTACGAGATGTTACGAGGCACGTAGGATGGCTCACGAGCTTTATGGGTAGTTTAGGAGGTCCCAAGACCCCTAAACGTGAAGATTAGAGAGCCAAAGAGTCAAAAAGGAGGTTTCCGTACTCTGATCGGGCAAAAATGGCCCGATCGGGCGGAAATATATTGATCGGGTACAGAAGTCGCGGACCCGATCGGGCAAGACGTGCCCGATCAGATCTGGCGAAAGGACATGCACCAGACCCGATCGGGCACCCGCTGCCCGACCCGATCGGGTGGCTGGCCCAAATATCGTTTGATGTTGCTGAGCGTATGAGGAGTGCAAGCTGGGCTTAGAAGCTCGCCACCCGATCGGGCCAAGCCCACCCGATCGGGCAGGCCTTAACTTCATTTCATTACTGATGTGATGTGCGCGCATAAGGAAGCAGCTGGGCCTCCCCTACTTTCACCCGATCTGCCACCCGATCGGGCCTGCGATCGGGTGAAGCCCAAATCTCTATTTTCATGCGTTATTGCTGCTGGGCTGCCAAAAGGAGGGGTGAGAAAGTATTTGTATTTGACCCGATCGGGTCTGGTACCTAAATCGCACTTTTTCGCTTTCTTATTTCCGTTTTTAGTGAACTTGAGGGGGTATTATAAATACCTTTTTCCTCATTATTTAGAAACATCTTTTATTCATCTTTTTACTGCTTTAGACTCTAGTTTATTTCTCATTGTTCTTAGTCTAGTTTAAACACTTTAGATTAATTTAGAGGTGATCAAACCTATTTCGATTTCAATAAAAGTTCCTGCTTTCCGTCAATTGGTACTTTTTCCTACCCTAATCTCTTTTGTTATTCTTGATTGCTTAATTTATTTATTTAATCGTTCATGATGCAATTGTTAGGGTTTCATATTAGTTTTATCGTTGTTAATTCGATCATGTCTGAGTAGTCTCTTTCTAGGGTGTTAGATAGGAAAGCCATGTTTATACCATGATTGTGATTTAGATTTCTATCAATTTCTAGGGCTTGATTAGGGTGATTGTGATGTGGTTTGTTCTTTATTGAGTAATTAATGTTATTGCGCAATTTCATTGGTTGCTTGTGGTTAATAGTTGTTTGCACAGATCCGTCTTACGACTAGAGGCCTAGGACACATCAGTAGTTCTGATTACGTTAGTGACCATGCGGCGTATGTTGAACAATGAGCGTTGATCTTAACCATAGCTCAACATAGGCTCTAATCCCCCGACTCTTGACTTAGGTTTTGGTAGTAGTTGACCCTATTTGATTGGTATAAGCATGGTGGACCGACCTAAAACCCTAGGTTTTTAGTCCATAGTCAATTCCTCGATTTATCCCGTCTTCTGTAGTTTATTTATTAGTTTAATTAATTCTTCCCTGATTTCATCTGGAGTAGCTGAATTGGTTGAATATTGATTTAGAAACTCTGTCTCCCTGTGGATTCGACCCTGCTTCCATTGACTACCTAGTTAGAGGTCTGTAGATTTAATTTTGATTAGGTGATACGACTAAACCTTATCAACTAATAGCGGCAAGTTAATTTCCGTTGCACAAATCTCATGTTGGACGACGAGTTGCAATCTAGTGGCCCATAAATCTAATTGTGCATCGCTTATCAATATTTGGGCCATGTAACTTGGAGTTGGTTACCCATGTCAAACAACAATGGGCGACAACAGGGAGCAATCTTTGCCCATATCCCTGAAAAATTTGGCGGAAAAATTTGGCGGAAAAATTATCCCACCAAAACAAACCCCCCCACTCCTTCAGTTCTTCCCAAATCCCACGACTCAACTGATCACCAGACTAAACTTTGAATCTCTGTCGCAACCGCACCTGCACATCTCTGTCGGCGGCAACATCATTGCTTAGATATTATTCTCATATGGTAAATTAGTTTTCTTGACAATTCCCTATATCTAATTTACCCATATATGAACTGATCCCCTTCTTCTCGCCAGAGTCACCGCATTTTCTCTGTCGGCTGCCATCTCTGTTGCTTGAATATTCTTCTCAACTGGTAAATTGGTTTTCTTGTCAATTCTCTAAATTGAATTTTCACCCAAATTCTTGTATTGAAAAGGTTTGTATATGGGAAAGTTAAGATGTTCAAATACTTATTATTTTAGCTATCAAATTTAGGTCTAGATTGATGAAGTGCTCTTGACAAAAGCTATTGATTGGACCCCATCATTGTTGCTTGAGTAGATTGTAAGTTAGTGATGGGTTTTGATTCTAGATGAAAATTTTGTTGTGTTAGATGATGAATTTAAAGGTAGTTTGGATTTAAAAGGGTGATTGCCAGATGTTTTTTCTTGATTGTTGGTTAAAAATCTCTGCTTTCCTATTGTAATTGGAGTCATGGTGTTGTTAGAACCAAAGGAATCGACGTGCAAATAAATTATAACGTAGAAATGAAAGACCGAGATTTAAAGTGGTTTACTAATAATGTGTTAACGAGGCCCTCGCATAGTTGGATATAAGGCTTTTCAATAATAATAATGAAGTAGTATTTGAGTTTTGATGAGCAGAATGTAAGTTCTTAACAGGTTTTAATTTCAGGAAGCAGTTTTTGATATGTTAGATCATAAATATTGTAGGTAGTTCAGGTCTAAGAGGGTGATTACAATATGCTTATTTCTGTTTGCTGGTTAGAAATGTTTGGTTTATATTTGGAATTAGATTATGGTGTTGTTGGATTTTAGTGAAATGATTAAGTTCTTTATGATTTGAGCTCGTGAAGTAGAGTGTTTTAAGGTGGTACCTTGGATCTCATTAGTTTTAATTGTTAGGCGTAAGGCACAAAGGGGTGGGATCAGTATTAAGCACTGATCGAGGTAATGTTCTCATACGTTATTTGGTGTGTTAGAAGATGAGTGTGACTGTTGTATTGGTGTTGTGACTTATCGATGATTATGACGATGATGGTAGACTTTGATATCGTAAGCTGTAGTTAAACTAAATATACGCTCGCACTGGTATTTAGATTGATTTTATGTCAGCAGTTAGTTTACATATTATCCTATTTCTTAAAACATAGAGCTGATTACCCTGAAATATTGGCAGGGTTCAGCACTGATCGAGGTAATGTTCTCATACGTTATTTGGTGTGTTAGAAGATAAGTGTGACTGTTGTGTTGGTGCTGTGACTGATCGATGATTATGACGATGATGGTAGACTTTGACACCGTAAACTGTAGTTAAACTAAATATACGCTCACGCTGGTATTTAGATTGATTTTCTGTCAGCAGTTAGTTGACAGATTATCCTATTTCTTAAAACATAGAGCTGATTACCCTGAAATATTGGCAGGGTTCTTCTGATTCGAGCTATTAATAAGTGAAGTTGTCAATACCTATTAACCTTTGACCTTGGACACATTGAGCCTTGATAAGTACAGCCATGACACTGAAAGAAACTTGATATGTCGTGAAGTATGATGCACTGACCTGATCAAATAGTAGTGAGGAGATACCAATGAAAGCCACCCAGATTACAGACACCACATGCATCTGATTAGTTCAAGAAGCATTCACTTTAACTTTTTTCTCCATCAAGGATGAACAAAGCTTTGGTGATCCTACGGGATAATGATATAATTATTATATTTACACGTATCCATTCAAGATGTACTTAACAATCTTGTTTTAGGATTAAAAAACCTCATCCAAAGGAGCAGCGTGCCTTTTTATCCTCAAAGTTAGAACTTGTTTCCCTCTCTCAGGTCCACTGTAATTATATGCTTAATGTAATTAACTTAGGTGCAAAATACTTAGGCTTCTTTTATGAGATTAGTTGCAGTGGTTAAGTGAATGTTATAGGCCTCATTGATCTACTATTTTGCATGATTGCTTATTGAGCTTCAGTTCTGTATACAACCATACTAACTTAGGACACAACTTAGGGTTCCATTCACCATGAACTGATGTCATCATGTTTGTCGTGTTGGTATCTTGTATACATATGTTGTGTGTTTCCTTTATACTAACTTAGTTGGCTTATTATTTGTTCTATAATAACTTGGTTTTCATTAGTTGTAGGTCTATGTAGAATTTCGTATACGGACTAGCTAGAAGGCAAAGCAAAGTGTTATTTTTACAGGTAAATTCATAATTGTTTGTTTATCATATCCCGTTGCTTATCATTAATTATTTTTTTCTTCATTTTATGCTTAGTTTAATGTGAACACGAGAGATATTTAAAGTTCTTAAAAATATATTCATGATCTTCGTACTTATAACTTTTAAGCTTAACTACATCTTCCTTAACATTACTCTTAGTTCTTAAATCTATACTTAAAAAAATCTTAAGGGAGGGTGACAATGTAGAGAAGACATGCTTATTATATTTGCTATTTCTATTTTGATCATTACAACCAATAAATTATAAGCTTCACGATAAGCATGTTATCTAAGTGTTCTTTTTATTATATTACGTGTCTACTTGTCGAGCCTTTAACGGTTTTTGTGAAGCATATCTATAGGGATTGATTTTATGTAACATAGTTCTTTGATTAAACTACCTTCTCATTCTATTTATGAAAAGTATACGTGCTCTTACTTTAGCTTTGATTATACGACCTTCAGTGTTATATTGTACTAATAGTTCCTTGAAATTTTGTCATTTAAATGTCACGTTTGTTAATTATTTTTATTTATTTCGATCTTAAGTATGAATAAAGATCGAAGTTGGATGGCTCACAATGGGTTAAAGGATAGAAAAAAACCGGAGTATACTATTGGTGTTAATGAATTTCTAGAGTTTGCGTTTACGGGAAAAACGGATGATACAACATTGAAATGTCCTTGTTTGAATTGTAGATTGGTTTTGTCCCAAGATCGTAAAAGTATGCAATGCCACTTACTAGTATATGGCATAGAACATACTTATAATCTATGGGTTAGTCATGGAGAATGTGAGGAGTTGAATGATACTATTGATGAAGAAAGATATACATCACATGTTTCAAATAGCGATGATGATGATGATGATATGCCCTTTGATGACTTGGCTCCATTAGTTTTGGACGCTACTAATCTATGGAATTCTACAACCAGTACATTAGCCGGTGGTAATGAGATATCCAACGAGTTTGGATCAAATAAGGTCAATGATGATACTCCTATTGAATTCCTAAAATTGATGGAAGATATTGAGGCTGAGTTGTATCCAGGGTGTAAGACCTTCAAGAGATTAGAGTTTATTGTCAGTTTGTTGAACATTAAAGTTATGAACAAGTGGAGCGATAAGTCTTTTTCGATGTTATTGAACCCATTACATAGAGCATTTAATTATGACAAAAGTTTTCCTTTAAGTTCCTATGAAGCAAAGAAATATAGAAAGGCCTTGTACAAGTGATATTAGAAGAGTGAGAAACCAGTGTAGAGTTTGAAGTGGATGATGTTCTTAGTAATAAATTTAGATCTCATTGCCTTGATTATTGTTCACTCCATTTTTCCTTCATCGAACATCACGAGAATTGATTTGCCACGTTCATGAGCTTATTACTTTAATTTATATGGTGCATATGCTCTTTGTTCCATTGATCCATTTCGGCATAAGTTACATCATATGCTCTTTTGCTTGGGGGAAAATCTATACCAAAAAAATATTCCAAAAGAATGGTAAAATTTTGATAACCAAATAAATAGTATTCTGTATTCACTCTTTATTTTATGCTTCTTGAAATGTTTATCTTCGTCACTTTGTGGAACAATGCCAAGTTTTGTATCAAGTATAATGACTTATAGAGTAATATAGATCAACTTCTTGACATTCTATTTTCTAATTGCGACTCATTTACATAGGGATGCTATTATTGAGAAGATAAGGGCTAAGACTTGCCTATATTGTAATCATTTTGTGTTTCGAGTTTCACGCACCCTCTCACAAGAATAAAGTAGTTACAGGCCTTTCCTAACTTTGTAGTTAATCTTTTAGTTTAGTGTAGGATATTTGTGAATCGATAGAAGAATTAAAATAATTTGCTTATTCGTTTAATAGCAGTTTAATAGTGGCTTTGCTCGTTTTTTGTTTTCATGTTTCGTACCCCGACTCATTGTGCTTGTGCTTCACGATTTATATTCTCACGGGTGCCCTTTTCCGTTTCCTTTATATGTAGTTGTGGTCATACAATCATAGTAGACCATGTTTTCGTAAGAAGGCGTCTTGATAGGAAAGCAATGACTTTAAAGTACTCAATTCAATATTTTGCTTTCGCAAACGGAGGTCTGAAGTATAGGGTGAATGGGCAGCATGTGTGAATTCTTGGTTTGGTTCAACAATCCAAGAGTGTGACCATAATTGACCACCACATTTCTCGTATCTACTTGATTCAGGCAAGGATTAAGACCCTATGGAAGCACCTATTGCATTACATCCTTGCAAGGTGAGCAACTTCAAGGAGATCTTCCTACTGCCAATTCCAAGAAAGATTGCAAGAAAGAACTTGGGAAACACGGCTGAATGGTTAAACACTCATATAAAGATCGCCAATTCGTACATAATGTATTTAACTTCATTGTAGCTTTTGTGATTTGTTATTATTTTTATTCTTGTTAGCTGCCACATTTTTTTGGTTTGTTTGCTAGGTTCCATATGGATTTTCTTTAATAGAGTTCAAAATCCTAAGGCTTATTCGGCAACCATTGGTTTTTCCAAGAAATTCTGTACTGGTGTAAGATTGTAAGCTAACATTTTGTTTAGTTAATTCTATAAACTGGATGTCACATTTGCCGATTTTAATGTCAACAACCTTTTGTAAGGTGAACACATATTGATTATTAAAAGCTACCGCAAGAAAATTATTTGGATATTTATAAATTGAAGTAACATTTGGTTGCATGTATATAATTTAATTTTCTAGAAAGTGCAAAATCTTGTTTGATTGTCAATGGAAAGTAAAAGTTCACGAGAAGTTTCAATTACCTAGTTATATAAATTCCTCCATTGTGTAGGAATTAGAACTTTCTAACAATTTATAATGTCCATGATTTTATCAACCAAACAATATAGCATTTGTCTATTACATGGGAACTTTCACTTCCCCATGAATTTAGAGGTAAACCACAACCCCTAAAAATACAATAATTAAGTACATTAGAGAGTTTGAAACTACTTTAACTTCTCTATTGTCTTAACTATGTAGGTTTTACTAACTTGGGGACCGCGTGCAACGCGCGTGGACCAACAACTAGTGAACCATAAATGTACCTTATACATGATACACCAATCCTAACCATAGGACATGATACTAGTCTAACACATAAAGACATGTACGTACCACGTGTAGACAACATGAGTCAGAAACTCTAGAAATCACTAAAAGTATATTCTCCGCCTACCAAATACCAAAACATTCACGTATTAATACACTAATTAAATTTACAGCAATTATAAATTACTTTAAAAAGCTTTTAAACTCGTTTCCAAACCCTTTTGAACACCAAAGTTCTATCCTTTAATACTCTTTAAATAGTGCAAAAAAATAATCTTTTAAAACCCTAAAAATCAACACTTTAATATTAAAATCTTACTTTAAAGATAAATCATTAGATCTGAAATTATAACTTTAAATTAACAATTATAAAAATCAGAAATTTATCTACTAAAACAATAAAGTTATTAACTTTATTTATTAAACATTGAAAAACAGTATTTTAATCAATAGAACTAATTAATTAATATATAATATAAAGGACAAAGGGATGAAAAATAACCGAAAGCAGGACGAAAAAACGAAGAAAAAAAGAGAAAGACACATGGTTGGGCGACGCTTGTGGGAGAGTGGATCACGCGACCGAGAAGAGAAAGAGTGAGGATGTGGTGTTGTTGCACCGAGAGCGAGGGAAAAAAGGGAGTGGTTGTGCAGTTGGGCGCACGGACGGACGAGGGAGAGTGAGGGTGGCGGTATGGTGGCTCGTCGAAAAGAACGAGAGAGAAGAGTGAGTGGGTGGTGCGGCTGGCGCATGAAACGAGGCATGGGAGATAGGGATTTCGGAGGTTAGGGGGAGAAAGAGAGAGAAAAGGAAGATAACGTAAGGTGAGGGCTTTTGGGGGTTTCATGGGGTTTTATAGGTTTTGCACAAACCTAGTACTAGTGGGTTAGGGATTCAATTGGGTTATTAGGTTGATCATCAAACTTAAAAGGGAATTGGGCTCCTCAAACCATAATTTAAAATCCATTAAACTACAACCCAAAGCCAAGTACTTACTATCAAATAAATTTTCAAAGTCTTTAAGACGTTAAATAATTGTTTGACTTTCCAAATAGTCAACCATTAAATATATTTAAAAATAAAAATCATTTATAAATATATTTATAAAATTAATAAAATTACGGGGATTATACGTGTGGCCTAGCGATGCCAGTCTGTGGTGCGTGCCGGCCAGCCGCAGTGGTTACTGCCACCATTGATGTAGTGTGGGGGTGGGCAGCAGCCCTAGGTGTCGAAAAACCCCATCAAAAGAAGATCCAAATTTTCTTTTCCAAGTTCCCCAAAACTAATTTTAAATTAAACTATGACAATGCACGAATCTAAAATATAGTTTTTATAAACTTTGATTAAGAATTGACATCAAAAGACTAATTTAAAACCCTAGAAAGATGGAGAAAGGGAGAGGAACTTACTAGGTATTCTGGAAAAAAAAGATGGCAACAATGATACCCCTCTCCTTCTTCTCCTATTTATAAATAGCTTTATATGCACTTTATGCGTGCGAGATAGTAACCTATAAGGATTTTGGACAAATGCAAAAATATGGCTAAAAGATTGACATTTTAAAAAAAAATTGAAAAACAAAGAATTTACATTCCTCAATTATAGTTGCTTTAACTTCCTTGATTTATTTAATTGTTTTTTTTTGTTTTTTTTGGTGTCCACCTCCTCTTCCCTTATAGTATAGAGATAAACTCTATTGGGCTTTATGAAAACCGGACTCCTTTAAATCTCTGTTGACTTCTTAAAACGACATCAAGCCCAAATAGGCTCAAGTACTCTTTTGAAATTATGACATCAAATAAAAGACCCTACATTGTATATTTAAAAACTACAAAAGGACTTCCATACTACTCCCTCCGTCCCATTTGATTTTTCTATTTTTCTTTTTTGGATGTTTCTAAAAGTTCTTTCCTTTTTGAATCTTTTCTATTTTAAGAATTTTCATTACCCCCATCTTATCTAACAACCAAATATTTACTACATTTTTTTACTTTTTGTCTTACACATCAATCTTCTTGGAATCATTTATTTTCCAATTATCCACTTTTCTTTCTCTTTCTTATTTTTTCAAAAGTAAAAGGATACCAAAGTACACTTTATGCAATATAAAATAAAAAGATTTCCATCCACCTCAATTTGCATTGGTTTTCTCCTAGATTCCTAATGGGAACATCAAATGAAAATGAAGGGAGTATATTAATATATAATATGATTTTAATACAACTCTTTTCAATAAAATAAATTATATTATAAACTTAATTACTATAAAAAATAACTTCTATAAGATTGTTGGAGTTAAGGCTTGCAAAGCCTACTTGTGTTTTTCCCAAACATCCCACATCACCTATGGAAGGGAGCTTGTCTTTGTTTATTAACTCCCTTCCTCTTCATGTTTATTGAGTTGAGTACTTGGTTGGCTTTTGTGGTTGGAGATCAAGCTTGGGTTTGGGCTTGCTATCACACACACGCGCGCGCGCGCCGCCCGCCCGGGCCGGGCCTGGGCCTGGGCCTGGGCCTGGGTTCTGGGTTCTGGGAAGAGCTGAGCTGGAGCTTATCGTTTTGGACCCGAGCCCAACTGTGTGTAACGGTAACATGTAACACTGAAACGTTTTTAAACGTTACAGTGTTAATGGCCTTTATTGTCGCCCTTGATTTCCTCCCTCTGTTTATTACCTTCCTTATTTGGCCTGATTCTTTACTATAAAATCAGTCCACTGCTACCTCAGTTTGGCATCCAAAATTCACTTCTCTTCTCTTCTTCTTTCTCTCTTCTAAACACTGGGTACGTGCATAATCTGTCTCTAAGATCTTTCTCTGTTAGTGGTGACTTAAAAAGGTCACTGTGTTAACCTTGGGGAGCTTTCCGGCCAGTTGCGATTACCACCATAGTCGGGCCGTAATTGCTTTCAAGTCAGTGGTCTTCTACCGCGACACAACTTTGAATTTAGTCTTTGTTCAGTCATTGTAATCAGTCATTTTCTAACAATTTGAAAGCAATTAATTTAATTTGCAATGGCTGATTTTTCAAGTAAATCCGTGTCTCATCTGTCCAAGCTCGAATCTCTTGACGGAAAAAACTACAAACGTTGGTCTTCAAAACTGCTGATGTTCTTTGAGCAATTGGACATTGACTACGTCCTTTTCAAGGACTGTCCCACTGCGCTTACTACTACAGGTGACTCATCCTCTTCTCCTTCTGCTACTGAAATTAAGAAGAAAGAGGACGAAATTGAAAAATATGTAAAAGATAATAAAACTGTCTGTTTCCACCTCCTTAATCTGATGATCAATAATCTGTATGATTTGTTTATGGTTCATAAAAGTTCAAAACTGATTTGGGAGGCCCTTGAGAAAAAATATGGGGCTGATGATGCTGGAAAACAGAAATATGTTGTTGGCAAGAGGCTGGCTTTCCGTATGGTTGATGATAAGCCAGTCATGGATCAAGTTCATGAGTTCGAAAATCTCTATGCTGATGTTCTTAATGAGGACATGAAAATATGTGAAGTATTTCAAGCTAATGTTTTACTAGAAAAATTTCCCCCTACTTGGAGAGATTTTAGAAATAATTTGAAACACAGGAAAGAATTCCTGTCTCTTCAGGAATTAATTAGTCATATGAGGATTGAAGAGGCAAATCGCCTTAAGGACAATCTAGATTCAGTTTCTGTTAATACCATTAAAGCTAACCTGGTGGAATCTGCTACTCCATCAGGCTCTGATAAGTTTAAGGGTAAAGGGAAAAAGGGTAATAACAAGGGAAAGAAGCAAGGCAAATTTAACAAACCGGATAGCAAGATTCAAAAGAAGTCTGTCCTCTGTTATGTCTGTGGCAAGCCAGATCATAAGGCTTACCAATGCCCTCAACGCCAAGGTTCTGTGCAAAAACAAGGACCTCAGGCCAACCTTGCTGAATCAAACGACATTGTCGCTGCTGTGGTTGTTGAAGCAAATCTGATCGAGAACAGTACTGATTGGATTCTGGACACTGGGGCTTCAAGACATTTCTGTGCAAACAAGGAGCTGCTCCATGATTTTCAGGATGCTTCTGAAGGCGAGTGTGTCTACATGGGCAATGCTGCAACTGCTGGAGTACTTGGACGAGGAAAGGTCACTCTTAAACTTACCTCTGGAAAAACCCTCTCCCTTTCAAATGTGTTGTATGTTCCTACTATGCGTCGCAACTTAGTGTCTGGTGCCTTGTTAAACAAAGCTGGTTTGAAAATTGTTTTTGAGGCTGACAAAGTTGTAATGACTCGTGGTGGGGAATTTGTTGGGAAGGGGTATTTAAGTGGAGGTTTATTTATTCTGAATGTTGCTTCTTCTATTTCTGCTGTTTTTAATAAAATTGTTTCTGGTTCTGCTTATATTGCTGAGTCTTTAAATTTGTGGCATGGTAGATTAGGGCATGTGAATGTTGCTTCCATTAAGAGACTAAGGACCTTAGCTTTAATTCCTAATCTGTCGACTACTGAGTTTTCTAAGTGTCCAATTTGTGTTGAAGCAAAATTCACTAAGAAACCTTGCAAAACTGTGACTCAAAGGACCACACAACTTCTAGAGTTGATTCATACGGACTTAGCTGACTTCCAGAACACTAGAAGTAGAGGAGGAAAATTCTGGTATATTTCATTTGTTGATGATTTTTCGAGGTACACTAAGATTTACCTTCTCAAAGCCAAAAGTGAGGCAGGGGAAGCTTTCATCAAATATAAGGCCGAAGTAGAAAACCAACTTGATAGGAAAATCAAGAGGGTTAGATCTGACAGAGGTAGAGAGTTTGAAAACTTCTCTTTGAATGACCATTGTGAGAAATTGGGTATTATTCATGAACTTAGTGCACCTTATGTACCCCAACAGAATGGTATAGCTGAACGGAAAAATAGGTCTTTGAAAAACATGATGAATGTTATGCTTGTAAGTTCTGGGTTGCCTGATGAAATGTGGGGGAAGCAGTCCTTTCAGCCTGTCATGTTCTTAACAGAGTACCTCACAAAAGGTTAGATAAGACTCCCTATGAATTATGGAAGGGGTTTACTCCAAACTTGAGCTTCTTGAGAGTGTGGGGGTGTCTAGCTAAAGTTGGGCTACCTGACTATAAAAGGTCAAACATTGGACCCAAGACCTTTGATGCAGTATTTATTGGTTATGCTCATGCTGCCTATAGGTTCATGACTTTGAGTGATAGGTCTATTTGTGAGTACAGAGACGCTGAGTTCTTTGAACATGTTTTTCCCTTGAAAAAGGGTGATGTTGCTTCCATGCCTTCATGTTCTTCTCCTACGGTTGTTTTACCTACTAGTGATGTTCCTGCTGATTTGACTTTAAGTAGTACTTCAGTTGATTTGCATGTTAGTAGTTCTGGTGCTATAGATGAACCTATGAGAAGTAAAAGACCTAGAGTAGCAAAAGACTTTGGTTCTGATTTTGTCACTGCTTTTCTGTCTGAGAGCTCCTGTATTGACTTGTTGAGTGATGAATTGGTCTATGCTTTCATGATAGAAGAGGACCCTAAGACTTTTGAGGAAGCAATGAGATCTGTGGATGCTAGTTTTTGGAAAGAGGCCATTAAGAGCGAGTTAGATTCCATAGTGTCTAATTCCACTTGGGAATTAACTTACTTACCTAAGGGATCAAAGACCATAGATAGCAAATGAATCTTTAAAAAGAAGTTGAGACCTGATGGGACCATTGAGAGGTTTAAAGCCAGACTTGTGATTAGGGGCTTCACTCAAAGGAAAGGACTAGATTACTTTGACACTTATTCTCCTGTGACTAAGATAGCCACCATTAGGACCCTGTTAGCTCTTGCTGCTATTCATGACTTAGTCATACATCAGATGGATGTTAAGACTGCTTTCTTGAATGGTGACTTAGAGGAGGAGATTTATATGTCTCAACCTGAGGGTTTCGTGGTGCAAGGTCAAGAAGATAAAGTGTGTAAGTTGAGGAAGTCCTTATATGGTCTCAAACAAGCACCAAAACAGTGGTATGAAAAATTTGACAGTACTATTGTGTCAAATGGCTTCATTGTCAACAACTCTGACTCTTGCGTTTACTCAAAGCTAATAGGATCAGATTGTGTAATCATATGTCTTTATGTGGATGACATGTTGATCTTTGGTAACAATTTAAAGGTGGTCAATGATACTAAACTTTTCTTGGCATCGAAGTTTGAGATGAAGGATTTGGGAGAAGCTGATGTGATTTTAGGAGTGAGACTTAAGATAACCTCCGGTCGCATCTCCCTTAATCAGTCTCATTATGTGGAAAAGGTGCTTAAAAAATTTAACTCCTTTGATGTTGCTCCAGTGAGTACACCCTATGACCCTAGTATTCATTTGACTAAGAATTTAGGAGAAAGTGTTTCTCAAAGTGAATATGCGAAAGTCATAGGTAGTTTGATGTACCTCATGAACTGTACTCGACCTGACATAGCTTATGCAGTGAGTCGACTGAGTCGGTATACTCATAACCCTAGTAATGAACATTGGAATGCTCTTCATCGTCTTCTTAGATACCTGAAAGGAACAGTTGATCTATGTTTGCACTATTCTAAATTTCCTGCTGTACTTGAAGGATTTTGTGATGCAAACTGGGTTTCAGGTAATGATGAGATAGTGGTTACGTGTTTACTCTTGGTGGTGGTGCTATTTCGTGGAAGTCTTCGAAACAGACTTGTATAGCACGCTCAACCATGGAGTCTGAGTTTATTGCACTCGAGTTGGCAGGGCAAGAAGCTGAGTGGTTGAGAAACCTTTTGTCTGATATTTCATTTTGGGGAGGGCAGGGTGCTCCTGTATCCCTTCATTGTGATTCTCAAGCAGCCATTGGCGTTGCTAAGAACAGTGTCTACAATGGTAAAAAAAGACACATACGGATCAGACATGGAGTCGTGAAACAACTCCTGAAAAATGGGGTGATTTCTTTGGACTATGTCAGGTCCGAAAGAAATCTTGCTGATCCCTTTACTAAGGGATTATCTAGGAGAGTTGTCCTAGAGTCGTCGAGGGGGATGGGGCTTAGGCCCATTAGTTGAGAGTTTATGGTGGATACCCGTTTGTGGTCAAACGAAGCCATAGAATCTTAACTTGCACTACATTTCTCATCCCTATGGCGTGTTGGTAGTGCTTTCTAAATCCATAGCCTGTTTGGTGGTGCTATTGAGACGCACTTTATGGATTTATATTGTGAGGTTGAGCTTTTGCTCTTAATAGTTCCATATCCCTCGGGGTGGTGTTATTGAGGAACACTTAATGGACTACCTACGTAAGTGTGGAGGTTAAGCCGCCTTCTATGAAAGACTGGGATGTCTTTCTAGAGCACTTATGAGACCCAAGGTGTGCGCATGGCTATAAAGCGCTTGTGTTGTATCGCGGAGACTGCACGTTCTTAAGGTAGGTATGTGTTGTGGGGGTCTCAACGGAACTCTGGTGAGTTCAAGAGAAATTCACTCACTAGAAAGTAAGTTGTTGCCTCACTCCACTATGTATCAATTCAAATCGAAAGATATTGATGCTTAAGTACCTCCCTTTCCTTACCCAGGAATTTCTTTTGCTTTTCAGAGCCTTTGTGGGGGATTGTTGGAGTTAAGGCTTGCAAAGCCTACTTGTGTTTTTCCAAAACATCCCACATCACCTATGGAAGGGAGCTTGTCTTTGTTTATTAACTCCCTTCCTCTTCATGTTTATTGAGTTGAGTACTTAGTTGGCTTTTGTGGTTGGAGATCAAGCTTGGGTTTGGGCTTGCTATCACACACACGCGCGCGCGCGCCGCTCGCCCGGACCGGACCGGGCCGGGCCTGGGCCTGGGTTCTGGGTTCTGGGTTCTGGGTTCTGGGAAGAGCTGAGCTGGAGCTTATCTTTTTGGACCCGAGCCCAACTGTGTGTAACGGTAACATGTAACACTGAAACGTTTTTAAACGTTACAGTGTTAATGGCCTTTATTGTCGCCCTTGATTTCCTCCCTCTGTTTATTACCTTCCTTATTTGGCCTGATTCTTTACTATAAAATCAGTCCACTGCTACCTCAGTTTGGCATCCAAAATTCACTTCTCTTCTCTTCTTCTTTCTCTCTTCTAAACACTGGGTACATGCATAATCTGTCTCTAAGATCTTTCTCTGTTAGTGGTGACTTAGAAAGGTCGCTGTGTTAACCTTGGGGAGCTTTCCGGCCAGTTGCGATTACCACCATAGTCGGGCCGTAATTGCTTTCAAGTCAGTGGTCTTCTACCGCGACACAACTTTGAATTTAGTCTTTGTTCAGTCATTGTAATCAGTCATTTTCTAACAAAGATAATAAAATTATTCAAATATTCTATAAATAAATAGTTTGGATATTAAAATCCTTTAAAAATACGGAGATTACATTATGACGGAGTAAAATGATTACTTTTACTTTGAAAGTGGAAATTTTTTTACCAATGAGATTTTTACTGCTTTTATTGTTTAACTATTTACTTGTAGTTTAATTACTTCTTAACTAAGGAATAAAGGAAGACATAATTTCTCTCGACTAAATTATTAGATGGATTTTTCCTTTTTGGGAATAATATAAGTAACGACTTTTTCCACATATATCCATCGCATCTAGAGCTCTTGTATGAATCTAACTCAAGTAATTAAAGCTTGTTTTATTTCTTTTTATGTAATTGGTTTTTAGATTTTCATCCATATCCAGTTATACTATTTTCTAAACAAGGGATGATATGACATCCATGTTGACTTCTTTTATGATGTTACTAGGTTATGAACCGTGCTTTTGCACGGAAATTGTTAAGTTTAGTTAGTGTATTCCTATTTATATTTTGGTGGATAATGGTTCTGTTAAAAGTTAAAGAGTATTAGATTAAAAATTGTACTTTTTATGATATTTTCCTCGCAGTTATATTAAACAAATCGATGGATAATTAATTGAATTTATTTTATGATGTAAAAGTTGTTAGGGTCTTACTGTTAAAATCCAACCTTAACTCTCGGACAGTGACACTTACCCCTAATGGGAATTAGAATTTTTATATTTTACATACAATTAAATATTAGATTTTAGATTTTCTATGGTTGCATTAGAAAATAGGTAAGTTGTTTGGTTGACATTAGTGGTCGTTTGGTATACATGGGAAGTCAAAATTCCCATGAAATTGCAATTCATAGGAAATAAATACCTACATCAGATTCATGGGAATTTAATTGAATTGTTTGGTTGACAATGGGGGAATTAAATTTCGATGGGAATTTCTACTTACCTAGGGGGACCTAGGTAAGTAATTTCCTCCATTTTGTGGGAACTCAAAATTCCTAGGAATTTCTAATTCCTCCATTTTGCTATTTTGTTGTCAACCAAACAACTCACCATATTTTCAATTCCTAGGAATTTTCATTTCCCATGATTTCTCATGTCAACCAAACAACCACTTAAAAATGCAAAATAGTGGAATTATAAATTCCTAGGAATTTCAACTTCCCACAAAATGGAGGAATTTAATTACCTAGCCCTCTAGGTAAATAGATTTTCCATGGAAACTTACTTCCCCCATTGACAACCAAGCAATTTAACAAAATTCCCATGAATTTGATTATGGAATTTAGTGGTGTTTGGTTTACATGGGCACTCAAAATTCCCATGAAATTGTTCCTATGGTTGCATTAGAAAATAGGTGAGTTGTTTAAAATGCAAAATAGTGGAATTAATAATTCCTTGACATTTGAACTTTCCACAAACTGGAAGGATTTAATTACTTATCCCCCTAGGTAAATAGAATTTTCCATGGGAATTTACTTCCCCCATTGACAACCAAACAATTTAACAAAATTCCCATGAATTTCATTAAGGAACTTAGTGGTCGTTTGGTTTACGTGTGCACTCAAAATTAATTTTTCATGAAATTGTAATTCATAGGATTTAAGCTCCTTGATGAAATTCATGAGAATTTGTTTAAAGTGTTTGGTTGACAATGGAGGAATTAAATCCCATGAGAATTTCTATTTATCTAGGGGGACCTAGGTAAAAAAATCATCCATTTTGTGGGAAGTTGAAATTCCTCCATTTTGTCATTTTATTGTCAACCAAACAACTCAATTGTTTTCCAATTCCTAGGAATTTCTATTTCCCATGTTTTCTCATGTCAACCAAACAACCACTTAATTCCTATGAAGTGCAACTTCATGAGAATTTTGATTTCCTATAGAAACCAAACAACCACTTAATATAGTGTGAATAATTGGAAAAGTTGATTTACTCATTAACTTTGTACAGTTTAAATACAAGAGGGAAAATATACACAAGTTAAAGTTATGCCTAGAATCACTCCTAAGAATTAGGAAAAGATTGACAATCACAACTATCCTAATATAGAGATTACAAAAGATTGAATCATATATTACAAGATGGAAGATATTATTTACTGATCCTTAACACGCCCCCGCAAGACGGACGATCGAGAAGTGAGACCGATATTGGACAATAGGTAGTGATGTCGGGACTTGAGTAGCGGTTTTGTTAGAACGTCGGCAAGTTGATCATCACCCGATATATGTGTAACTCGAAGAGTTTTATTTTGTACATGTTCACGGACAAAGTGAAAATCAAGTGCTAAGTGTTTCATGCGTGAGTGAAAAATGGGATTTGCAGAGTAGTGTGTAGCCCCCAAGTTGTCACAGTAGATAGCGGGTTGCATGGTAGAGTTATAGCCAAGTTCACTTAATAAAGAACAAACCCAAAGTAACTCAGCTGTGGTGGCAGCCACAGCACAAAATTCGGCCTCGGTGGAGGATCGAGCTAGTGTACGTTGCTTTTTAGAGCTCCATGAAACTGTATTGCGGCCAAGATAAAAGATGTAGCCAGTGGTAGATAAAAAATGGTCTTTATCCCCAGCCCAATCGGCGTCCGTATAGGCATGGAGATGGACAGGAGATGAAGTATAGAGCATTAATCCATGATCTATAGTACCATTGAGATAACGGAGGAGACGTTTTAAAGCATGCCAATGTGCATCCGTAGGACGATGCATTAACTGAGCTAACTTGTTTACAGTGAAGGCAACATCAAGGCGAGTGAGGGATAAGTATTGGAGGGCACCAACTAAGGCACGGTAGTCGGTAGGGGAAGGAAGCGGAGTGCCATTATTAAGAGTAAGAGAAGGAGTAGGTTGCATGGGAGTACTAACAGGATTGGAACCAAGCATGTTGAAGCGAGTGAGACTGTCAGAAATGTATTTTGTTTGGTTGAGGAAGAGACCATCTTGGGTAGGTACAACTTTTACTCCAAGAAAGTAGGAGAGTGGGCCTAAGTCTTTTAGTGAAAATCTAGCAGAGAGATGAGTAATGAAGGATTGTAAGTGAGAAGGTGAAGGTCCAGTGACGATAATATCGTCAACGTAGACAAGGAGGTAGAAGGTGATATTACTATGAGAATATTGAAACAGAGAAGAGTCGGAAATGAGAGGTTGGAAACCAAAGGAAATAAGAAAGGTCCGGAGTTCAGTGTACCAAGCCCGAGGGGCTTGTTTAAGGCCATAGATGGCTTTGTTGAGTTTGCACACATGAGTAGGATTAGTTGTATCAATGAAACCCGGAGGTTGAGCCATGTAAACATCCTCATGAAGAGTGCCTTGCAAGAAGGCATTATTGATATCTAATTGATGTAGTGGCCAACCATGAGAGCCAGCTAGAGAAAGAATAATACGGAGAGTAGTGGGTTTAATAACGGGACTAAAAGTGTCCGAATAATCAATGCCAGAGCGTTGGTGAAAACCCTTAGCAACCATTCGTGCTTTAAGGCGTTCAACCGAGCCATCGGATTTGTACTTGACACGATAAACCCACTTACATCCAACAATATTTTGAGAAGAAGTAGGAGAGACAAGTTGCCAAGTACCATTACGTACAAGTGCGTTATATTCTTCGGTCATGGCATGTCACCATTGTGGGTGAGACAAGGCTTGAGTAATGGTGCGAGGTTCTTGAATGGAAGAGGAAGTAGTAATAATATTATCTTGAGGAGGAGTATATATAGGATTTGGTTTTCGGATATTATTTTTTAGGCGAGTGGTCATGGAGTGAGTGGGGCAGGACAAGAGAGGTGGTGATGATGAGATGGGTGGATTAGTTGAGGAGGAGGGGAGTGAAAAATCTGCCGTAGGAGTAGTGGAGGTAGAAGAGGAAGAGTGAGGGCTTGTAGGTGAAGCAGATGGCGTGGAGTATGACGAGGAAGGAGGGGGTTGCAGTAGGTGTAATATGATGGGGAGTAAGAGGAGAAGATGGGGTAGTAGGAGAGGGAGGAGTTGGCATGATAGTAGGAGTTTGAGTAGGGGTAGTGGGTGAAGGTTGAGATGGAGCAGGGGCAGTCACGAGAGATATTGGGAGGTGACACCAAGTATCAAGATAAACAGTAGGTAGAGGAGATGTAGGTGGTTGTAAAGTGAGGAAGGGGTATTCACTTTCAACAAATTTTACATGTCTGGAGGTGTAGATTTTATTTGTTGTAGGATCAAGAACATGATAGGCACTTTGAGAGACAGAGTAGCCAACAAAAATACAAGGTTTAGAACGAGGTTCAATTTTGTGGGAAGTGTAGGGACGAAGCCAAGGGTAGCACAAGCATCCAAAACTACGTAATTTAGAGTAGTTGTGAGAGGTATTGAATAATTTGAGATATGGTGAGACATAATTAAGAGTAGGAGTAGGGAGGCGATTTATAAGATATGTAGCAGTGGCAAAGGCAAGGGGCCAATATTCTGTTGGCATGTTAGCATGAGAAAGAAGAGTGAGACCCGTTTCAACAAGATGACGATGGCGGCGTTCAGCATAGCCATTGTGTTCGGGTGTATGAGGGGGAGAAGTGAGGTGAGATATACCATTTTTTGAGAGATGAGGTGTGAGTTTAAGATACTCACCCCCATTATCCGAATAGAGTTGTAGAATAGGTCGTTTGAAGAATTTTTCAACAATAGCTTTGTAGCGAATAAAAACATCATAGGTGTCAGATTTTTGTTTTAATGGAAAAAACCATATATATTTGGTAAAATGATCGACAAATATGACATAATTTTTTTGTCATCATACGAAAGAGTGGGAGGGTCCATACATCCGAAAAAACTAAGTCAAGAGGAGCATTAGATGTGAGAGTTGAAGTAGCAAAGGGAAGTTTATGCATTTTATTAATATTGCAAGAGTTACAATAAGAAAAAGAAGTACATGACATGGAAATTTCAGAAGGATAAATAGATGCTAGTTTATTTAAGATGTTGATGGCAGGATGACCAAGGCGATGGTGCCAATCAAACATGGAGGTCTTGATAGCTGAAAAGGCAGTAGGAAGAGTAGGACGCCACTCATATACGCCATTATTAGTTTGGCCTTGGAATAGGATTGTTCCATTGTGTTCCTTAACAAGAAAAGAAGTAGGTAAGAATTCTATGATAAGAGAATTTTCAAGACAAAATTGAGAGATTGATAATATGTTACGAGAGATGGAAGGGACATAGAGCACATTAGATAGAACATATTTTTTGTGAGTAGTAGTAATAATAATAGAACCAATGTGAGAGATAGGAAGAGATGTACCATCACCAATTATAAGTTCCTCAGTTCCGTCATACGGAGTGTGAAGAGCAAGTGTGTTGAGATCATTAGTAACATGGTGAGAGGCACCACTATCAAGGAGCCATGCCGACGAAGGTGTATTAGAAACAGTTGCAACATGGGCTTGCGGTGCCGTTGGACGAGACCGAGTACCACGAGCAAGGGTAGGAAACTGGATGTGGGGGTGTGCTTGCTTGAAAGCAGGACATTGAGAGGCATAATTGGCGCGGCACCACTGACAGGTACCAAGGTAGGCACGTGATTGTGGAGTGGGAAGTAATGCAGCGGAGGTCTGTGAGGTGGCAGTCCGAGGTGGATAAGAGGATCGCGTCTGGGCAACATGAGCAGCGGCCGGAAAGGTAGTAGCGTGATCAGAGGAGGAGTGGTTATTGATATGAATTTCGGCTTGGATAAGTTTTTCATGTAACTCATCGTAGAGAATGGTAGTATCGCGAGCGTTAACCGCATCGATAATGGGTTTGTAGGATGTGTAAGGAAGACCATTAAGAATATGATCAATGAGATCATCATGATCTAGAGGCTTGCCAAGTAAGGCTAATTGATCAGCACAAGTTTTGATTGATTGCATATAATCGGTGATGGATTGAGTGGTAGTTTTGGTAATGTGTTTAAGGAGATCTTTCATTTGATTAATATGGCCTCGAGATGGCTTGGCGTAGGTAGATGCAAGAGTGTCCCAAGCTGCTTTGGAGATGGGGTTGTGGGAAACAAGAGGAATGAGGGTGGGAGAGAGAGTACCAACTAAGGCAGCAAATATAAGTTTGTCTTGGCGAAGCCAAGCAATATGAGCGGGATTGGGAGTGATGACGGAATCGGTAGTGATGGTGGTGGGTGGAGCAGGAAACGACCCATCCACAAATTTGAGTAGATCAAAGCCAATTAGCATGGCTTCAATTTGAGTTTTCCAAGCCAGGTAATTTGTGGAGGTAAGTTTAATGCAATTAGAAAAGGAGATAACATGAAGTTTGGATGTAGAATCAAGGGAAATAGAGTGATCAGGGGTGGGGGAAGTGATAGATGTTGTAGGCATGATGGACAAGAAAACAAAAGAGACAAAGTGGGGGGAAGAGAGAGACCGTGGTTAGGCTGATACCATGTGAATAATTGGAAAAGTTGATTTACTCATTAACTTTGTACAGTTTAAATACAAGAGGGAAAATATACACAAGCTAAAGTTATGCCTAGAATCACTCCTAAGAATTAGGAGAAGATTGACAATCACAACTATCCTAATATAGAGATTACAAAAGATTGAATCATATATTACAAGATGGAAGATATTATTTACTGATCCTTAACATATAGCTCCCTCAAATATCAAGAATGATATATCCAAGGGTAAATATTTTTCCTTGACAAATTTTACTATCACCAAGGCATTTACGTTTATAAGGAGATATATTTTCTTCATATTTATTGTGAAAGTAGCAAAAATTGCCTTAGCAGATTCTTACACTATACCCCAATGCCTCGCTCTATATTTTCAACTACCTCCATAATCTTCTCCTTATTGTCAATTTATCCCAAATCTAAGAGAAATATAACAAATGTCCACATGCAAGCAACAATTGATATTGAAGACTATTATTCTAACGGCTTACTCAAGTTATTGAAGAGAAACCAATTCATAAAAGAGAAGGTATTGTGTCAGACGGACTTCAGTTGGTTCCAATTTTTTTCAGTTGGATGTATTTTGATTTTAGTTGTTCAGTGAATATGTTCAGTTAGACCTTATATTCTTTCAGTTGGTCGTTCTATTTTTTCAGTAGGACCTTTCTATTCTTTCAGCTGAACCTTCTCTTCGTTCAGTTGGACCTTCTATTCATTCAATTGGTTGTATTTTAATTTGATTGTTACCAACTGAAAGAAAAAAGGAACTAACTAAAAGAATAAAGTGACCAACTGAAAGAATAAAGTGACTAACTGAAAGAATAAAATGACCAACTGAAAAGATAAACCAACCAACTGAAAAAAACAACACCCAACTGAAACAAAACAATACCTAACTGAAACAAAACAAATACCAAATGAAACAAAAAAAAGTTCCTGAAAATGGAATAGCACAAACAATACCTAAATTATGGAGATATTTATGAATCAACAATTAAAAATTAGATGAGAAAAAAAAAATGAAACTGACCTGCTGCTCCTTCATGACTCTAGTGCAATGCTTCTCAAAATCAACCCATCAAAGCAGCAGCAGCAGATAAAGCAGTAGCAGTAGCAGTAGGTTTCTTCTCCTTCTCAACCTTCTCAACCTTCTTCTTACTCCTCAATTTCTCTCCTCCTTCATCATCAAATTCATCATCAGATGAAAATGAAACTCCAGCTTTACTCCAATCCTCCTCCTCGCCATCATCGATGTATCCGTCACCGGCTTCGCCGACGACGAAATCACTGAACTCTTCTCGACGCTTAATTTGTGTTTTGGCAATAGTGGTCTGACCAAATGTATTGGGTCAGACGGTCTGACCCAATAGTTTCACTTCATAAAATCTAGTAAATTTGTTAGCCCCATACTTAAGCAATTGAATAACAGCCAATTCATAACATCCCCTATGTCAATTCGTAAGTATAGCGACTTATTTTTCCTTTAAAATGAAAATAATTTTTCACAATTTTCATCATACATGATTTATTGTTGTCACTTGAAATCTGACCTAAAAATTCTTTGACCTATAAGTAGACCTGTCAAATAGGTCGTGTCGTGTCAATTTCTTGTTTGTGTTGAAAATAAACGTGTCGAAAACCCTTGACACTAACCCGTCCTATTTAACTAATCGTGTCAAAGACCCTTGACACTAACCCTACCTGTTCAATTAAACGGTTAGTTGTGTCAACCTATTTAACACGTTTAAGCCATACAATTTAGAAAAGTGTGATGATAAATCAATTTTTCATGCCTAATTTTGTTCTGTCATGATATGAATTCATGTTTGGCTAACCACTAACCTTTTCTAGTGAAATTTAAATATTAAAGTACAAAATTTATATTTGTTGCCTTCATATCATACTAAAATTTTATAAATATTTATGCATTTAATTTAAACGAATAAAATCGAGTCAGTTTCGTGTCGAAAATTACAACACTAACTCGACCTATTTATTAAACGATTAAACTCTTGTTGATCCGTTTAAGTAAACTTGTCAAGAATGCTCAACACTAACCCACTTATTTTGTATCCGACTCGTGTCGTGCTATCATGTCGTGTAAACGTTTGACAGCTCTACCTATAAAGGCTCTAAAAATCTCCAATTTCGGGTTATTTTTGTTTCATTTTTTGGTTGTATTTCATATAGATGGGTTGAAAATGTTGAGTTAAGAAAACATTGAGTTATACTTTCCAATTTGATCGTGATACAGGAAATTATGTGGACTAATGTAGTAATATGCACCTTGTATCTCCTTCTATTAATTTGCTTTCTTATACAATGCAAAAGATTGATAAAAGTTCTCTAATAGATATTTTCTTGCCATAATTATAAGACACACATGATATTTCACCAAAAAACTTCCAAAATTTATGCATTCACATGGATTTTCTTTTCGTCTCAATGTGACATGTGTTACTTCAAATGTGGAGATGACACGTGGCTTTAATTGATTGAGAATGCGACACATGTCCATATTTATTTTGCTTTATATATTAGTATAGATTCTTGCGTTAAAAACATTGTAGAAAGTGTTCCCTATTTCCTTAAGGAAAAATTGTTGTTAATAAGTCAACCTTTGGCCCATCTTCTAATATTAAGTTAACCTTTGAGTAATCCAGGAATAAGTAAACCTTGCATGCGTTTTAACTTTTAACGAGTTTAGGTGACCGGTGACATAACCAACAGGTAATTTTTTTGACTTAACTTTGCCGTTGACCACCACCAAAACCACCAACGGCCCACCTGACGTCCTCCACCACCACCCCTCACCACTTCCGCCACCACCCCGATAACCACCACCCAGATCCCCCACCCCTGTTGACCACCTTACACCACCATCACCGAGATTACTTCTTACAAATTCTAACAGAAGTCACTGGAAATTAAACGTCAATTTAGTGTTACATTACTTACATCTATCACTAAGACATGAGCTTTGACATCAAAAATCTGACCAACTTTGTTGGGGCCAATTTGAAAGCGTTCAGCATTATGCATATAAAAAATCCCCCAATAAATTTCCAAATCAAATACTCAAATATCTAATGACAGACAATCAAGAGAACAAACCCAGAAAAAATTACAGAAAAAATAGCAAGGAAATCACAAGTAGAGTATCATAATCTGAGAATGTTGCACATTTGAAATCAGAAAATTACTTGAAGATCCTGAAACAACAAGAACAGCAGCAATGAAGCACAAATTCATCAACTGCCCAGTGAGTTGCAGCAACAACCCCATCCCTTGAAGCAGTCTAGGAATTCCAATCACTCAATATCAAGCTTTCCAATCATAGAAAACTATACACTAAAAACTTATTAAACCTGTAATTAAGTACCAAAGGTGGTGTTTGTAGTAAAATCACAGAACACCCAGTTAATCCAGAAATAGCCACCATCACAAAACCACCATCACCAGACCACCACGCCACCAGACAACCCTCACCAAAACCAGACCCACACTCCTATTGACCACCTTACACCACCATCACCAGGACACCATTACCAAACCACCACGCCACCAGTCATCCCTCACCAAAACACCATCATCAGCCACCATCACCACCCACCATCACCAGGCCACCATCACGCCATAAACAATTCTGACGACACTACACCACCACAAGCCACAACACAACTCGACTCCCAACACCCAACACCACAACGACCACTAAGCCAAACACCACGCGATTCCCAACAACACGAAAGCCATTAACGGAGAGGGAGGAAACAAAGACGGTCGGAGGAAGAGGGAAGGGTGAAGGAAAGACGGAGGGGATTGGGTTTGTGTGACAGGTCGAAGGTTTGCTGCGAGTTGTCGCCGGTGGCTGCTATAGGACGCCCGACAGTGAGCAGAAGCCCAGGGAAACAGAGTGAAGGAAGGTAGAGGTGATGGGGAGGAGAGAGAGGGGAGAGGGAGGGAAATCTAAAAATTAAAAAAAAAATTATTTAAATCAATCAAAACAAGCCACGTGTACCGTATACCTACAATAACAGGTTACCAACAGGTCATGACTTAATCTTGAAAGATTGGTTTACAAGGTTTACTTATTCGTGGATTACTCAAAGGTTAACTTAATATTAGAAGATGGGGCAAAGGTTGACTTATTAAAAACAAATTTTCTTTTCTTTAATTAGGTTGTGTGAGCTATTGATCTAAGTCATTTTTTATTCTGAAAAATAGATTGTTTGCATTTTTGTAGACACTTTTATATGGAAGGAACATGAGTTGTGATCTCCGTTCATAAGCTAGATTATCGTAGCGTACTTTCCCCAAAATCTTTGATTGAAGGAGTATACTTTCTCCTTGTTTTAACAAACGAGAGAGATGTTCTATGTGAAGATTAGGGGGAAATTGATGTTGTTAATTTTTCAAAAGGTTAGTTTTTATACGTCTGAGTTTGTTATAGGCAGTGTATGATCTAGATTCTGGAACTTTTGAGTTCCAGTTAATTTTAATGATTTATTAACTTTTGGGTTATTTACTCATGCATTTTGAAATCTAAATTTAGATGCATAGTAAGGATAATGTATGTCATACCTTGTTTAATTGGTAAGATGGGGACATGGTTTGAGACTCTGAGTAAGCATATGTTTCATTTGTGATATAGCTTTGTCGACGGTCACTTGCTATTGCTTTGTCAAGCCTTTCTACTATTTGTGTAATTTTGAACTTTCCTTTTCCACGTATAAGGGGAGCCTTTTAACAGGATTATCTGAAGAATTTGTTTGGACAATAAAGTTCTTGAGTTTGGCACATCGGGATGTGTGCAATAGAATACCTACTTTTTAATCATTTAATTTAGAGGTATGTAATACCTCGCTAATTAATAATGGAGAAGTATGTTTTCTTAGGGAAGCTTTCAGTAATATCATGCTAGCTAGAATAATGATTTTCGAATTCTTGGGCAAGGACATAGATTCTTGAAACTTATAATCATTAGCTTGTAGGTTTATATACAGACCCTATATACTTGAGCAATTTCGTGCGATAGATAGAATCTATTTTTTGACAAGTGTTTGAGTTCCATGAGAAACTATTGGTGACAATTTGGTGGAGTCCAAAAAGACTCCACCACACAATAAAAAAAAAATTACAATGTGTTGTCACTTGGTAATTGGTGCAAGAAGGAGAGAGAAAATAAGTTGTTTAAATTATCTAATGGCTATTTTCTCCAAAAATAAAAGTCAAAAAAATATAAAAAAATTACTAACGGTCGTGTTTTTTCATGATCTATAAAATGAGACCAATCTTGATATATTTTGAAATAATTTTTGAAAAACCATTTTTCAACCTTATTTTCTCTTCTTGAACAACTTTGCTACATTCATTTTTTTTTACAATTTTCAATATATGATTTAAAATCTAATACTTCCTTCGTTTTTTTTAAGTGATACAAAGTTGCTTTTTCGTTTTTTGAGCCAAAAGATTGCAAGTGTAATTAGGTGGATTTAATTGTAGAGTAAGTGGGTGTGGTCCCCTTTAGAAAGAAGTAAGGGTAAGTGGGTGTGGTCCCCTTTATTTAAGTTTGGTTAGATAAGTAAATAAAGGTAATATTGTCATTTTATAAGGTAAATATTACCAAAGTTAGAAAGTTTTAAAATTGTATCACTTAAAAAACATCCACTTGTAGAAAGTGTATCACTTAAAAAAACAGAGGAAGTATCCAAAATAACTTAGATCACCTTAACTCATATCTACTACCAAACAAAAGACATATTGCTACCAAAACAAGTTAAATATAATACCAAAGTATATAACTTTTGGTGGCAAAAATAACTTAGATCAACTAAACTCAAATGAACTACCAAAACAGATATTTATTGCTGCTAAAACAACTTCAATGTAATACCAAAGCATACAACTTTTGCTACCAAAACAACTTAAATCACCTTAACTCACATCTACCATCAAACAAAAGACTTAGGCCCTGTTCTCATCAACTTATTTTAATAAGTTTCGGTAAAAATAAGTTCAGTTCAGTAGTAATAAGTTCACTTAGTATTCTAAAATTAATAACAAGTTAAATATAATACCAAAGAAAATATATGAATTGCTCATGGTAAATTGTCTTTCCTTTTTTACCCTTTATTTTACAAAAAATTACAAAAATACCAAAGTGGTGGAGTCCCAAGAGACTCCACCAAATTGACGTTTATAAATTCTCGTGTAAGTTGAACAACTTCTTTCAACTAAATCAACTAAAAGACATAAAACCTTTTGGTACCAAACCAGCTTATAAGTAATACCTAAGCATGAGACTATTAGTACCAAAATAACTTAGATGAACTAAACATAGATATTACACCAAAACATACTTTTTTTGTGCCAAAACAACTTATATGTAACACCAAAGGCTAAAACTCCGCCTACCAAAACAACTTCTTTCAACTAAATCAACTAACAGACATAAGACTTTTTGGTATCAAACCAACTTATACGCAATACCAAAGAATGAGACTCTTGGTACCAAAACAAATTAGATGAACTAAACTTAGAAATTATACCAAAACATATAACTTTTTCGTGCCAAATAATTTATATGCAACACTAAAGGCTAAAACTCCTACTACCAAAACAACTTTTTCAAATAAATCAACTAACAGACATAAGACCTTTTGATACCAAACCAACTTATACGCAATACCAAAGCATGATACAATTGGTACCAAAAAACCTTAGATGAACTAAACTTAGACATTATACCAAAGCATATAACCTTTTGGTACCAAAACAACTAATATGTAACATCAAAAGCTAAAACTCGTCCTAAACCAACTTATAAAGAAATACATAAGCATGTTACTCTTTGTACCAAAACAATTTAGATGAACTAAACATAGATATTACACCAAAACATATAACTTTTTTGTGCCAAAACAACTTATATGTAATACCAAAGGTTAAAACTCCTCAAACCAAAACAACTTCTTTTAACTCAATTCACTAACAGAAATAAGACTTTTTGGTACCAAACTAACTTATACGCAATAACAAAGTATGAAACTCTTGGTACCAAAACAATTTAGATAAACTAAACTTAGACATTATACCAAAACATATAACTTTTTCGTGCCAAAACAAGTCATATGTAACACCAAATGCTAAAACGCCTCCTAGCAAAACAACTTTTTTCAACTAAATCAACTAACAAACATAAGAGTCTTTGGTACCAAACCAACTTATACGCAATACCAAAGCATGCGTCTCTTGGTACCAAAACAACTTAGATGAACTAAACTTAGCCATTATACCAAAACATATAACTTTTTGATACTAAAACAACTTATATGTAACACCAAAAGCTAAAACTTCTCCTAGAAAAACAACTTATTTCAACTAAATCAACTAACAGAAAGAAGACCTTATGGTACCAAACCAACTTATATGCTTAATATGGTTCAAGAAAGTGAATATTAATTAATTTTAATTGGAAATAGAATTTACTTTTTTTCTTTAAAAAAAACAAATAAAATAACAATCCTATCCTATAATGCAAGTAAAAAAAGAAGAGGAAGTATTAGTTATAAAACAAAGTGAATATTAATTAATTTTAGTTGGAAAAAGAATTTACTTTTTTTTCTTTAAAAAAAACCAAATAAAATAACAATCCTATTTTATAATATCTCCTCTAAAATAACCGATTGTAATATCTATCTTTCATATATAGTATCATAATTTTTCTTTGAAAATTGAGTTTCAAATTCATTTGAATTATAATTTAATAAAGGAAATAAATTAGCCAAAATATTAAGACATCATTATTTGAGGGAAGCAAATAAAATCATCCTAATCCCATGAACATCTATGATGGCAAGATTCTCTCTTTTCTTTTTTATTAAACCGTAAAATAGAAACATTAATAAAACAAACGAACATCAATTCTGAAAAATAAAAATCATTTTGATCCACAAGTATAAGATGTATGTGTGTCCATATATTATATACATATATGTAGACAAGTTAGTAAAAATAAGTTCAGTTTAGTATTAATAAGTTCATTTTAGTAAAACTAAGATCAGTTCAGTACCAATAAGTTCATTTCAGTAAAAATAAGTTCAGTTCAGTAAAATAAGTTCAGTTCACTAAAAATAAGTTCAGTTTAGCAAAATTCAGTTGACGAGAACAGGGCCTTATTGCTACCAAAATAACTTCAATATAATACCAGAGCATAAAACTTTTGCTACCAGAATAACTTAGATCAACTTAACTCACATCAATTAGCAAAGAGAATACATTTTGCTACCAAAAAACTTAAATGTAATACCAAAGAATAAAACTTTTGCTACCAAAGCATATACCTTTTGCTACCAAAATAAGTTAATGTAATACCAATATAAAACTTTTGCTACCAAAATAACTTAGCTCAACTAAACTCAAATCAACTCCCAAGACATATATCTATTGCAACCAAAACAACTTCAATGTAATACCAAATCACACAACTTTTGCTACCAAAATAACTTAGATCATCTTAACTCACATCTACCACCAAAAAGAAGACCCGGCCTATTGCTACCAACATAACTTCAATGTATTACCATAGCATAAAACTTTTGCTACCAAAATAACCTGGATCAACTTAACTCACGTCAACTACCAAATAAAATACATTTTTGGTACCAAGACAAGTAAAATATAGTACCAAAATATATTTTTTTTTGCTACCAAAACAACTTAATTTGATACTTTTGCAACCAAAATAACTTAGATCAACTACCAAATAAAAGACGTTTGCTACCAAAACAAGTTAGATGTCATACCATAACATATACCTTTCGCTACCAAAGCATATATCTTTTGCTACCAAAACAAGTTAAATGTAATAGTAAAGTACTCTCTCCGTTTTTTAAATGTGCACTTATTTCATTTTGGGGTGTTTTTAATTGGTACCTTTCTACCTTTTCCCATAAATGGAAGGTTGGCCCACCTAATTATTACACTTCTCTCCCGCTTTTTCTTTCCTTCTCTCTATCTTTTTCACTTTTTCCTTACTTTTACTAACCTTCTCTCTTACTTTTGCACTTTTTCCCTAGTCCGCGCGCAAAAGCAAACATGCATATAAAAAACGGAGTTAGTATCAAAGCATACAACTTTTCTTACTAACACAACTTAGATCATTTTAAACTCACATCAACCACGAAATAGAAGACATATTGCTACCAAAACACTTTCGATGTAATACCAAAGTATAAATTTTTTCCTACCAAAATAAATTGAATTCTCTTTTTTTTCGGGTTTGGTCAAGAGGGACAAAACCCCTGCCCGAGCGAGTAAGCAAGAACGAATTAACGGAATCGCTCGGAGCGAGCGACGGAAGTTCTCATCCGTAAACTCCCGGTAGAATTCCTGATCAACTTAACTCACATTAATTACCAAATAGAAAACCTTTTGCTACCAAAACAAGTTAATGTAATACCAAAATATAAAACTTTTGCTACCAGAACAGCTTAGATTAACTATAATCAAATCAACTACCAAAACATATACCTTTTGTTATCAAAACAACTTCAATGTAAGGCCAAAGTATAATATATTTTGCTATCAAAACAACTTAGATCTACCATTACTAATATTATTAGGGCGGAGCATGGTTTAGGTTGGTGTGGTTTGCAGTTTAACCATATTTTATCTCAACACGAGGTTCCTAATTCGAATGTTGTTTTATTTTACCGACTAGATATTCATTACTACATCATACAAATAAGCTACAAAAAGCTAGTAGATATTGAAAAAATTATGATGTTTTTAATTATATTACTATTTAAGGTACAAAATCGTCGTTTACTATTCATATACCTTACTTTGACCATGATTTTTAACTAACACATAAAACACAATGTTATTAACAAAGTGTTCTTAAATTTGTCTCAATGATAAATTTGATATACTTCCTCCGTTTCTTTTTAATTACAACATTTGCCAAAAATGGAAATATCAAATTAATTGCAATAAATGTTTTCTTTCCTTTTTTACAAGTCATTTCTCTCTATCTCTCTCCTTATCACATGCCCCACTTTCTCTCTCCTTATCACATGCCCCACTTTCTCTCTCCATCCCTTTCATACTCACACCAAAATTTTGCCTAGGAGTCCACCCACTTGAGTTTGTTGCAATTAAAAAAAACGGAAGAAGTATGAATTTTTCATAATTTTTAGTAGTTGGTAATTAGATATATTAATGGTCAAAATTGTGTATGGACAAGTGTACCAATCAAACTGTTGCAACTAATATGGGACGAAGATAGTACTATTTAAGGTACAAAATTTTCGTTACGTTGAATACTAAAGATACTATTGTGGTGCAGTTTGGTTTATAATTATTATAGCCCAGCCCAAAACCGCAAACCGTGATTTCGTCAAAAGTACAAACTAATCTACATTTTTTTGCCGATAAACCAATCAAATCGCGTCAAAACGGTTTATTTTTTAATTGTGCTGTCCGACCCAATTATTATTTTTATTACTTATCATTATTATATTAATAATTCTAATATCATACTAGTAATATTAATTTACTTCTTAAATACCATTGATGTTATATAATCATCATCAAGTATTAATATATTAATACAAATAATAGAAATTACTCATTATTAATTATAATTGTAACGCCCCGAACTTATGAGACTTTAATTATTCATAATTAACATTAATACACAGCGGAAAATGACAATAAACCCGTGGGTTATGGGCCCAGAAACTAAATAATAGTCTTATATTGTCTATAAGGATAATAAAATAATAATGATGAACACACTTAGATCATCCTATAAGTCTGACAACCATTTCACGGAATCCATGAGCGTTATCCCCTCAGTTTGACTTGAGCCAATTCCATATACCTGATTATTTTCATAAAATAGAGGAAGAAGAAATACATAGAAAATTTCCAAAATGATTCAAAAACTCTTAACTCTACTCCAACCTGTAAAAACAATTTTAGTTCGAAAACATTTTTCACACAGGAGGCACATATCACATCTCTTTGTTAATTGTTCGGAAACACTTATGTTACTTTAGCTTTGAACAATCAAATTGGCAAAGCCCATTCACACGAGTCCACATCATTGGCAAGCATAAGCTTTGCACAAAACATTACTTTAACTTTCATCGTCATTCATTAACATTTCGACCATCTCGGTCCATTCATAGATCATAGCATAAACATTTCCGCCACCTATAACTTGCCCCTTTCACCACTTCAGTTCATAACTCCAAACCAGAAACACTGTTCTCTTTCCACTTTACATTAGAGTATCTTAATTCCTAAACTTTCATGTAGCTTATATTTCGGAACAATATCCATCTTCATATAATCATATATAATTAAATATACGTGAATCGTAAATAATTCATGCATACACTTAAAACACCACACATCGCATAGACTCATGTAACCACAAATTTTATCATCACATTGTCATATAAACACATACAAACAAGCACATACACAGAGTGATGAACATAGAAGTTACCTTAACCGGTAATCCTTTTCTCAAGTATAGTTATTCCTGACTCTGTAAGAAGCGTCATCCATAATCTTGTATCTTAAGGCTCCCAATATGTCAAAAAGCATAGCCAATTAGGAACTCCTTACGAGCATAATTCTTACTTAACCGATTCTTTAGAGCGACCTTTAAAATTAGTATTTCATATATTTATAAGTGTTATGAAAACATATTATTGTCTAGTCATTGTGATATTAATAGCGACTTAAAATAAATAATAAGCTTTATTAAGAAATGATTAGTGGTTTTCATTGTGATAAGATATTAAAAATATTTGTAAGTTTTAAGGTGATGATATACATTATGTGCTAGACTTTAATATTATAAGCAACTTCTAGTTTAATCAAGGTAACCATATCATTATTAAGACTTGTTAACTTAGAAGTGTGTATATATTATATAACATTATAGGAGTACTATTTAATTTATTTAAAAGTGATAATTTACTTAGTCAATAATGTATTATACTACTAACTAGGAGGTAATTTAAGTAAAATGGAAGTATTAGTAACTTTTGAGTTAATGGGTCAATAAATGAGAAGGGTAAGAAGAGTTGACTTGGGCTCTTTTAGTTGTACTTGTTTATTTGTAGAATAAGACTTTGGTTCTGTTGCACATTAAAATCACAAGGAGGGAGAAAGGCAGAAACCAAGCTGCCCACTGCGCAATGGGAACGGCAGTTTCACGGTGGTGCGGGGTGGTTTGGAGCAACAAACCCACAATTAGAGGAGAGAGAAAAATGGGTTTTCTTAATTAATCCATTGATGAAGCTCTGGGTATTTTTAGGTGGTGTTTTCGGCTAAAAGAGATGACCTTTTTGTGATTGAAAACAGAAATTGAGCGAAAAATTAAGACCATCTTTCAATAACAGATGAACTATTGTGTTTATGGCTTCCATTGTCATGAATCATGAAGATCATGATGTGCTATTTATAGGGCTCAATGGGCCATTCTAGGTTGCTGAAATTGTGCTTTATGTCAAAGGGCCATTAATGGTAGAAGTTATGAGAATCCATAATTGAGATTTTTGTAGGCATTTGTGTTGATTTTCTCAAAGGAGAAGATAATAAAATTTTCATTTGACTCATTTATGTGACTCTTTAACTGACGTGGGAGAATGAAGGAGGAAGACAAAGTTTTTTCTTTTTTCTTTGGTACTTTTACACTTTAAATATGAATTGTCCTTTTTACCCTCTATTTTACAAAGAATTACAAAAATTCCAAGTGGTGGAGTCCAAAGAGACTCCACCAAATTGACGTTTATAATTCCTCGAGTTCCATAGTATATTCCAAATTCCCCAACTATGAGCTTGTGGAGGGACTAGCTCCACATTGTCATAGTCTAGAAACTGCTTGAACTTCTGACTACTAGTCTGGTCATTGAAAGCTAAGGGTCGAGGATTATACATACCTATCCACATTGTTACAATTTAGGGCACAAAGCCTCCCTAATTTCAGCAATAGTACCATGAAAAACAAGAACATGGCCAAAAGAATCTAACCAACAATCAAATTTTTGTTCTCTGTACTTACCAAAAAGCCAGAGACCTTTTGAAAAAGTACTCATCATCATAGTCCCTTAAAAACTCACATAAGTTCTTAGCTTCTGGATATTTGTAACACTCATAGTATCTCCTAATGTGGAGGAGTTTGGGGTAATTGAATGTGAGAATACATTACTTAGAAAGTTTATATTTGGACAAGAACTAAGTAGATCTAGAAAGAGTTCTTAAATGAGCTAGTAAAGGGAAAGTCTTGAGTGTTTGAGAGAAGAAAAAAAATTTAGGGGTTAAAGACAGAAATTCGAAAAACCAAGAGTTTATACAATTTGAGGTAATTTCTGATCGTTGAAAACAAATTACTAATATTAGGGATTTTTTGTTGTTTAAGCATCTAAATTGTTTATATATTCTCTAATTATTGGTTTTATGTACGTATTATTATTGGTTAATTGTAATTCTATAGTTTTATTGAAGGTTGACATTAGACTTTGTATTATTTACATGGTTGGTTTAATTTCTTAACCTTATCTCAATCCCCCAAATCCTAGATACGCCACTTCTCTAAGACATTGATTAGTGGGGGTAGAGCTATTCTGTATTTGCCGTTATTGTAGTGCTATTAGAAATAGCTAATACAATGTACAACTATTGTGCAAACTCATTTGCTTTGTTATGTGTACAAGATGTCGTGCTGTTACTTGTGAAAAATGGTAAACCTTGGAAGTTCGTGGCTATAAGCAAACATTGTAAGATAAGAGGCCAAATTTTCCCTTACACTCCACTATTTTGGAATGTGAAGAACAAGATTTAAGTGCATTCACAAATGGTTTATTGTGCAGTTCGTAAGTAGTTGGATGTAGAATTGCTTGTATATTTTAAGCTTGGTCGTTGGATTCTCATATCTATGTTTGAGGCAAAAGCGAGAAGGTTGTTCTTTAAATAATGGATAAAAGCTAAAGAAAATCAATATTATGTTTGATAGTTAACTAAGAGATTTTCATCTATAGCTTTTCTAGAGTTATCCTATAGTTGCAAATATAATCTCTACCCATGCTCAATATTAATAAGATTGAGTTGCAATTTTCATTCTAATTATGTAAATTGATTAGATCGGGTCACAAATATATCAACCCGTTTATGAAATCGATCCAACCCAACCCATTGCCAACCCTAAGTAAATATAGCATTACAATAATCTTAGCAAACTATCTAACCATTGAGAGATATTCGTACTCTTATTGAATTTATAAAATCTCGTCTAGATCCAATTCTCATTGCAATTAAGACATATGAAATCATTTAAATATCAACTATCCCTAGTATAATATTGATAACAATATTATTCAATCAAGCAAGAACATTCAATCTAATAAAATTAGGGGATAGGGAAAATCATACCTTAATCATGATTATGGTTCATCTTAACACTAGATTAGAAATCTACTCAACCATAACTGAAATAAGAGAACGTATTGTATCAGACGCGTCTAACCATAACATTTGGTCAGACCACTTCAGTTTGTTTCAGTTTTTTTCAGTTGGATATATTTTGATTTTAGTTGTCCAGTGGATCCTTCTATTCTTTCAGTTGCATTTGTTTCAAGTTCAGTTGGATACTTTTCTATATGTTTGAGTTTCAATTAGATGTATTTTAGTTTTAGTTATATAAGTTTTAGTGTCAGTTATATAAGTTTGAATTTTAGTTTGATTTATTTGAGTTTCAGTTCAACATAATTTAACTTTTAGTTATATAATTATGGTTTCATTTAAATAGATTTGGGTTTCAGTTAAATATTTGGGTTTTAGTTAAATTTTAGAATAAAACAACCATTTGAAAGAAAAAAGGAACTAACTAAAAGAATAAAGCAACCAAATGAAAGAATAAAATGACCAACTGAAAGGACGTAATACATCAAATGAAACAAACAAACAACTAACTCAAAAAATAAACAACAACTAAAACATCTCCCCTTCGCACAGACCACCACGGCGCACCACCACCCGCACTAGAAATCGCCGACCGCCACCCTTGCTCGCCGGTAACCGGCGCCTGCTACCGCCAACAGCAGCCCCTGCTCACTCCCCCTCCTTCGTGCCTCCCTATTAAAGAATAAGGAAGAATGTCTGATACTTTGGTCTAGTGTTTTAAGAATTGGTAACTTAACCATCCAAATCCAACTTCTTTTGAGGAGAAGAGTCTCTTCATGGCGCCGGAGCTCCAATTCGACCTCCTCCGCCATAGTCTCCTCCAGTTGAAGCTCTGTAATCACTGCAACCACCTATAAATACAAAATGGGCTCAGCCCATCTGACCCTAATTTTTTCAGTTGAAATAATTAGAAAACATAAAAAATAATAGAATATTATAGAGAAGGAAAGAAGATGTACTCCCTCCATTTTTTTGTTTGTTCCATTTACTATAGCTCCAAATGTCAAGAAAATCGCCTTTCTTTTTACTTTATTTTATTTAGCTTTAAGATGATGTCATACACATGTGGATGGGGACAAGAATTAAGGAATACACTTATTTTATGATAAACTAGTGCTAGAGCCCGGGCGATGCCCCGGGTTTTTGTTTAATGTGTTTTGTTTATATAGTTGATGCATTATCGGTGGATGTACTAAGGTCATCTATATCGATTAAGAAATCCACCTGCACATTTAAACTTCCTACAAGAGTTGTTTCAATTTTGTGTGAATGTAGGTATCGCTTTACGTAGTAGCGTTCCCATCAACCCGTTTTACATCCTCATTTTGTAGCAATTAGATAATTACGTAATAATAGGTGGGTGAAACTTAGTTTTATATCTCTTAAACCTTTGCGGGAACATCCATAATTGACATAGTTTTAAATATGAACTGGTTTTGTTTATTGTGTTTTGTTTATTTAGTTGATGACATTATCGGTGGATGTACTAAGGTCATGTACATAAAATAAGAAATCCCACCTACACATTTAAACTTCCTACAAGAGTTGTTCCTATTTTTTGTAACCTGAAATATCGCTTTATGTAGCAGCGTTCGCATAAACCCCTGTAACATCCTAATATTGTAGAAATTAGAAAACTCCGTAATGATAGGTGTGTCAAACTTAGTTTTGTATGTAATAAACCTTGCGTGAACATCCTTAATTGACGTAATATGTAGTATATTTAGTTATTAAAATATCCTTGCCTTTTCTGATCCTTGTTTTGATTGTTTCAGTTTCCTCCATTGTGCCCATTCATTCCCCTCAATTTGTGTTGTCTGTCTTTTGTCGTTTCTTCCCTTCCCTACACAATTTATAATAGTTTGTTAGGTGGAATCATATATACACCCTGTGTTACTGACCAAAATATAACATACCATTTTTCTTTTTCTGTGATGTTGACCTGGTCTTCTTGTTCCATTATTTTTGATTTTGAAGTTTGTCCTTCGTTGCTGCTTTCTCCTTGTTCCTGCAATTTTTTTATTGTTTAATTATAGGGGATGCAGGATTCCCCTAGTACATATATATTCCTTCGTTACTTACCGTTGGTTTGATTTTGTGCAGCATATAAGTTGTTTGTAATGGTAGGTTTTCCTCGTAAACCTTTTGACAATTCAGCTCCATGTTCATGCTTCTTGTGTTAATCTTTACCCTGAAGACGTATGTCTTTCCAACACATTCCTTTAGCCTCTCAGTCACCCTTTCCTTCCCATTTTCCTGTTTTTTCCCAATTTATTGTTAATCCAGCGTTGAGCAACAGAATAGGCTGATTTTTGTGTGTTCTATATCATACCTGATTAAATATGTCTACCAATGTTTCAACTGGAGTCCTAATGAGCTGCTATGCCTGCTTATCAAAGAGGCTCATTTTACAAATTGTGGTTTCGTCGACTAACTCCACCCTTAGTAGGTACCTATGTTTTCAAAATTGTTTCTAATTATGATCATAAGCCATTTGATATGTAGTTCTGTGTTATTGGGTATTAGCTATATGTACCTTGTCTTTGGATGATTCACCGTGACGTTGCAGACTTCACAGAAGCAATCATCACCTATCATTTTCGTGCATGTGTTGCAAGAAACGTATTTCCATTGTGTCTCGGTGTTAATGCTCCATATTGTCCCCCTGCAAGTATAATCCTTTTATTCCGGCAATCTTCATTTAGTTTTCGTTCAGTTGTTGTCTTTAACTATTATTAATTTAATTACACGTTGCTTTTTTTCCTTACCATTCCATTTGGTTCCGTATCAATTATCTCTTGTATTGTCTTCCTATTCTTGAACATTGCCTCCTCCATCGTCTCTTGTATTCTTGGCTCCAAGCGTTGTGCCTTTTGTGTTCCTCCCTTGAACCTGGGGTAAGTGTTATTTTTTTTCATTTTAGTTAACATAATTTTTTTGAACTCTATCCTTACCCTTCTTTGAAGTCCTCGACAGCTTTGATTGGTAGGTCAAAGTATATCTTTGTTGCATTTGATGAGTTTAGCTGACATTTTCCTGGAAAATTGAGTACACAGTTTAGCATTGATCTTTTGCTCCATAGTTTATTTAGTTTTTGTAACAATGGACCTTAGTCCTTAGGTGTGACTTACCGTTAAATTTGGTCACCTTGAGTGATGTGATAACCGCCACTTTCGGGGCCTCGTCGTTCTTTATTATCTTAGTACTTATCAATGTCGATGCTCGCTGCCATAGAGTGACCTGGACCTGCATTGACCTATTGGTTATTTGTTAGTTTCAATCGGCTTTTTTAGCGCGTGGTTTATATCTTAGTTGGGTTGTATGCTCACCTTTGGTCTTCAATCTGTAGTCGCTTTATTTGGGTGTCTTGGCCCTTTACTTTTATCGTTTCTATTTCAGCTATTCCAGGTTGTATACCGATGACATCTGCACTTTCAGTGGCGTTTGTAGTCATTATTCAAATAAATATGTATATAGTAGTGTTAGTAGTTTTACCTATTAGGTAGTCCTTTTTGTTGGTTCGTTCCTCCAACCGTTGTAATGGCAGTAGTTGAAATTTGTACATTTCTATATCTTCCTTACTTTCCTGCTCCTCAATAACACTTGTGAAAGATGTGAATCTAATGATGTGTTCATTGTTGACAGCACAATGGTACTTTGCGTGCTTTCCCACTCCATAATGGTTTATTGTGTACATCCTTCCTTCATTGACATCATTTTTAAACATTTGTATTAAGGCTTTTCCGATGGTTGCTTGGATGGTATCTCCCAAAAAAATCCAATGACACCCATAGAAAATCCAAACTATGATTTGAGCAGAATTTCAATGATACTCGCTTACAACAGCTTGATATCTCTATTAGTCAGTCTTCTCTATGTCGATGTCTCTGCCAAATAAAAAACCCAAAACTATAAGGATTAGTTGTTGAAATGAGATGTGATGAAGAGCAGTAAAATCAATAACAATGGAAGGGGAAAGTAATTACACCCAAAAAAATCCAATGACACCCACAGAAAATTCAAACTATGATTTGAGCAGAATTTCAATTTATAATGTGTAATAAGTAAATAGAAAATTACTGTCGAAAATAAAGAGGAGAAAATCATATTGCAAAATTCAATTACAAACGCGAGTATATCAATTGAATGCGATGATTAGGTTTCCATAGGTAATTAAAATTCAATTGAATGCAACAATTATCTGTTAATAGCACCAATTAACCCTAATCAACGGCTAAAACATTTAAACGGTTCACCTTCTCTTTAATCGCCGAAAAACGCCGAAAAATGGCTCACCATTAATGGTTTCATTAGGCTTTAATCGGGGAGCTATGATAGAGGAGCTTTAATGCCGGAGCCTTGATAACGCTTTAATGGACTTTAATGGGGGAGCTATGATAGGGGAGCTATGATATAGCAGCTTTAATGGATGAGCCATTAACCGTCAAGGCTGTAAATGCTCAACAAATTGTTGCAGGGTTCTTTATGACTTTAAGAAGCTAAAATTGATAACCAAACAATTTGTAGCGCAATGGTTGAGCGTTTGGATTCCTTATGGTAGGTTGTGGGTTCGAAGCCTAGATGTGCATTTTGCAAATATTTTAAAAAGGGAGGCAAGAAGATGACGCCAAAGTGTGATTTGGGGAGACACGTGGCAGCCTGCATTCTTTGATAACACTTTTTAATATATACATAGATGTAGTGATTAAAGTAAGAGAAAATTGTAAAGTACAAAAGTGATAAAGAAGGATATATATGTAGTCCCTCCGTCCCATATTACTTTATGCACTTCCCATATTCGTCCGTCCCATATCACTTGATACACTTCTAAAAATAGCATGGTCGTACACTGAAAATATATTTTTTTTATTTGTAATAGTTGAATTTCATGTTAATATTTCAATCTTGTTACTTGTTAACAATGGCGGATCTTGAAATTTTTTGTTTAGGGGCCAATTTTTTTAAAATATATGATTTAGATGATTTAAATAATTATACACGTGATAAATGTAATCGGATTAAAAAACTAACTCGATCCAAAATCGACGCAATATCCAAATAACTCAAAAGAATTAAATCAAATTGATTTTTACCCGAAATCTAAATTATGTCAAATCGAAATCAAACCCAAATTTAATCGACATAAAGTCGATTTGAATAAGATTTTTTCATTACTCAATGTACAATATAAAATTAAAAATATTCTTATCCATCTCAATTTACATTGGTTTTTCCCATATTCCAAATGGAAACATCAAATTGAGACGGAGGGAGTACGACATAAACCGAAATTGACTATTTTTAGAAAAAGATCATTTATATTATTATTTAGAAAAAGATCGGCTATTTTTATTTTTGTCTGTGGATAAAGTGATCTATTGATTCTATGGTTGAAATGATTAGATATGGTCGACACTCACTATAGCTTATGTGCTTAACTATTAGTTATTATTTAGTTTCCTATTTGTAAATATTTCTTTTTTTAGATTATGGATCTTGCTAAAGAACGCTCCTGAAATGTTAATCATCATTTAATATATTTTCCAAAATGGTACAAACTTTGGGATATATACCAAAGTCACTCATCAATCAATTAAATTAAAATTTTCAGTTTTAGCTACCTTATATAACTTACCGGCTTAAAGCTCAGAAACCTCATTGATAAGTATTAAAACTTGCAAAAGCTACTTATTGACAAGTATAAAATAAACTAATAAATTTACCGGCTTAAAGCTCCAAAACTTCAATTATAGAGATAATAAAAATTTAATGTGGAAAAATACAGTAGAAAAGGTGCAAACAAGTAGAGATGAGATAAAAAAATATTGAAAAATCCAAATGTAACTGGTTGCGTGAAGAGGTTAAGATTTTTGGAGAAAAAATATAAATTGTATTAATCTTGAATACTGGTGAACAAAAAGACCATTTTGTAATTGATGAAGACTATTGAGATTCTACAAAAAAAAATTACCCTAGATATACAAGTGTAACTATCCTACCATTTCAAAAGTGGTTGAAAGTAGATAAATTATAAAGGGGGAGCATTACTTTTTCAAATAACTAAGTTTTTTTTGCTAAGAATCACTACCTTTTGATGGTAAAATTCGCAGTTCATAATGACCCTGCCCTAATTCTTTCAATATGTTATTTTGAAAGTATAGTTGTATTATAAAAAGCAGTTAACAAAATAGAAATTTTAAGGTTGTTGTTTAGAAAACGGGAAAGCATTATAGTTGTAAAACACTTGGTCGAATAAAGATATAATAAATTTTAATCGATAGAGTTACAATATATTTTTACCAAAAAAAATATGGTTGTCGTATTTACTCTAGCGGGCCAAATTTTATTACAAAAGATTCATTATTGTAATTATATTCAAAGTAATTTTTTAAAAATTTATCTCAGTCAATTTGTGTCATAAAATTTTGTATCCCTTTAAAAGGACACATAACAGTTTGATATTCAATTCTAAAATTTAGTTTTTGAACAAGTAATATCTCTATTTGTTTTCATCTACACCGTTTGATTTCACGTTACCAATCTTAGAAATATAACTAATTATAAATATTAAGATATTGCAATAAACTATTTTAAATTTCATATGAGCGAAATTATCAATGAAATCAAATCATTTACTCCCTCCGTCCCAAAAAGCTTTATACACTTTCCTTTTCCATTCGTCCCAGAAAGCTCTCTACACTTCTATTTTTGGATATGATCCACTACTACTTTATTTTTTTGACTTTTCAACTATGACCTACTATTCTCTCACATCCAAATAAAATAATATCCCTACTAACTCCTATCACATCTACCTTTTTAATAAAATATAATTGATAACCAAACAACAATTTATCATCTAAAACAACATGCCCCATCAAGTGTATAAAGCTTTCTGGAATGAAGGGTGTAAATAGGATAAAATGTTAAAATCAAAATATTTGGAGAAGTTTTTTTATTAATAGGATAAAAGCCTTTCTAAAAAAAATTTGCGTATAATTTAATATTTTAAATTTTTTATTTTTTTCTCAAAAAAATATGCGACACTTACTAATCATAATTTTTTATATAAAAGTAATTAATAGAGATACAACATATAGGAAATAATATTTATTTATATAAAAGGGGTTAAGATAATGTTATGTCTCATTTTTTTTCATTTCAAGAAAATTTAAATTTATTTGAAAAATTCAAGAATGATTTCAAAATAATAGATCATATGATGAGAAGTTGATGTCAATGTCAAACAAATAGATGTATTAATCGAACTTCAATTTTAAAAAAAACATATATGTAATATAATCATATAATGCATATAAAACTTATCCATAGAGAAAATAGAATAACAATTTTTCCGAAATTTGAATATCAACAATGAGCTTGAAACTCACGGGTTAGAGCAATAGAAATGTTGGAGGTATTGATCTAATATATTGTTAAATAAAATTTGGTCATCTTACCTTTTCAGATTTTTGGGTTTCTTTTAATAGAGATGTTTTGACTTTTTATACTATTCATATTATGTTGTTTCACCATCTTGTGTTATTTTTAAGAAAAAATATATTTATGTAGGATCTTGCTTAACTCATCTTAATATGCACTTTCATAATATCAATTATTTATAATTTTTATTCATGAACAATTGGAGATATTCGTGATCAACGATATACATAAGCAAACGTACACAATATCAATGTCCCTATTCGTAAAGGAGTATATTTTTTAATTTTGACTATTTTTCCTAACAACTTATTATATAAGATAATCTAACAAATTGATTATAACATTAGCTAACTTCTTAAAGAACCTTTTGTAATCGGTTATAATGATTAAAAACACAATTGACAAGTTGGAAAAGGTTTAGGTGACTGGTAGTAGTAAAATATGATGAAAAAATTGCTTCTAATAATGCAACCTTTTGACGCTTCGCAAATAATAAAACAACCTTTCGATTATTCTGGAGTAATGCAACCTTTATATCCCATTTATTTTAAACGAGACAAAACCGGTTACAACCTAAAGTATAGGCTGAATGGGATACGTGTTACTTAATGATTGACTCTCATAACTATATTTTATAAAAAAATTAAAAAACATAAAAACAAAATAACCCCCCCCCCTTAAAACGCTCTTGTCCACTCCTGCCACATCTCTCATCTCTCTCTCTCCACTCTCGTTATCTCCCGAAAAATCTCGAAAACGCTGGCAAATCCTCATCTTCGATGATATTGGAGGAGAGTTCGAACGTCGAAGATGGTGACGGTGGTGGTGTAGATTTCAGACTTCGAAGATGCAGATTCGAGTGGTGGATTTTCGGTGGTTATCGTCTTATTGATGGTGGAGGTGGTCTATTGGTGGGTTTGTGGTGGTAATCGAGGGTAGGGATAGGTTATTGGTGATTTTCGATGAGGAAGAAGTCGTTTAAGTGGGGATGGTGTGGTTGTTGGGCTGATTGTTTCGGCCAGGATGGTGGTGGTATTTTGGGCGGATTTGGTGGTTCTCAGTGAGGAAGAGGTGGTTTCAGGGTGTTGGTGGTGTTTTAGGAATGGTTGGCAGTGGTTGGTGGTGATTTGGGGTTTGGTGGAAGTTTTAAGGTGCGCGACGGTGGTTGTGGTGGCTGGTGATGGTGGTTGTGGTTCGTGGCTGGGAAAGGAAAGAAGGAGGAAGGTGGTTTTGTGGCCGAGGAAGGGAAAGGAGGTGGTGGTTGTGGGTGGGGGTGACTGTGTGTGGCGAAGGGGAGGGTGGGGGAGGAGAAGGTTAATTGTTTTTTTAATTTTTATTATATAATTAATTATAATTAAGAAATACCTTTTGTTCAGGTTACATATAACTTGTCTCATTTAAAATAAATGGGGTACAAAGGTTGCATTATTTCAGAATAATCGAAATGTTCTTTATTATTTGCTAACCGTCAAAAGGTTGCATTATTAGAAGCAATTTTTCCAAATATTATTGAGCGAAATTTTGAACTAATTTTTTTCATGTAAATACATGGATCATAAAAATAGAATAATGAGTTTGAAATTCTCGAGTTAAATAATAAAAACGTTTGGGGTATCAGTCTATACTTAGTAATCACATAACTAGGGAATAATGTATTGATACTTCTTTGTCATGGATTTACTTAATAACATGTCTCAAAATACTCAAATCACAATTGTTTACTCTTGACTGAGTTTTACGGGATAAGGTTATTCAAAAAAAATCCAACAACTTATTGTATCACGTGGACTTTTAATTTGCCCGAACAATTAGAATTTCACGTGCATTTTGCATCTGTCTAAATACTAGTATGAATACTACAATTATTCATTAGTTAACCAATATTACAAGAAAAAAAGAAATGTTAAACAACTTATTTTTATAGTAGTATTTCCTGGAAAAGAAAAGTAGTGATGAATAAAGGAAACAAATAAATTACTTACAACTACACTTAGGGCCTGTTTAGATTTACTGAAAACAACTGAACTGAACTGAACTGATTGGAGCTGAACTGAACTGATTGGCGCTGAACTGAATTAAACTGAACTGAACTGAATTAAATTGAATTGAATTAAATTGAATTTAATAAATTTATAAATAATATTTAAACAATAATAATATGAATTTTAAATACTCCCTCCTTTCCCTATTGTTGTTCCCGCTTTGACTTTGCACGTTTGTCAAAGTACTTCTTTGACCATCATTATCTTTAATTGCATATTAGTAAATATTGTAACGATTGAATAATATTAAGGTACTCATTGAGACAAGTCAAACAAGATCCCACATGACTATATTTTTTTCTTATATATATTGAAGAATTAAGAAGATTCCATCTATTTGTGAATAATACCAAGATTCCAAATGGGAACAATAAATGGGAACAGAGGGAGTAATAATTATGATGATAGGTAATAATAATGAATAATTATTAATGAATAATAATAATTATATTTTGGATATTTTTAAATGATAATTATAAATAAATAATATTAATAATTATAAATTAATAATAATAATGATTAATGATTATAATGATAATCAGTAACAATTAATAACAATTATTTTATAGTCTTTGTAATAATATATTAATACCTGATGATGATTATATAATAACAATAATATCTAAGAATTAAATTAATATTACTCCCTCCGTTCTCTTTTGTTCTTCCTATTTGGAATCTCTTTAAGAGAGGAAAAAAGTCAAAGTAGGAAGAACAAAAGAGAACGGAGGGAGTACTATTTTAATAATTAGATTTAATTATATATATTAATATTTAGCAATAAAATAATGATTGGGTCGGACCGTGCAAAATTACATCATAAATCGTTTTGACGTAATTTGATTGGATTATGGGCTGATAACGTGGGTCTACTTGTGCTTTTAACCTAAACCATGTTGATCTCTAATGATAATAGTAATAATAATGAATAAAGCTATAATAAATAAAATAATATATAGATAATAATAATACTTAATAATAATGATATAAAAAAATAATATAATAACAATAATAATGATAATAATAAGAGCAATTAGTAAAACAAATTATACCAAAATAATAATATTTAACAAAATGTTATAAAAGAATGGAACTGAACTGAAATGAATTGAACTGAAATAAACTGATTAGAGCTGAATTGAACTGAACTGAAATTAAGCTGAAATGAACAAGCCCTTAGTTAGTTGATTCGCGTACAATACACGTATAAGAAAACGGTAAAAAACGACAACAACGAATAAAACAGATAAAAAGGAAAAACGTTAGAAAAGAGAATTTTGACCAAAAAAAGGTTAGGTTTTAACACCCTTCCAAATGCATTTCTAGTGTGATTAGAAACAAAAGCTTCCCCTTCCCCAGTTCCACATCCTTCATAAATCAGAAATCATAACCCTTGCTTAGTCGCTCCTTAGTCCTCAGCTTTGGTCTCCTGCTGCCGCTAATACCGCCTCAGTTTCGCCGGCAGACCGCCTCGAGTGGTAAGGTAAGTTTGTTTGGTTTATGAATGTGTAACGCAATACAATTTCTGCACTTAGAGATATCTGCTTGTAAAATTGAGCAAATATTCCTATTCCTAATTGCAACTATATAATAATCAGGGCAAATTTTCAATACAAACACTAACAATCACTTGTTCAGCTTCCTATTCCTAACTGCAACTATATTAATTTGCTGTAATTTGATTATTTTGGGCTTCCAACTAGCCCCCACTGAAATTCCGCCCTTGCTTGTTAGAATGTTATTGATTTCATGTTTGATTAGATTGTTTTATATGTGGAATACTTGAATTCGTGTTTGATTTATCATTGTTGATGCTTTTAATTTAGATTTCAAATTGTGGTTAATGGTTATCACTCTTTGTTGGACTTTTATTGTGATTGCTTGATTTAGTTGAATTCTTACATAATTTTCATATTTCATAATCAAGAGAAAACGTACTCAAGATTTAAGCTTTATTAAGTTTTCATATAAATTATTTATGAAATTTATTACATAGTACTTTTGCTATAAAAAAATTTGATTCCAATATATGTTCGGCAATTGTTCTAGAAAATCCTGAAACAGCCCAGTTTACCCTTATGAGAGTCACACAAAAAGCAGGAACACAACCGTGAAGTCCAAGAAGGCAACTCCCATGAGCCCAAACTCAACTCCTTGCGTTTGGGACCCGAGATCCGCGCCTCTACGGCCACCATAATCATAGTGACCCATAGAATCACACCAAAAGCAAGAACACAACCCGTAAAGTCAAAAAAGCCATGAACTACTGCAATTATTCAAGAAAGATACTAACTACTCCTAACTACATGAAATAAGACTTAAATGCTCGTAAATGATAGACTAATATGGTAATATGTACTCATCACCTTCAAACTTGCTAACGCCTTGCCAGAACCCTGCTTATGTTTCTTCTGATACATATGCTGCCAGTGATACTATGCTCCCTCTTCCTAGTTATGTAACCTATGGGCTTGTTTGTTTAGGGGGATAAGAGGTAGGGATAAGGATTTCTTGTCCCTCTTTACCCTTATCCCATGTTTGTTTAGGGGGATTAGTAAATTTTGGTGGAATAGGGATAGGGATAAAAACCCAAGTTATCCCACCAAAATTATACCTAGGGGGGTGGTATAAGGGATGTGGATAAGGATATATTGTTAAATTACAAACATATCCTTAATGAAAAGGGATGAATGAGGAGAGAATGAGAAAATTAGTAAGGTTATTTAAGTAACTTTATTATTTATCCCTAATCTTATCCCAACCTATACCAAACATGGGATTACTCTAATTTTATCCTTATCCCACTTACCAATTTTTTATCCCTATCCCAACCTTTATCCCTATCCCTATCCTCATGACATACCAAACGACCCCTATGGTTTTAGAACAGAAGAAGTATCGATTCCCATGTTTGTTTAGGGGGATTAGTAAATTTTGGTGGGATAGGGATAGGGATAAAAACCCAAGTTATCCCACCAAAATTATACCTAAGGGGGGGTGGTATAAGGGATGTGGATAAGGATATGAGGTGAAATTACAAACATATCCTTAATGAAAAGGGATGAATGAGGAGAGAATGAGAAAATTAGTAAGGTTATTTAAGTAACTTCATTATTTATCCCTAATCTTATCCCAACCTATACCAAACATGGGATTACTCTAATTTTATCCTTATCCCACTTACCAATTTTTTATCCCTATCCCAACCTTTATCCCTATCCCTATCCTCATGACATACCAAACGACCCCTATGGTTTTAGAACAGAAGAAGTATCGATTCTATTACTCCATAAAAGTCAATGAGCCAAGGAATAAGTCAATTGTTTAATGTATAACATATAGCATTATTTTAGTGCAATGGATGTCGAACAATGAAGCCTTTGGGGACCGAGTTTTGGCGTTAAATGACTAGAGTAATGAGAAGGGTGGCCTCATGATGGAGTAGGAACACAGTGACAGCGTCTTGAGGTCATCAAGGGTGATGGTGGCTCCCCGTGACAATGACAGTGTGGGAGGACGGATGGGGATATCCCTGGTTAGAGATCGAGATACAAAGAATGGGATTGGGAACATTGTCGTTTAGAGCTATTGTAGTGCATGTAGAACTTTTTTGGGGCAATATAGCAAAATGACAGTTCCGTAACGGAGTAATTTTAATAAGAAAGCTACGCAAAGCTTTCAATATTTGCTATGCATGCGACTCTATTAATTTAAATACACTCGGATTAAAGGAGGAAACAATCTTTACACTACTCGGCTGCTATATGTATTAGCACTAAGGATGTTGATAGCCTCAAGTCTTTCTCTATTTCCACTATTTATTGGCTTGTTTTGTAAAATGCTCTCAACAACAATTAAGAAGTTCGTGTCCCTCCTGTATTCTTATTTCTCTATTTTATGTACTACTGTTAAAATATCCGCTTAGTCAACTCAAGGTAGTGCTACTGGAGTGAACCCAATGAAATGACATAATATACAACAGTTCTTAAAGATGGAATGAGAACTCTTCTAGTTGTTTGAGAACTTCAATCCAGTTGATGTCTTCCCCACTCTTCCCCTGGGCTCCTCCTTTCTCCTTTAGATGAAAATTATTCTATTACAAACTTATTTTTGATTAGCAATGCTGTGCATTAATTTATGCTATTAGGACCATGTAGCACTTTGCTGTTACTGCCCCTTTTTATAATCGTTGACTGATAGGTTTGGTTGGATTTCTCCTTCTGTGTATTTGTTTGGCTCTCTTGTCTGCATTACTTTCCCCTTGTCTTCCGTATATTCTGTTTGCCAACATCTTATCTAAATATTTCTTCCTCTTGTTTTGCAGCAACGGGTGCTGATCTGAAGTATCACTGTTATGTGGTCAGAGAGTAGTAGGGGGATCTGCAGAGAGGACATCAACCGTGCAAATGGCGATGTGAGCCATTCACGCTCCGATGATGAACTTGATCCCTGGACTGCGTGGGCTTACAAGCCTCGCACAATAACTTTGTTATTTATTGGTGCTTGTTTCCTTATGTGAGTGTCAATTTCTTTTTTTTTTTTTGGGACTTCATCTATTAACATTTTTAAGTTTAGAATTGCACTGTGGTTGATTTGGATGCCATGGGAAAGCAGTACTTGAATTCCATTTGTAATCAGGTACCTGGTTAGTCATGTCGGCTATATGTTTGATTTTACGTAGGAGGTAGATTTGTGTGCAATCGTGGTTGGGTGTTGCTTACACTATAGACACGTTAAGAAAATAGCATTTCTTTTCATGCTGTAGAGACATTGGTTTCCTTTTTCTGGTTTTATTTTGCCTTGCAGATACTATAATGTTGCTCTTTTATACGTTGTGCTCCCCCGCCCGCCCCCACGTCTTTCATGTTTGCTTATTTTTGGTTTCTCTTTCTTGCATTTTATCTCGGATCTAACAGTTGGGCTAGTGGAGCTCTTGATCCTGAGAGCAGCAGATCCGACGATGTTGTTACTTCGGTCAAAAGGTACTTTGATGTTCTTCCGTGCAATTATCCTTACGTTGGTTATTTCTCCCTTCAATTGCACGTGTATTTGAATGTGTGATCGATTTCCTTGCGCAGGGGTGTATGGGCAATGATTGCTGTATTTCTTACTTACTGCTTGTTACAAGCACCTTCAACGTGAGTTTTCATCTCATTATGCTTTTCCTTGGATGCAATATTTTAGACAGGTTTTTGAAGCTGGAACTTAGTTGAACTATTAGCTTGAAACTGAGAAGAACTGCTGCATGTCAAATTAATTCGTTGTTCAGATTGTCCTTCATCTTTGATTTTTTTTCCGCCTTTAAATTAAGTGTATGTGTTACTTATGCAAGAACACTACAGAGGGGGGTAAATTGTATGTGTGACTTATGGAAGTACTTTTTGCAGAATTATAAATGAAATGAAGAATAGAAAGCCACTGAGAGATATTAATGAGGAAAACCTTCCTAGGGTCAGGAAGTAACAACCTCATGCACAAGGGATTTTAGGCTCACATCTTTCACTATAATATGCTAGACACTTGTGTTGCAAACCTATTACCTCTGAGGCCATTCTAAGTTCCTAAACAAACTTTTCCATGATATTAATCACGACTATGTCAGACATCACATCCAATTTATATTTCCATTAGGAGACGCTTCCTGGCCTCTAGACATTACTCTTATAAATTAAATTATCCTATAAATTGCTAAGAATCAGGCAGATTCACACACAGAAAATAAACAAGATAAGATATTAAGGGAAGCAAATAAGGATATTTTGTATTGATAATCAGTGAAGTTAACAATACACTCTCTAAATGAGAAGAAGTTTGCTAATTAAAGGGAAATTAAGATAAATGAAGAGAATCAAATATCTCCTTATTCTCAAGGTCTTTATATACTAGTATTCTCTAACAGAATTCTGCCACCTCATTCTCTGGATCACTAACTAACTAGTGCCAAGTTACTTAATTACCCTTCTTCCTACGAGCATAAGTAAAGAGCAACGGGGGTTTATGTGAGTCCCTTGCATAAATTAGGGACACTGATACATACATCAACTGACTTCTTGTGTAAGGGACAAGATATTACTTAAGGAACATATGCAGTTATGCACCACTAATGCCATTTACATGTTATAAGAGTAATGGCAGTGGTTAGGAAGAGTCTCATGGGTTATTATAATTTGATTCCTAAAAGATGTATAAAAAAGATTGTTATTCTAATTTTAATTAGTATCATTACGACATTGATTACTAAATTAAATCAAATAAGTGACGAGTAAAACTTTGACTCTTAAATTATGACCAACGATCACACGCTATTAGACTTACTCACATATCAGCATATAACTGTTTTAAATTAGTACTTGTTCCTTGAAGTGAGCTCCTAAGTTTTTGTTCCTAAAATTTGTTCCTAACATGTTCCATAAGACAAATTCCCTAACTACTAAGAACATGTGATTACATGTTATATACTTCCTCCGTAACAAAATAAACGCACCTTTTGCACTTTTGACTCTATTCACAGTTTTAAATTTAATCGCAATTGGTGACTTATACATAAGGGAAAATATAGTCATGTGAGGTCTTGTTGGATTCGTCTCAACTTGTAGTTTTTTATGATCCAATGTTTATAATTTTTACAAATACATAATTAGAGATATTAATCTTCAAAGTTTTATCTTGGCATGCGTGCCCAAGCTAATGGTGCATTCTTTTCGTTACAGAGGAAGTATTATATTTTGGTCTTATCTTTATTAATTAATTAAGACTCTGAAGTCTGAACTAAGTTAAAATTTTACTCCCATAATGACTCTAAAAGATATTTTAGTTTATACAAATCTATATCTTCAACATAGATCCTGATCTAACTCAACCACATATTCCGTAGTCTTTGACTCCATAGTTAATTACAGTTTCTTTAGGCAATTATATTATTACATCTAGTTTCATGTTGAGTTCCCGTTTTATTGCAAGTTCCTTTTGGTTTGTAAGTTCCTTTGATCTGTTCCTCTAACATAGTTCCACAGGAGCATTGGAATTCCCTTACTGAAAGTGTTCCTTTACCTTAAGAAAGGAACATATCCAATTGCTTACCATATTTAGATCTTTGTTCCTTACATAATAGAAACCTTATTACACCCTTATATAACAAAACTTCTTTCTTTTGGTTCACACTCACAAAGCACCTGTAGATGAAACTTCTATTGAATTTCCTTCCTATCTCTTGGACAAATTCATTAAACTGCTTCTTTTTGGTAGGCCTGATTACTTTATGATAAAAAGGCTGGTATCAGAGAAGCTATGTAATTTGATACCACACTATTATGTACTAAATCAATGAATTATCCACAGAATCTTCTATGATATCTGTCTATGTCATGTGATTATGTCTGTCTTATTGCTGCATAATGGCTAGTTATGAATCTAACAGATTTTCTAGGTCCCCTCGCTCCCCTTCCCCCAAATTGATCATGCTAAGATATTTCTTAAGGAGATAATCTATATGATAAGTCTGATATTCATGTCCAGATTATAGTTTGGAGCTCGAACCACTTAGATTGCCGCAATATGAGTACATTTGGCATTTTTGAAATTTCTTGTTGATATGAATTCATGTTGAATTGTTGATCAATCAAAAGTTTCAGTCTATTATCCATGTTTTTCTTGACTATTTGTGTGTTGGTGGTAGGGATGTCACCGGGTCGGCCCGCATCCGCCCCAGTTTGGTGGGGATGGGGGACGGTTTCGCGAGTTATGGGACGGGCTATGTAAATTATCCCTACCATGGATGATGGGGCGGGTGTGGAGTTTAGAATGTACCTGCCCCATTCCCTTCCCGCCTGCCCTGCCCTATCCCACCCGCCCTACTGCATTCCCGCCTCCTTATTATTTATTAGTTAGTATTCAGTGAAAACTACATTTTATCTTAACATTTTTTTAAAAAAAAATTAGCCATACTTATAAACATGTGACATATGTTAAGGTGGATGTGGCGGATGTTGGGGCGGATATGGTGGGTGTGAGACGGGTGTGCAGAGTGCATACCCATGTGGGTGGTAGGGCGGGGATAATGTTTATTGCGTACCCGTTGACATCATCCGCACCCGCCCCGCCCCATTGACATCCCTAGTTAGTGGAGAGTTTCTCTCGACCTGTTTATCTTACATCAAAAGGATCGTTTTTATGTGTGATATCATGTTTTTGTTGTTTGTGTTGCCATAGAAAGCAGTGAACGTTACATATGGATTTTGAAAGCTGTTACCGGTAGTTTGAATTGCAAAATAACATAAATTATCTAATTGCTTAACGAGAAGAGAAGTTTCAATTAGTTATGGTTCTTTTATTTGCCATTTTTCTTTTGGGGGCTACATCTTGCATCTTTTTTGCACTCTGGTGCTGCTTGTTCCTGTTGCAGACAACATTTAGCTGCTACTTATTTTGCCTGTGTAGGCATCTGTTTCTTAGGCATATCTATCTATGTTGAACGTTAAACTCTGATTTTTGCCATGACCTGGCTATTGCATTCAATTAGAACATGGAGATGAAGAGTGAGATTCAAGGGGGTTTCTGTTGTATTATCTTTTAAGAGAAATATTCTGATGTTTTTACTTGTGGTTGTGTAAGATGGCAGAATCAGAAATTAATTCATGGAAGAAGCTTTTGTTATTGGTATTGTTTCTCTGAGTCATATCATATCTCTGGTAGTCTTCAATGATGCATAGCTTGCTTGTGTAGTTGCGAGATTATGACCTGTTGCTGTTTTTATACAATTTTATGTACTTCTCTGCTTTATGGTGAGGAATTTCCTATATGTTGAATTGCTTCAGTTATGTCTGCCTTTAATACTATCTCTCTTTCTCTGTGTTTGTGTGTCTATGCACAGGCTGACCAGATTCTAACCTTATGCAGGGTCCTTATACGACCACATCCTGCAATCTGGCGCCTAGTTCATGGAATGGCTGTTATTTACCTTGTTGCATTGACATTTTTACTTTTTCAGGTAAATTTCAGTTGACTATATATTGACCATCTAATGGCACCTCTTTTTAGTTGAATAACTATTAACTAGTATTATTCCTCGGCGATGTCCGGGGGTATTAGTTAGTAATAACTAATGTAATATAGCGTGAAAAATATCATCAATAAATAGAAAAAAAGGCATCTTAATTAGACAACTTAACTCTTGGTTTTCATTTATCTAGCATCATTATTTATGATAGAAGCTTCAATAATAATATGGTGGAGTGATGGTTGAAGTTCTTTGTTCCACACTCGAGGTTGGGAGTTTCATATTCACATTGACAATTTTTTAATTTATGAGAATGATGTTGAATAGAATGTTATTAAAAGAGGGATGGTAACACATGACGGATAAAAACTCTTGTTTACGCTTTTTAATATATATAGATAGATAGATTATGTATCTCATGCAACATCATGTTTGGTTTCTCTCTCTTTTTAATGTGTTGAGTTGGAACTTGGGGTTTAATTTTTTTTTTGCCATTATTATAGTAAATGTACTTGTTCATTCTTTATTTTGGTCTATTCCTAAATCATAGTCTTGATCGTTTGGTTCTGACTAATTACTCCATGAAAAGCTCTTATCTATAAGATGAATAGTTTTCCATCACTATGGTGATAATCTAATTCTTTTATAGGGGTGTTTGGAGAGACAAATGTGAATGAAGCAAGGAAATCCATTTGCTCTATCACATAATTGTATATGGAGGGGGGAAATACAACAATTTTCATTATTTGGGTCCCTTGCATGGAAAGATTTTAAGGGCATTAAGTGTTTCTTTTCTTCCTACCTCCCACCCGCCCAACTTCCCTCTTTCTTTTCGTCTACCGATCAAATACCACTTTGTTCTGGTCTTGGAAATTAGCTTAATAATTAATACTTGTGATGATTTCAGAGGCGTGATGATGCTCGCCAGTTCATGAAATATCTTCATCCCGATCTAGGTGTTGGTAAGTAGGCTCTACTCCTTCTTGTTTTCCTTTTCCTTGAACTGTATCTTGCTGGGAATGTTTTGGTCACTTGTAAATTAGATAAAACTACTTCCTAATGGTTTCAAATTCATGCTATGCTTTTCTGAATTGGAAATGACAAATTTGAACACTTTGATACAAATATATCTATTTAATGTTAAAGTATGTGATGGAGACCATGGTTTAAAGGTTTTTTTTTACCATATATTCTTCTGGTCTACTTCTTCCTCTCTTCCTTTCTTTATTAGTGTGTCCTTTCTCTATGTAGCATGTAAAATATTAGTTAAATTGCTATTCCTCATGTAGTTATTTGGAGAGGCTAAGCAAAACACTAAAACACCAGCTAAAAGTTTGAAGAATCTGAGTGTAACAGCCTTGGCTTTTCCTTATGACATGTTCATCTTTTTTTTTTTCATAAACCTCTATTTTCATCTACGAAACATAAGGTGATATGTCAAATTGGAGTAGAGTGACTGGATTGTGCTGATAGTAGATATTTTGCAAATAAGCTGCATACCAAGTTATCCACAAACCACCTCATTTTCTACCACAAAAGAAAAGGAAAACTTCCCTAATCAATCAAGGTTTCCCTAGGATCAGGGAGCGTGTAAAATCATCGTAATGTCACTACTTGTAACCTATGGCCTGTAAACTGTTGACCTTGTTTTAAGGCCTTCATCAATGCTTGCTGTCATGAAGTTTGGGAAATTTGTGACAACCATATGACTTCAAGTTTTTTCGTTATTGCTTTAGCGGGTTGTCTTGTGTAGGACTTTCTGTGTTAGTGCTTGAAAATTAGCGATATCATGAATTTTTTAGGATCCCTGTGATCTTTTGGATCGTGAAACCTTTCAAGGGTTTAACATTAAGTTTTGACTCTTATTGTTCCTGGAACCAGAACTTCCTGAAAGATCATATGGTGCTGATTGCCGAATATATGTTCCTGAAGACCCCACCAACAGGTTTAAGAACCTTTATGTATGATATCTGCTTTTACGTCTATCAATTTCAAATTCTCTTTTCTTCTTTTGTTACCATATGTTTCATCTTGGGCCTGCACCATGTTCATGTATCAGAGTTCTTCCAGTTTTTCATGCTCAAGTTCTTTTTATAGGAAACGATATTTGACGAATTTTTCCTAGCGCATATTCTTGGATGGTGGGGCAAGGCAATTATGATTCGGAATCAGCCCTTGCTTTGGGTATTATCTGTTGGTTTTGAAACGATGGAGGTGATAATCCTGAAGCAGAAGAATATTTCCTCTGTGATTTATTTGCTTTGGTGCCTTTTATGTTACACGGGCAAATTTCACGTTATGTTGTCATATTTTGATGCTGACTCTTTCTGTTCTTTCAGCTGACCTTCCGTCATATGCTACCGAACTTCAATGAGTGCTGGTGGGACAGCATTATTCTGGATATCCTACTCTGCAATTGGTTTGGTTAGTTATGGATAATTTTCTTCTACTTGTTGTAAGTTTGACGAAGTTACGACTTAAGCATTTATGTGAAGATTTAAATTATGTTACCTCTATGATTGGTCCTACTGTTTGGGTGGACTATGTATGACATATGAATTAGTATCTCTAATAGTCATGATTGGTTTTGAGTTAGCTAGCTAGAGATGATCATTATCTGGCTTGAGATTGACAAGGACCAGGGTGGTTGTTGGAAAATCTGTTCAGCAAGAAGGATACACCAAAATTGGTCCTGTGAAATAAGCTAAACCTACTATGTTCACCCACTCTGTAAAAATGGGCTAGGCCTTCTTAGTGTCTTCCAGGGCTTAAAACACACTATACATCGAGCCAATGCTCGAGGGTACCCCGTGGTGTTTCAAATATTCATCGGGTATCTCTAAATCATATTGCCTCTATTATCTAAATATCTTCCTTTCAAAGTTTCATTAGAGTGGGGTATATTTCAATGTTCATACGATTGATTGCTTGTGTGAGAGACAGAGTTAGTGGAGGTTTTGTTGGTCATATACCTTTTCTGGGCTTCCTTTCTTTGCGAAAGGTGATGTGTCAAATAGCATGTAGCTTGTCTAGTGTAGTCAGTTACCTGTCAACTTTGCTTCCCATGCTCGAGATGCGTATCAGTCTTAAACTGAGAGCGTAGTGAGGGAAAAGTTTTGATCTAAAAATGGAGAACAAACAAGTGAGTTAATGATTCCCTTGGCGCTGTTGTTTCAGCTGGAATTCGAAGAGATCCCTTTGGCTTTGGTTCAATAGAACCATATTTCTTAGCTCGGTCAACCCCACTCTCTTTCTCCCATCACATTGTAATGTGTTAAACTTTTTTGTTGTCTATTCCACATTTCTTAGATTTTGTAGAATGGCTGTTTCATGTCTCTGCTTCTGTGCCCCGTAGCATTGTGTTGTTAATGTCCATCTGATAATTATGCATAAGCTTAATGGCTAGTGAATTAGTGATTTTTGTTGTTTGAAACCCAAAATGTGAAGCTATCTTGTCCACCTGTACATCAATTTAGGTGGACATCAATTTATGTGTTGTGGTCTCTGAAATCATGCACCTACCTATTATGGTATAATCCAAAAACTTCTCTGATATCCTGAAGATTTCAACATTAAGTTTTTTGTTTTTGGTTGCTTAGTGTGTATTATAGATTCTTGTTTCTCTCTTGATATGATCTAAATTGCAGGTATTTGGACTGGTATGCGTACTGTGAGATACTTTGATGGGAAGACATATGAGTGGGTAGGAATAAGTCGTCAGCCAAATATCATGGGCAAGGTACGTCTTACATTGACTGAAGTAGTAGTATGACTATAGCTGTTAATTGTTAATGGTTTGGGCAATTAGAAGTAAAGAATAGTACCATTGCCTAATCTTTCTTTGTTCTTTCATAGATGTTCACTGCCTTTAGCAATAGTTGGAGTTTTTTCTTCTTAAAACAGATTCAAATTAGCATAAGATTGGGCCTTGCTGTTTGGCTCCTATTTACCTAGGCAGGTTATACCCACCAGGCCACCACTACTCCCTCCCTTACTAACCCGCAAAGACACAATCTCCTCTGATCTAAGGGATCCAAGGTGAGGCCACACACGGCTATGACAAATTTGCTTTAGCCAGGCTGAGTAGTTTATGGATCCTTCTCATGTGAGGTTTCTAATCCCACTATATGCAACGGCAGCCTTCTTTTCATCAAAACTCCTTTCACGAATTATGTCCCCTTGTGCGATTGGTTCGAGAAACGTGATGATGACATTTAATTTCTGTGGTGGGTGAATCATTCCTTGCATTTTATGCAGGTTAAACGTACTTTGGGGCAATTTACACCTGCACGCTGGGATAAAGATGAGTGGCATCCGCTGCTTGGTCCTTGGCGTTTTGTTCAAGTTCTCTTTCTTTGCATTGTGTTTTTGACAGTGGAGTTGAACACATTTTTTCTTAAGTTCTGTTTGTGGATTCCTCCCCGCAACCCTGTTATCATTTATAGGTTGATTTTATGGTGGCTAATTGCTATTCCAACTATCCGAGAATACAATTCCTATCTACAGGACAGGTATGCAAGTCTTTTCTTTTCTTTCTGTTCTTGGTGAATGTTGTTTAGTTCCTAAAGCATCTTATTGCAGAAATATCTCTGTCACATAATAAAAAGCAAGGGGCTATCTTATCGAGACATGTTGCACATTCTTTTCTGCTTTATTTCTCTTACACAGGAAAGCAGTAAAAAAGGTGGGCGCGTTATGTTGGCTTGCCTTGGCTATCTGCATTGTCGAGCTACTCATCTGTATTAAGTTTGGAGACGGTGTGTTCTCAATTTTATGGTTAAACAATTGGTAGATTCGAGCCTTGCCTTTATTACCAGTAAATGCACGGCAAATTTGATCGATTTCTATCTTGTTTTTGTATGATGTGCATTGAAGCAATTCAGCACTTCCATTATTGTTGATATTGCTTATTTTGTCTGCCAGGATTATACCCAAATTCCATGCCTATGTGGTTGGTGATTTTTTGGACAGCGTTTTGGATAGGACTTGTGATCTTTTTGTTGACGTGGACATGGAAACTGTATAAATACTCAGAGAAGAAGAGACAATAATTAGCATCACCAGGATATTTTGTGATGGTTTATGTCTTTGCCCTTATAGATTTCTAGCTGTCTGAATGTAAATACCTTTATTTATTAATTTTCTGTAATTGTAAATGTTCATTGATCGAATGCTAGAATAACAGTTCTCCTTTTAGGGGTTGTTTTTGTCTTGGGAGAGTTTTGGCTGAACATCTGATTTAGGATGTGGATATGTAACTTCTAAGTTCTATGGACTAATTTTGAAGATCTAGGATCTCATGAATGAAAATATTGTATTCTTTTGTTATTCAGAGGCACACTGTGTGTCATAATTCTTTCATTTAAAACTGTAAAAATAATGTTTCCGGACCCAAATATTTGGCCCGGCTGTGAAAACGGTGTTGCCAACCTAAGTGGACAATGGTACGACTATAACTATTTATATTGGCAAATTTGCGAGAAACAACCTTTTAAATACATTTTTTTGCGAGGAACAACCTTTTAATTTTTTTTTTGCGAGAAACAACCTTTTAAATACACTTTTTTGCGAGAAACAACCTTTTAAATATTTTTTTGCGAGAAACAACCTTTAAATTATTTTTTTTTGCGAGAAACAACCTTGTATAATTTTTTTTGGGAAATTCCCAATGGTGGCCCTTAAGTATTAGAAATTCTCAGTAGTGTAAATTTCAAAAAAACTTTTTCATTGGTAGCCCTGCTTTACAAATTATTCCCAAATACAGCCTTAAAAAAAATATTCCGTTAATAATAAAGCCTATTCCGTTAGTTAACCATTAAGACGGTTATTCACACGTAAAAAGAGGTGTTTTGAGTCATTTTTTGCCAATTTTGACATCAAAATCGAACGTTAAGGGGTAAAACTAACCACCTAAACTTAACTTAAAAAATTGATTTTGAGGTCGAAATTGGAAAAGAACAATCCATGCCTCGTTTTATGTGCGAATGTCCGCTTCAACGATTCACCAGTGGAATATGCTATAGTATTAACGAATATTTTCCGATAAGGTTATGCTTGGGAATAATTTGTAAAGCAGGGCTACTAATGAGAAAGTTTTGTTGAAATTTCCACCACTAGGAATTTCTAATACCTAAGGGCCACCATTGGGAATTTCCCTTTTTTTTGCGAGAATACACCTTATCACTCTTTTCCGGCGTTGACCACAAATTTCTGGCTTGACCAAGTCAAATTTGCTATTTGCACTCCTTCTTTCTTATTTCCACACTCCTTTTCCCTCCTTTGCTCCCTATTATATAAATCTCATGTTTTTAAAACCAAAAAGTTCTTTCTCAGTAAACATCTTTCTCTTTTAGTAAATTTATATTTGACAAAGATAACTGAAGTTATACGTTTGTGACATCTATTTACTGAGAAGATTATAACGAATATCTTTGGTTTATGGTTGATTTTCCTGATATGCCACTACATGTAGTATAATAAGGGAGTGGACATAAATAACTAGCTATATTATACAAACATTTTAAAGTAGAATCATCTTGCACCTTCGACGTGAAGAGTTTGGAACAATCTCTATAGTCAAGGAGAAAAGAAGCTATTACTTCTACTTGTGATTTTACTTCCCATACTTAAACCCCCACTTAAATTTGCCAAATCTTGACAACTAAATTCATGTGAACTTTGTACATCATATTTAATAAAAGCATTGAAAAAGTAGATATTTTCAGTTTAAATAAAACAACTCAACAACGCCCATAAGCTATGATCTTAACAATCGGGTACTACAAAATACACAACAGGCTATCACTGAATACCAAAACCATAGTAATGGAAAGGATGCGTCGCAAAGCAGGCAAACATATATATTTTCAAAATACACAATTCACCATTACCATTTAAGCTGGATCTTTTTCATGCTGTGCGAAGTAACCGCATCTCAACATCATTTGTGTGATAGAATTCCATGTGATCTGCATTGGCTGATCTTAAATCAGCATTGCCGATTTCGGTGGATGTCCCCGTAGAACTTTTAGTATCGCCTTCAACTCGATCGTTTGATACAATGGGCATGCTGGATGAGCTCTTGCTGCTCAACCTCTCTAATGTCATAGCGACTTCTTTCATGGCAGGCCTATCTAGTCCTCTAGGGTTCAAGCATTGCTTGGCAAGGTTAGCGAACTCCATAACTTCCTTCTCTTCAACACCACCTTGTAAAATTACAACAAAGCAGAATCATTCATAGATGAGATAAAATACATAACCAAACTTGTTTCGTCATCATCTTCTTCCTCTTCATCTACGAGTGTGGATGACCGAATTGGTTTCTGTCCTGTTAGAATATATGAAAATATATCTTTTGTATTTTCATTATTCTCATTTATTATGTAAATAGTTAATGTATATCTTTTAGGATTATTGTTTATCTTTTAGGATTATCTTTTAGGATTATTGTTTATCTTTTAGCTTCCTAGTTTTAGTATAAATACTTAGGATGTACATCATAATTGATCAAGAATTACACCAAAACTGTAGACATCACTCCTTTCTGAATATTGGCTCGCATAGAAATATTCAGGTTCCTTGGACACAAGTTGTCAAATGGGTTTGCTCCATAGAAAATGCTCTAGAGATTCCAAAATCTGATAACTTAGCTCCAAAATTATCATCCAAAAGAATGTTGCTAGATTTAATGTCTCTGTGATATATGGGTGTCGAAGATTCTGAATGCAGATAAGCAATTGCACTAGCAGTTTCAGAAGCGATTCTTAGACGCGTTTCCCAAGTTAGTAAGATCTCACTACTGGAATTCTGAATATGTTCCAAAAGAGTTCCATTAGGAATAAACTCATAAATGACTAAAGGTACCTCTGCCTCTAAACAACATCCAAGCATTTTTACAACATGTCTATGCTTTATCTGTGACAAAAGAACCACCTCATTGATAAAATGTTTCCATTGGCTTTCATCGAGTGCTTTCGACTTCTTAACTTCAATAAGTTTCCCATCTTTTAGCATACCTTTATAAACAGTGCCTTGGCCTCCTTGCCCGAGTACACGACCCTTGTTAAAGTTGCCTGTAGCTCTTTTTAGTTCAGTTACTGTTAAAAGTTTTATGTTCTCAGCGGTTTCTACATTGGCAGACTTCTGTTGCTCTTGTTGTTGCTGAAAATGCCTTCTTCTTAGTTTGATCTCTTTTCTTCTCTTTTTGGTTCTATGTCTCCAGCACAAGTAGAAACCAACGCATATTACTGGTGCTATGATAACAGCTGCATTACTCACAAACAATGTACAGACATTCAGTTCATACACATTAAATTATTCACCATTCTAAAGCATGAAACTTGTCCGGCGCTTATTGGCTTTTCTAAGTGATAAGAAAAATAAAAGGGACATTTTACATGTTAACCTGTGTTTTGGAAATTTCTCTCTGGTGGAAACAAAAAATTGACATTCTTTCAAGTGACCCTATGTTTTTTTATGATTAGAGTCTTGTATGAATATTCTTTAGAAAATGCAAAATGTACTAGTTGCATTCTGGGCTTCTCTGAATTAATAAAGAAAGTGACGATGCCAAGTCCAAATGCTTATTCTTCAGTGCTTCGTGTTGCCGAGGAATCATGGTTGTCCCTGAAGCAAACTTCAAGTAGCTTCTCCATAAAAACTTTCCAGAAGCAACACCTGCGATCAGTCTATTGAAGAGAAGATCGCGAACTTTCTATTGCTGTTTGATATGTTCAGCACTTGCGTAGGTCGGTAGACGGTAGGTAGGTGTATGTTTTTTTCGCTCCTTACCCCAAACTAATGCCTCAATTACCATTGCCAAGCATTTTCTAGAGCATTTGTTAAATTTGATTGCGGAGTTTGAACAAAAGCTCATTACCATACCATATTAGAGGAATTCCCGATGGTATGCATGTGGTTTTTGGAATTGTTAATGATATACAACAATAACTAAGCCTTATTCCCAAGGTGATTTGGGGTCGGTTAACATGAATCGTCAACTGAAACCGTTACCAAAAGAGATGGCAGCGACAAGAGTAATAAAAAGTTTTTTAAAGGGTTTAAGTTTTAAGAATTTTTGAAAACAAGGTTTACACCAAAAAGTTTTAAAAGAGGTTTTCAAAAGGTTTTAATACCAACACAACTGAGAAAAACAAATACATGCAGTAATCACACCCCTTCCTCCACGTGGATACTGCCCCTCCACCCATTTCTATCCAACGCCATGCTCTCCTCAATCCCAAGTAGCCTCATATCATTTTCAATTACCTTCATCCAAGTCTTCGTAGGTCTTCCCCTACCCCTTACATTTTGATTATTCCTCCACTCTTCAATTCTTCTCACCGGTGCATCACCTGATCTCCTTTTCACATGACCAAACCATCTTAACCGATTCTCCCTCATCTTTTCTTCAATGGATGCAACTCCAACTTTTTCCCGAATCACTTCATTTCTTAATCGGTCTTTCCTTGTGTGGCCACACATCCCCCGCAACATACACATCTCAAAGATGAACGTGGCATTGTTTCACCGCCCAACATTCGGTGCCATATAACGAAGCAGGCCTGATTGCCGTACGATAGAATTTTCCCTTCAATCTTGAACTAATGCTAAAGTTCTCAAATATAACATTATTAACTAAAATTGTAAAAATTTAACCACCATAACCACCACGCACCACCACAACCACCATAACTAAGGTTGAGGAAAGGGATGGTGGAGGTGCGTGGTCGAGGAAGCAGTTGATGGTGGTGTATAAGGTTTTGAGGGGAGAGAGAAGGGATATTTGGATTTGAGGAGAGAGAGAGTGAATTGAGATTTGAGAAGGTATTGGGTCAGACGCGTTGACCATAACATTTGGTCAGACGACTTTCAGTTGGTTTCAATTTTTTTTCAGTTGGATGTATTTTGATTTTAGTTGTTTAGTGAATAAGTTCTGTTGGATATGTTTTATATTCAGTTAGATGTCTTTTAAGTTCAGTTGAACATTTTGTTTATTAAGTTAGATGCATTTTAAGTTCAGTTTATCCTTTTCTTTCTTTCAGTTAGATGTCTTTTAAGTTCGGTTAGTTATCTTTTTGTTTTATTTACGTGTTTTATTCTTTCAGTTGGTTTTGTTATTGTTTCATTAAAAAAACTAACTGAAACCAAAACTTAAGTAAATTAAATAAAATAAGTTCTAAATGAAAGCAACATAACTTACATATTTTATTCATATTCATTCAGTTGGACCTTCTATTGATTCATTTGGACCTTCTATTCATTTATTTTGACCTTCTATTCATTCATTTGGACCTTCTATTCATTCAGTTGGACCTTCTATTCATTCAGTTGGACCTTCACAAAATTTTACAAAACTCCAAATCTAATAAATTTCCCCAAAAATGAAACACTACAACTGATTCTATATTACAACAAAACCAAACAGAAATTCCAGTTCATCGGCTCCGCAAACAGAAATTCCAGATTTAATAGCGGAATCAAACAGAGGGATTACATGCTTATGATGATGCCGAGGATGTGAAAGCTCCTCACTGATATCAATCTCAACGTCGGAGACACCAATTCCTTCAATCGGAATCGATTGAGATGGTTGCAATAATGGGGGATGAACTCTTGCTCTGAGGAAGAAGCCATGGCGATTATTGATTCTGTGGTTGGATTGGTTACTTGTGCTGTGATTTTCCGGTAACTTACGAGTAATCGGAGAAGGTGGTGTGGTGGTGCCGATGACATTAGGAGGGAAAGAGATGTGTTGTGGTTGTTATTGCTTGGTGTTGGCAAGTTTTAATGGTGGTTGGGTGAGGTGGCAGACATGGGTGAAGGAGGAATGAAGAATGCGTGAAAGAAGTATATGAAGTATTGGGCTCATCTCGTCTAACCATAAACATTGGGTCAGACGGTTGACCCAATACTTTCACTTGAGATTTTTTGGGGCTTAAGGGAGATTGTTGGTGGTAATTTAGGACGATCAATTGTGGATTGTTGTGGTGCATGGTGGTTTGGGGTGATTATAGTGGTGGTTTTAGATAATAATGTTATGTTTGGGAACTTTAAGATTATTTGGGGCTTAAGGGAGATTGTTATTTTTAGTGGTAATTTAGGATTGTCAGTGGTGGCTTGTAGTAGTGCGTGGTGGTTTGGGGTGATTATAGTGGTGGTTTTAGATAATAATGCTATGTTTGGAAACTTTAACATTATTCAGATATACCATTGAGATTTAAAAAAATTAGGTGTATCATTGAGAATTCTCAAAATTACAAACATATTGCGAATTTCCCAACTAATTATCATACTAAACTAATTATCAGAGCTTCAGCAATCATTAGCAAAAGTGAGGAAATATTTAAAATCATATCAGAGGAGGGGGGTCAGGCCATGTGTGAGCGCTGATGAAAGTTTATTGAAAAAATTAAGGGTTGTGCTAAATGTCGCTCTGTACTTTCTTCCTAACGCCCTTTATTTAATAAGCTAACTACCAATTTATCTCACATCACTCTTCCACACTACTCCTACCACCACACTCACTCATGACCACCACCACCGCCGCCGCCCCCACCACAGTGCCGCCGCCACCACTACCACACCGCACCGCCGCCGCCCCACCGCCACCACCCCCACACCGCCGCCACTCCATCACCGCCACGGCCACAAAAATATCACTGACTAAAAACAAAGTCCATGGTAAGCCTTGTCTGGCACAAGGCTGACTTTAAGGTGAGCCTTGTGTGGCACAAGACTCACCACATGGCAAGCCTTATGTGGCACAATGCTTACCACAAGATAAGCCTTGTATAACACAAGACTCGTCTTTCAATGGACAACTTTTTTTAGTAATTTTTAAATTCTGTTAAATATTATATATTTGTAATATTTAATTGAAATTAATATTGTTTAAGATAAATAATTTTTAATATCTAGTTTAATTAATTATTGTTCACAAATATACAATTTTTAATTCAAATAAATATTACAAATAAACATATACTACCTCCGTTCCAAGTGTACTGCAACATAGGGGTTTGGCACATTTATTAAGAAGAGCAAAAAAGTGGGCCATCTTCCCCACTTGCATCAAGTGATAATAAGTAATGAAGAGAGAGAAATGTTGCACATGTGATCTTTTTTGTGATTAAAATAGAAAGGTTGCAATTAATATGAAATTTTCAAATAAGATAAAGGTTGCAATACACTTGGAACGGAGGTAGTATAATTTACTAAATTTGAAAATTATATAAAAAATTGCCATAAAAAGGCGAGCTTTGTGACACACAAGACTTAACCATGTGGTGAGCCTTGTGTTACACAAGGCATAAGGCTCACCTTTATGGACTTTTTTTTCGCTGGTCATATTTTTGTGGCGGTGGAGTGGCGCCCGTGTGGTGGTGGTGGTTGGGGGTGGCAGCGGTGGGGTGGCGGTGGTGGTTGGGGCTGCGGTGTGGTGGTGGTGGTGGTGGTTGTCAAAAGTGGATGTGGTGGTAGGAGAAGTAGAGTGAGAAGAATAAGTATAAGGTTAGGGGGTTTATAGGAAATTCATATGCTCTAGCCAATACCCAAAACTTCTAACACTGGTTATTGTTAGTTTTTTTGTTAAATATTAAAATCGGCCTCATATATAAAACACGTGTTAAGAGGACCTAATAACTTATATACTTATGAGACGTTTGTTTAGAGGGATGAAGATTAGAGGAATCAATTGATAAGAATAGGATGGGAATGTGGGAATTCTTTAGATAAATCCTCATCCATTGTTTGGTATATCATGAGAATACAATAGAGATTAAATGAGTTTTGTTAACTAGAGAAGAGAAATAATCCCATTGATAATATCTGCTCCATCCGTTGCATTTATTTAGTGGGATTAAGATGATTTTATTCCCCGTCCTCATCCCTATAGAAGATCCATTGACTTACAAAAAAAACAAGGAAATTACTTACTAGAGTATTAATAATCCTTTTTATCCCTCTAAACAAACGCGACATAAGGATTTAAATTCTAGTAAAATGTCAAAATGCCATGTTAAATTTGTGACAATGTGTTAAATTTGTGGACTAGTATGATCCCAGGTAGGTGACTTCAGTAAGGGAAGATTCTGGAGCTGGCTCATATGCTGCTACGAAATATGTTAATGAGTCGCCAAGCAATGAGGTCGTTACAGTCCTCGAGTGAGTGTGTCTAATAGCCACGATTTCATGGATTAAGTTGTATTATCGTACTAATATGGTGCATGTACAGCTTATTTTCAGTGAGCTCATATACTCACAGCTAAGCGTACTTGTAATTTCGAGATAAGTGACTTCCTAAACAGTTTTCCGAGCTGTGCATAAATGACGATAAAATGCACCAGAAAGATTTCTATTGGTCTATAAGGACGTTAGAGCTGCTTTTTCGAGCTTGCGTTTAGATGAACATTTGTTTCTGGATATCTGGAAATTTGGTTGTTTGTGCAGTGTTCTTTTATTATTCATTTTCTCCCCCTCTGCCCTTTATTGAAAAGTTCGGGGGTCTAAATATGCCTAGCTGGTTGTTCAGCAAAATCATGTGATATATAGGCCAGTGTGCAGTTTGGTTCTTTTATTTTTCCTTGAAGTTTAGCTTTTGAAGTGGGTGCTTTGACAATTCTCCTGTATAGTTCAGATTCATGGAGGACTGCGTTGAGTAGCTGCTCATTTTTTTACTTTCAGAGAGAGAAAATGAAATAATTTCCGTTCTTCTCACATGGTTCCCACCAGTAGTCCAGTAGTCCAGTAGTATAAGGTGTAAATAACTTTATTATTATCAACTAAAGTGATAAAAATATTGTATATGATGAATGGTATTGATCAGGGAATATCAGAACAGCAAAACCTATAGAGGGAAAGAGCATTGCAGGGTTAGCAAGGTGGCTATGATGCATTGCTATCGTAAGGTGAATGTGGCAGCAGATTATATGGCGGAAAGAGGGCACTCTACCTCCTCCCTTCTCTTTCGCTACCCCTATCATGTTGATTTCTCTCTAATCATCCATAAGGATGTATTAGGTTTGACCCCTAAGTTCAGGGTCAAACCTAGGTTTGTTCTCCTTTTCAAAAGGAAAAGGAGAGGGAAAGACATGAGAAAAATGATTATGTAATTGTTTCGTTAACTTGCCTTTACATTATCCTATAGTATATCGGAAAAAGACAAATAGCATTCAAACCTCCCTTACTACTAATAAGGGGTGTTTCGTGTTTGGATGAGGGGTTTTGTAAATTCTCTTATTTAATATTTGGTTGATTTTTTTCCTCTTTCCATTAAGGCTTATCTCTTAATTCTTCACCTTGAGTTCCTAAATTATGCTCAAATGGTGATCAATCAAATAAACATGTCAATTTATTAAGTTAGTCAACCTAATTTCCCCTTTAATTCCAATCCCTAAGCTTGACTTTAAGGTCAATACATGATCAATGTGGTCATCCCCCTCCCCCTAACTAGAAAGCTACTCACTAGCCATAGAGATGATGGATGAATCAATATATGAACATCAATAATGGTGAAAACTAGCTAATAATCAACTAATCAAGCAATAATCAAGCAATAACCAAATGAAAATTTGAGAATTAAGATAACAACAAGAGGGAAAGGAATAATACTAAATTGTAGAAGATGTTCAACTAAAAATCTCCATTAAAGCAAGCTCGGATGAACCACAATCAAAACCTAGATCTAGTTTCTCTCACTAAATGTTTAACTTCTCTCTCTAGATTCTTTCTAATTTGATCTAAAAATCTTTAAAACTGATATTAAGTCAGTGTTACTTATATGTAGGGGCTTAATTATCGTTGTGGTAGTACGAATAAAGCCGTAAAATCAAATCAGAGAATAATGCCCCAGCAGCATTGGAGCGATCGCTCCATCCCTAAATACAAACGTATGAAAATGAAAAATACCTCCCTTGAGAAACTTTTCGAGTGGATTTGAATTCCATTGAATCATCAAAAATTCATTTTCTCGACCGCACTACAATCGTTGAAAGCAATTTTTTATTCAACTAAAGGGAAGGAAAATGTTGGAAAACAGACCAACTATTTGCAAAGCTCTGGAATATCGCACGACACTTGATCACCCTCTTAGCTAGTGTCCTATAAAGAAAAATTGAAGGACATTTAGGATGGTAGTTGACAATTTGTGCAAAACTATTGCCATAGTAAGTTTTGAGGTTTCCGAATATAACAACATTTTGGAGTCCACTTCGAGCATCATCACTTTCTGTTCTTCATCACCTTCTTCTCCTTTAAAAAATGTTTCTTTTAGATTATCAATAACACCAGAAGGCATGACAACATATTTCACACAAGCAATATCGGTGTGTGCCCACCACAAAAGGTAGGATTGTTGAGTTGTCCCTGTTCCACAAGTTACGATTAGTATCAAATTATTCGTCAAAAAGTTATTCTAATTCGAATGGACCTATCAAGATCCTTTCTTGATATGAAATATGGGAAAGTGAGCGCATCACACATATTATAGTTGGCAGTTTCAGCAACATAAAGTCATATATAAGAATTAAGATATCATACTTTATGTGTAAAAATGGCAAAAAAATAATGAATTATGTAACAAAATAAGCGCTACAAATGAAGAATAGGTTCACTACTTTGCGAGTGGATACAAGGTCTCGACGAGAGGCCTTAGGCACTCACAAATTGATGTTGCAAACTCGACTAGCTCAATTGGTCAACGCATCCGCTACTAATACAACTAAGGAACATCATAAATGCTACCACTCTAAGAAGTGGGGCACGTTACAAGGGTCTTAAGACACCTAAATTCAATCTGCAATAGAAACATGAGGGAGGTTGTACATGAAAGCCCCACGACTTAGGTTCTGAAAGATGTTCTAGAGAAGAAGAAAGGACGCAGGGAAGGCTATTCAAGCACTTTCGTGATCAAGCTACCCTAACCTAGTCGCATGTTGAGGAATAAGCTTGATTACTAGTTTGGTAAGTTTCTTGAGGTAACAAACAATCTGCAGCTATGAATTAATTACACAAGTTCCTTGCTAAGTTTTTGAAATAAATCGATTTGGGAAGAGAACTTTCAAAGAGGTAAAGGATATTGATTTCACTGAAAAATGCGGTGCCCGCCTTTCTTAAAACCAATATTAACCTAAGTTTTCCATCCCTTGTCACATTGACACTGTTAGTGTTAGCGTCCTTCCCCTTTATATATGCAAAAACTTCAGCACAGGGAATTACATGCACCATTATGATCCTTCAAATGGATGTAGTTCTATTAAGCACCATTTTGGCGTCTTAGAGGACTCTTTTGTTAGGGTAGGTAAATTTTATGTCCATGTTGACTTTGCTTTATTTAATATGGAAGAAGGATACCAGATCTATATCATCTTCCATTGACCCTTTTTGTGCACTATAGGCATCAATCTAAGGGTGGAGAGTATCACCTTGATGTAGAGGATGAGAATATCACTTTTAAGCTCAATATGTATCTTAAGGGTCCTATGCTTGTAGATACATGTTCTAGTATAAATGTAATCGACTAGATGTTTCATGAGCATATGCCTCACTTTTCCCATGTGTGATGGATAGTATTCTATACTTTTGATAGAGGTTATTGAGGGCAACGGTGACTCTGAGATGGATGCGTTAGATTATAAGTTGACTAAAGAGGAGAGGAAGAACTCCCTCTTAATAACGATTGAATTTGACATTGGTTTACACCATAGATGCAGTAGGGGTAACTAAAGCTAATTTAGGACGATGTCACATAGTTAACAATGTTGCAGATTTTGACGACTCACTCTTCGAGATGGTATTGAAGTAATTTATGATGAGGAGAATGGTGTAGGGAATAATAGTCGCAGTATGTCGGGTTGTCTTTCCTTTTGTGTAAATTTTCAATCCCATGTTTTGATGGACGTAGTTAAAGTATGGTTAGTGGTTCAACCATATTGGCATCATAAGGAGAGAGAGTAATATCAACTGTCATAAAGGAAAGGAGAAAGGAAGAAGAAAAGGGGGGGGGGGGGAGAAAGTGAAACTATTGGGTCAGACCGTCGACCCAATAGTTTTTGTCGGACGAAGCCGCGAGAACGGGGCCGCTGCTCCTTCTTCTTCATCTTCTTCCTCCGCCGCCGCCGCGCCGCTGCTCCTTCTTCTTCATCTTCTTCCTCCGCCGCCGCCGCGCGCTGCTCCTGCTCTATCATTGAGATGCTGATGTTTGGAAAGCCATTAATTATGTTCAGCTTCTACTTCTACCATTGATGCCATTGATGCCATTGATGAAGAAGAAGGAGAAAGTGAGAAGAAAGAAGAGGTTAGTGTTTTTTATTTTTTTATTTTTAGTTAGTTGTTAAATGAAAGAAAAATAAAACCAACTGAAAGAAAAATATAAGTAACTGAAATAACTGCATACCTTCAGTTAAAAGGATGAAGGTATGTAGTTACTCCTTTTTTTTCATTTGCTTCTAACTTGCTTTCATTTACTCCCTCCTTTTTCATTTGCTTCTTAGTTACTTTCATTTACTCTCCTTTCTTTTTCATTTACTCCCTTTTTTTTCATTTGCTTCTTAGTTACTTTCATTTACTCCCCTTTCTTTTTCATTTGCTTCTAACTTGCTTTCATTTACTCCCTTTTTTTTCATTTGCTTCTAACTTGCTTTCATTTACTCCCCCTTTTTTTTCATTTGCTTCTAACTTGTTTTCATTTAAACTAAAACACGTAAATGAAACAATAAGATAACTAACTGAACTTAAAAGACATCCAACTGAAATAAAAAAGATGAACTGAAAAAAATTTGAAACTAGCTGAACAAAAATTGAAACCAACTGAACAAAAAAATGAAACCAACTGAAACAAAAATGAAAACAACTGAAACAAAAATGAAACCAACTGAAACAAAAATAAACCAACTGAAACAAAAATGAAACCAACTGAAAGTGGTCCGACCAAATGTTATGGTCGGACGCGTCTGACCCAATACCTTCTCGGGGAGAAAATGAATATCAAAAGCTCATGAAGATCCCTAATGCGCTTGGTTTAACATAAAGAGGAGAGGAGAAAGGGAATGGTGATGGATAATAAAAAAAAAAGGCTGAAGACGTGGCAACAAGGGAATAGAGAAGACAATGATCACATTTGTTACAATGACATATTAGGGAAGGGGGAGATCCCATATTGGAGATAATCCATTAGGGTAAAAGATTTAAAAATTAAAAGTAGATCAATAAGTCACGTAAAGAGAGAGAGAAAATTCCAAATAATTGATGATAGAACATTTGGTACATCCATTCTTTATAGTCTTATTTCTCACTCGGGGAGATGTATGAACATCATAGATATAAAACTTCATTGATCATAGTGTGGTAACCGAATTTGCAATTGTTATTTGGTATTCATCAACACTCCACCCCAACCAATTTATGATATTTTTCTCAAAATTTCCCAGAGGGGTTTAAAGGTTGTATATAGTGAAACAACGATACGTCACCTTTTTAATTTATTTCATGAACTTCTATATAGTTTTCTAGGTTAAAAATCTTATGTAATTCATTTCGTTTTTCATTGATATCTATTGTAGATGTCATATTACTTTCAATTAATGCAAATACTTTACTATAAAAAAGTGTTAGGTAAATTATACTAATAATTTTTTTCCCTATTCCCTTTGTTTTCCTAAAGGTCTTACCCTCTTTCCATAAAAATCAATTTTCTAAAGTTCTACATATATCTACTGCATACCTAAAATGGACAAGATGTTTGTTCATTAGCACACTACTTGCTTCACTATTAGGCCCACAAAATTTCTTACTCCA